>JAVGWX010000003.1:122272967-122740467 GCA_036924085.1 Ariolimax columbianus
GAGGGAAAGATGGGGCGAATTGAGAGGGAAAGATGGGCGAGATTGAGAAGGAAAGAGATGGGTGAGTTGAGAAGGAGAGATGGGTGAGTTGAGAAAAGAGAGATGGGTGAGTTGAGAAGGGAGAGATGGGTGAGTGAGAAAAGAGAGATGGTGAGTTGAGAAAAGAGAGATGGGTGAGTTGAGAAAAGGAGAGATGGGTGAGTTGAGAAGGGAGAGATGGGTGAGTTGAGAAAGAGAGATGGGTGAGTTGAGAAGGAGAGATGGGTGATTTGAGAAAAGAGAGATGGGTGAGTTGAGAAAAGAGAGATGGGTGAGTTGAGAAAAGAGAGATGGGTGAGTTGAGAAAGAGAGATGGGTGAGTTGAGAAAAGAGAGATGGGTGAGTTGAGAAAAGAGAGATGGGTGAGATGAGAAGGGAGAGATGGGTGAGTTGAGAAGGAGAGATGGGTGAGTTGAGAAAAGAGAGATGGGTGAGTGAGAAAGAGAGATGGGTGAGTTGAGAAAGGAGAGATGGGTGAGTTGAGAAAAGAGAGATGGGTGAGATGAGAAGAGGATGGTGAGTTGAGAAAGAGAGATGGGTGAGTTGAGAAGGGAGAGATGGGTGAGTTGAGAAAAGAGAGATGGGTGAGTTGAGAAAAGAGAGATGGGTGAGATGAGAAGGAGAGATGGGTGAGTTGAGAAAAGAGAGATGGGTGAGTGAGAAAGAGATGGTGATTGAAAGAGAGATGGTGAGTTGAGAAAGAGAGATGGGTGAGTGAGAAGAGATGGGTGAGTTGAGAAAGAGAGATGGGTGAGTTGAGAAAAGAGAGATGGTGAGTTGAGAAGGGAGAGATGGTGAGTTGAGAAAAGAGAGATGGGTGAGTTGAGAAAAGAGAGATGGGTGAGTTGAGAAGAGAGATGGTGAGTTGAGTCTCCTAATGTCTCATCTCCTCTCTTGAGAAAAAGAGAGCATGGGTTAGTTGAAATAGCATTGGGTGATTTAGAAAGAGAGATGGGTGATTTAGAAATCCCCCCTCTATCATAACATCACTATCTATCATTTATCTCTACCTGACTCTCATTTATCTAATCTCCCCTCTCTATTTTATATCCTTGAGAAAAGAGAGATGGGTGAGTTGAGAAATGATATCTATCTCCCTCTCTCATATCTAGGAGAGATGGGTGAGTTGAAGAATAGAGAGATGGTGATAATGGGTGAGTTGAGAAGGAAGAGAGATGGGTGAGTTGAGAAAGAGAGAGATGGTGAGTTGAGAAGGAGAGATGGGTGAGTTGAGAAAGAGAGATGGGTGAGTTGAGAAAAGAGAGATGGGTGAGTTGAGAAAAGAGAGATGGGTGAGTTGAGAAAAGAGAGATGGGTGAGTTGAGAAAGAGAGATGGGTGAGTTGAGAAAGAGAGATGGGTGAGTTGAGAAGGAGAGATGGGTGAGTTGAGAAAGAGAGATGGGTGAGTTGAGAAAAGAGAGATGGGTGAGTTGAGAAAAGAGAGATGGGTGAGTTGAGAAAGAGAGATGGTGAGTTGAGAAAGAGAGATGGGTGAGATGAGAAGGAGAGATGGGTGAGTTGAGAAAGAGAGATGGGTGAGTTGAGAAAGGAGAGATGGGTGAGTTGAGAAAAGAGAGATGGGTGAGTTGAGAAAGAGAGATGGGTGAGTTGAGAAGGAGAGATGGGTGAGTTGAGAAAGAGAGATGGGTGAGTTGAGAAAGAGAGATGGGTGAGTTGAGAAGGGAGAGATGGGTGAGTTGAGAAGGAGAGATGGTGAGTTGAGAAAAGAGAGATGGGTGAGTTGAGAAAAGAGAGATGGGTGAGTTGAGAAGGGAGAGATGGGTGAGTTGAGAAAAGAGAGATGGGTGAGTTGAGAAAAGAGAGATGGGTGAGTTGAGAAGGGAGAGATGGGTGAGTTGAGAAAGAGAGATGGGTGAGTTGAGAAAGAGAGATGGGTGAGTTGAGAAGGAGAGATGGGTGAGTTGAGAAAAGAGAGATGGTGAGTTGAGAAAGAGAGATGGGTGAGTTGAGAAAAGAGAGATGGGTGAGTTGAGAAAAGAGAGATGGGTGAGATGAGAAGGAGAGATGGGTGAGTTGAGAAAGAGAGATGGGTGAGTTGAGAAAGAGAGATGGGTGAGTTGAGAAAAGAGAGATGGGTGAGTTGAGAAAAGAGAGATGGGTGAGTTGAGAAAGAGAGATGGGTGAGATGAGAAGGAGAGATGGGTGAGATGAGAAGGGAGAGATGGGTGAGTTGAGAAAGGAGAGATGGGTGAGTTGAGAAGGAGAGATGGGTGAGTTGAGAAAAGAGAGATGGGTGAGTTGAGAAAAGAGAGATGGGTGAGTTGAGAAAGAGAGATGGGTGAGTTGAGAAAAGAGAGATGGGTGAGTTGAGAAAAGAGAGATGGGTGAGTTGAGAAAGAGAGATGGGTGAGTTGAGAAAAGAGAGATGGGTGAGTTGAGAAAAGAGAGATGGGTGAGTTGAGAAGGAGAGATGGGTGAGTTGAGAAAAGAGAGATGGGTGAGTTGAGAAGGGAGAGATGGGTGAGTTGAGAAAAGAGAGATGGGTGAGTTGAGAAAAGAGAGATGGGTGAGTTGAGAAGGAGAGATGGGTGAGATGAGAAGGAGAGATGGGTGAGTTGAGAAAAGAGAGATGGGTGAGTTGAGAAAGGAGAGATGGGTGAGTTGAGAAGGAGAGATGGGAGATTGAGAAGAGAGATGGGTGAGATGAGAAAAGAGAGATGGGTGAGTTGAGAAAGAGAGATGGGTGAGTTGAGAAAGAGAGATGGGTGAGTTGAGAAAAGAGAGATGGGTGAGTTGAGAAGGAGAGATGGGTGAGTTGAGAAGGAGAGATGGGTGAGTTGAGAAAAGAGAGATGGGTGAGTTGAGAAAAGAGAGATGGGTGAGTTGAGAAAAGAGAGATGGGTGAGTTGAGAAAAGAGAGATGGGTGAGTTGAGAAGGAGAGATGGGTGAGTTGAGAAAAGAGAGATGGGTGAGATGAGAAGGGAGAGATGGGTGAGTTGAGAAAAGAGAGATGGGTGAGTTGAGAAAAGAGAGATGGGTGAGTTGAGAAGGAGAGATGGGTGAGTTGAGAAAAGAGAGATGGGTGAGTTGAGAAAGAGAGATGGGTGAGTTGAGAAGGGAGAGATGGGTGAGTTGAGAAAAGAGAGATGGGTGAGTTGAGAAAAGAGAGATGGGTGAGTTGAGAAGGGAGAGATGGGTGAGTTGAGAAAAGAGAGATGGGTGAGTTGAGAAAAGAGAGATGGGTGAGTTGAGAAGGGAGAGATGGGTGAGTTGAGAAAGAGAGATGGGTGAGTTGAGAAAAGAGAGATGGGTGAGTTGAGAAGGGAGAGATGGGTGAGTTGAGAAAGAGAGATGGGTGAGTTGAGAAAAGAGAGATGGGTGAGTTGAGAAGAGAGATGGGTGAGTTGAGAAAGAGAGATGGGTGAGTTGAGAAAAGAGAGATGGGTGAGTTGAGAAAAGAGAGATGGGTGAGATGAGAAGGGAGAGATGGGTGAGTTGAGAAAGAGAGATGGGTGAGTTGAGAAAAGAGAGATGGGTGAGTTGAGAAAAGAGAGATGGGTGAGTTGAGAAGGGAGAGATGGGTGAGTTGAGAAAAGAGAGATGGGTGAGTTGAGAAAAGAGAGATGGGTGAGTTGAGAAGGGAGAGATGGGTGAGTTGAGAAAAGAGAGATGGGTGAGTTGAGAAAAGAGAGATGGGTGAGTTGAGAAGGGAGAGATGGGTGAGTTGAGAAAAGAGAGATGGGTGAGTTGAGAAAAGAGAGATGGGTGAGTTGAGAAGGGAGAGATGGGTGAGTTGAGAAAAGAGAGATGGGTGAGTTGAGAAAGAGAGATGGGTGAGTTGAGAAAGAGAGATGGGTGAGTTGAGAAGGAGAGATGGGTGAGTTGAGAAAAGAGAGATGGGTGAGTTGAGAAAAGAGAGATGGGTGAGTTGAGAAAGAGAGATGGGTGAGTTGAGAAGGAGAGATGGGTGAGTTGAGAAAGAGAGATGGGTGAGTTGAGAAAAGAGAGATGGGTGAGTTGAGAAGGAGAGATGGGTGAGTTGAGAAAAGAGAGATGGGTGAGTTGAGAAAGGAGAGATGGGTGAGTTGAGAAGGAGAGATGGGTGAGTTGAGAAAGAGAGATGGGTGAGTTGAGAAAAGAGAGATGGGTGAGTTGAGAAGGAGAGATGGGTGAGTTGAGAAAGAGAGATGGGTGAGTTGAGAAAGAGAGATGGGTGAGTTGAGAAGGGAGAGATGGGTGAGTTGAGAAAAGAGAGATGGGTGAGTTGAGAAAAGAGAGATGGGTGAGTTGAGAAAAGAGAGATGGGTGAGTTGAGAAGGGAGAGATGGGTGAGTTGAGAAAGAGAGATGGGTGAGATGAGAAGAGAGATGGGTGAGTTGAGAAAAGAGAGATGGGTGAGTTGAGAAAAGAGAGATGGGTGAGTTGAGAAGAGAGATGGATGAGATGGAGAGATGGATTGAGAGAGATGGTGAGTTGAGAAAGAGAGATGGGTGAGTTGAGAAAGAGAGATGGGTGAGTTGAGAAAAGAGAGATGGGTGAGTTGAGATGGAAGAGAGATGGGTGAGTGAAAGGAGAGATGGGTGAGTTGAGAAAAGAGAGATGGGTGAGTTGAGAAGAGAGGTGGTTGAAGAGAGATGGGTGAGATGAGAAGAGATGGGTGAGTTGAGAAAGAGAGATGGGTGAGATGAGAAAGAGAGATGGGTGAGTTGAGAAAAGAGAGATGGGTGAGTTGAGAAAGAGAGATGGGTGAGTTGAGAAAAGAGAGATGGGTGAGTTGAGAAAAGAGAGATGGGTGAGTTGAGAAAGAGAGATGGGTGAGTTGAGAAAGAGAGATGGGTGAGTTGAGAAAGAGAGATGGGTGAGATGAGAAAAGAGAGATGGGTGAGTTGAGAAAAGAGAGATGGGTGAGTTGAGAAAAGAGAGATGGGTGAGATGAGAAAAGAGAGATGGGTGAGATGAGAAAAGAGAGATGGGTGAGATGAGAAGGGAGAGATGGGTGAGTTGAGAAAGAGAGATGGGTGAGTTGAGAAAAGAGAGATGGGTGAGTTGAGAAAAGAGAGATGGGTGAGTTGAGAAGGGAGAGATGGGTGAGTTGAGAAAGAGAGATGGGTGAGTTGAGAAAAGAGAGATGGGTGAGTTGAGAAAGAGAGATGGGTGAGATGAGAAGGAGAGATGGGTGAGTTGAGAAAGAGAGATGGGTGAGTTGAGAAAAGAGAGATGGGTGAGATGAGAAGGGAGAGATGGGTGAGTTGAGAAAAGAGAGATGGGTGAGTTGAGAAAAGAGAGATGGGTGAGTTGAGAAAAGAGAGATGGGTGAGTTGAGAAGGGAGAGATGGGCGAATTGAGAAGGGAGAGATGGGTGAGTTGAGAAAAGAGAGATGGGTGAGTTGAGAAAAGAGAGATGGGTGAGTTGAGAAAAGAGAGATGGGTGAGTTGAGAAAGAGAGATGGGTGAGTTGAGAAGGGAGAGATGGGTGAGTTGAGAAAGAGAGATGGGTGAGATGAGAAGGGAGAGATGGGTGAGTTGAGAAAAGAGAGATGGGTGAGTTGAGAAAAGAGAGATGGGTGAGTTGAGAAGGGAGAGATGGGTGAGTTGAGAAAGAGAGATGGGTGAGTTGAGAAGGGAGAGATGGGTGAGTTGAGAAAAGAGAGATGGGTGAGTTGAGAAGGGAGAGATGGGTGAGTTGAGAAAAGAGAGATGGGTGAGTTGAGAAGGGAGAGATGGGTGAGTTGAGAAAAGAGAGATGGGTGAGTTGAGAAGGGAGAGATGGGTGAGTTGAGAAAAGAGAGATGGGTGAGTTGAGAAAAGAGAGATGGGTGAGTTGAGAAGGAGAGATGGGTGAGTTGAGAAAGAGAGATGGGTGAGTTGAGAAGGGAGAGATGGGTGAGTTGAGAAGGGAGAGATGGGTGAGTTGAGAAGGGAGAGATGGGTGAGTTGAGAAGGGAGAGATGGGTGAGTTGAGAAAAGAGAGATGGGTGAGTTGAGAAAAGAGAGATGGGTGAGTTGAGAAAAGAGAGATGGGTGAGATGAGAAGGGAGAGATGGGTGAGTTGAGAAAGAGAGATGGGTGAGATGAGAAAAGAGAGATGGGTGAGATGAGAAGGGAGAGATGGGTGAGTTGAGAAAAGAGAGATGGGTGAGATGAGAAAAGAGAGATGGGTGAGTTGAGAAGGGAGAGATGGGTGAGATGAGAAGGGAGAGATGGGTGAGTTGAGAAAAGAGAGATGGGTGAGTTGAGAAAGAGAGATGGGTGAGATGAGAAAAGAGAGATGGGTGAGTTGAGAAGGGAGAGATGGGTGAGTTGAGAAAAGAGAGATGGGTGAGTTGAGAAGGGAGAGATGGGTGAGTTGAGAAGGGAGAGATGGGTGAGTTGAGAAGGGAGAGATGGGTGAGTTGAGAAAGAGAGATGGGTGAGTTGAGAAAGAGAGATGGGTGAGATGAGAAAAGAGAGATGGTGAGTTGAGAAGGGAGAGATGGGTGAGTTGAGAAGGGAGAGATGGGTGAGATGAGAAAAGAGAGATGGGTGAGATGAGAAGGGAGAGATGGGTGAGTTGAGAAAAGAGAGATGGGTGAGTTGAGAAGGGAGAGATGGGTGAGTTGAGAAAAGAGAGATGGGTGAGTTGAGAAGGGAGAGATGGGTGAGTTGAGAAAAGAGAGATGGGTGAGTTGAGAAGGGAGAGATGGGTGAGTTGAGAAGGGAGAGATGGGTGAGATGAGAAAAGAGAGATGGGTGAGATGAGAAGGGAGAGATGGGTGAGTTGAGAAAGAGAGATGGGTGAGTTGAGAAAGAGAGATGGGTGAGTTGAGAAGGGAGAGATGGGTGAGTTGAGAAGGGAGAGATGGGTGAGTTGAGAAGGGAGAGATGGGTGAGTTGAGAAGGGAGAGATGGGTGAGTTGAGAAGGGAGAGATGGGTGAGTTGAGAAAGAGAGATGGGTGAGTTGAGAAGGGAGAGATGGGTGAGTTGGGAAGGGAGAGATGGGTGAGTTGGGAAGGGAGAGATGGGTGAGTTGAGAAGGGAGAGATGGGTGAGTTGGGAAGGGAGAGATGGGTGAGTTGGGAAGGGAGAGATGGGTGAGTTGAGAAGGGAGAGATGGGTGAGTTGACAGCAGAAAGATGGGTGAATTGAAAGCAGAGAGATGAGTGAATTGACAGCAGAGGGATGAGTGAGCTGACAGCAGAGTAATGAGTGAATTGACAACAGAGAGATGGGTGAATTGACAGCAGAGAGATGGGTGGAGAAATTGGTGAGTTGATGAGGGAGGTGGAGTGAAGATATATGCAGATTTAAGGCAGAGAGGAAGGCAGATTTGAAGGCAGAGAGGAAGGCAGAGAGGAAGGCAAAGAGGAAGGCAGAGAGGAAGGCAGAGAGGAAGTACAATTGGGGTGAGAAGAAAGGAAGGGTTAAAGAGATTGTTAGAGAGGAAGAGATTGTTAGAGAGGAAGAGATTGTTAGAGAGGAAGAGATTGTTAGAGAGGACCTACTTTCATGATTATTCCGTGCAACGACGGGTACTACAACGATGATCTAACGCTATTCTTGCAAATAACATTAACGTCTCTGCACTTGCTTTTCCTCATTGTCTATTCATAATAGAAGATTAGTCTAGAAACCGTAGAAGCTGCGTCACTTCTAGTATTTTACAACATAAACAATTATACACATATTTCTGAATACGATTTTTAATTGACTTTTAAGAAGACTGTTCTCTCGAGCAAGAATTGATTGTTTGAATGCCCACTTTACACTTGTAATCTCTTCCATTGAGGTTCAAAAGTCTCTGAAATACGCCCCTTGCTCTTATATCGTACTTCCACTCCAACGGGTTCCACATTTAACCGCAACCAGATCTTCTATTATTCCTGTAGCCATGCCAAGACTATCAGTGGACCTTCTAAGCTCAACAATCAACGTGTCTGAAATCTCTGCTCAAATGTTCAAGTGGAACTATATAATGCTTGATGGACGGGTTTGGTTAAGAACGAGAGACGGGATAGAGAGGAGAAAGAGACGGAAAATACAGAGAGGAAAGATGTTAAAATAAATATGACTTAAGCAAGTGCCCACTTCTCTTTGTGGTCTTCTTTATCGCTCCATTTTCGTGAACGTGTCCGCTGTCACAATTTTCTATAATCCTGCTCATCTGGTACAATTACACAGAAAATCTGACTTGTTCTTTCTGATCTGTGTAATAAATTGTCCATTCGCACCGACTTAGCTCAGAACATCATCCTTAGACTCTTCAGTTACCCATGGCATTCTTAACATTCTTCTGCTTGTTTGCTTACTGCTGTCCACGATTCAATCTACATAACAAGGACGAAATGCATTTCTTAATTCTATCAACAAAAAGGTTGCTTCACAGAATGTCTTTCACTACCTGCAATGCTAATCTTGCATGCACTAGTCCAGAGCTCTTCAACATTTCTATACTTGGCGCCCCTTTTCATGAGGGTATATTCTCCTTCTCACCCACTAACAATTAAAGAAAATGTCGTGATCGTTCACCGAGTCTGTATATTTTTTATTCCTATTACCTAATCATCGCCACCATCATGTATCATGTATTTGCAGAATGTCGCTCGCATCATATCCCGTGTGAAAGAAACTTGATCCCTTGTCAAATCACAAGCCTGCTCTAGAGTCATGCTCAAGCATTGCTTGACAACTTGGTGCCACCGCCTTCTTTGTCTGCCTCTGCCTCTCTTACCAAATCACAAGCCTGCTCTAGAGTCATGCTCAAGCATTGCTTGACAACTTGGTGCCACCGCCTTCTTTGTCTGCCTCTGCCTCTCTTGCCAGTCACCACCTCTCCATTACCGTTTCCTCAAAACTGTTGTGTCTTTTGATGTGGTCAAAGTATTTCACATTTTTGTTCATGATGGAATTAATGAATCAGTTCTCCTCTATGCCCAACTCTTGTCGAATGTCTGCATTCTTCTTTTTTGTTCGGTCCACGGTATTTTGAGAACCTTCCTCTAACATTTCGAATCGAAAGATTCGATTCTTCTCCTTGAGGATTCGGTAACTGTCCATGTTTCACAGCCGAATAGTGTCATTGGAAAAACACTCAAATCTTTCACTTGCACTGTTTTGCTGGTTATCTCTCATAGTTGCCTAACGTTGTATAACCTCTTCATTACCATAATAATGTGTTTTAATTACAGAATATCATTATTCTGCTACCGCTCACATGAAAGCTA
This sequence comes from Ariolimax columbianus, assembly GCA_036924085.1. Lineage (NCBI taxonomy): Eukaryota > Metazoa > Mollusca > Gastropoda > Stylommatophora > Arionidae > Ariolimax > Ariolimax columbianus. The sequence goes on from JAVGWX010000003.1 coordinate 122,282,171, forward strand.
AAATCTCCCACTAGCGGGACCTAGCTCCCAAGTTGAAGAACACTACCCTAGTCAATTATTTATCTTGCATGTTCTATATGATACACTTAAGAGTTTTCAGATATCATATGTGGACATGTCTTAATAGCAGCCCACTGATTTTAATGCTGCAATCTGGAGAATTATGTTTCTAAGAGATTGTGAGCAAAATTCCGTTCTATTTCCATCAGACGAGAACAGAATAAAACATAAAAATATAAGTTGTAATTTGACACGGACCACAAAAGAGAAATAAATATAATATTTATGTAACTGAATTACTGATAGAATGGCCGTTAAACATCTGGTGCAAACGTGCCCAACAAATAAGATGTCACAACAATACACCTGCAATTGATTTATAAATGGATATATCACTATCGACACTTTTACAATCATCTTTAAACAGTTATACCAGTTATATCAACTTCTGTACGACTCATACAAACCTCCCCGTCGACTGTCTCAAAACTTTAAGTATGTTTATTTACATATTACGACAAGATTTTGACATAATAATCTAACTGATAAATTTGCTATGCCTTGACAATGCGACGAATGCAGTTCATACACGCAAAGCCAAAGCACTGCTGCAAACAATCCAGACGAGCAGGGCAGACGTGACTCAGGTGACATGTACATTAAGTTCAGAGGTCAACCCGTGCATAGTGATGTCCGGCTGTCTCCCGCGGTTCTATAAATATTATATCAACCAGGATACTGTTTTATCACACTTGAGTAACAGAGATAAATGTGTATTTCATTGATACAAATCACGAAATATATTGCGCATAACGACAGCTTAATACTCGAGCAATAAGTCAGAGGTCCAATTAGAAGAAGCCATAACTACAAGGCCCCAGGTGTAGACAACATATCGTCAAATACCATAAAAACATGTCACGATATAGGAGTAAGATGGCTCACAAAGATCTTTAATCAGGCATGGATTGATGGGAGGGAGGAGGTGGGGGGGGGGTGACCTGGTGATTGGAAAAGAGCGGTGGTGGTTCCTATTTGGAAAAAAAATGATGTAAAAATGATTGCAGCTACTATAGGAGCATATCCCTCCTTAGCCACGTCGGAGAAATCTTCGCAACGGTTCTTGAGTAGCAAGTACGAGCCATTGTAGAGCCATTGAAGAGCCATTGTAGAGCCATTGAAGAGCCATTGAAGAGCAATTGTAGAGCCATTGAAGAGCCATTGTAGAGCCATTGAAGAGCCATTGTAGAGCCATTGAAGAGCCATTGAAGAGCCATTGAAGAGCCATTGTAGAGCCATTGAAGAGCCATTGTAGAGCCATTGAAGAGCCATTGTAGAGCCATTGAAGAGCCATTGTAGAGCCATTGAAGAGCCACTGTCAGTTCTTCGCAATCAAGATTCTCGAAAAGCAGGGGATATACGGATGCTATATTTGCGCTCAGCCAGTTTAGTGAAAACAATATCATAGATTATAATAGTATTCTCCACGTGGCCTTTATTGGTCAGTAACAGGCATTTGGCGAGATAAACCGATGTAGGCTTTCGAAGGTAATTGGGGGGGGGGGGGGGGGGGGATATGATGTAGAGGGTTAACTACTAGACGGCATTCGTGTCTTGTACGTAAACAGCAAAGGTGCAGTACGAACGAATGCAGGTATGACAAATTGGTTTCCAGCGCTCAATGATGTGGTTTCTTTCTCCACTTTTTTCATGATGTATATGGATCAAATTAAATAGTTGGCTAACCCCGATGAGGAATCCTTAAATGAACTGTTGCTTGCTGATAATCGGAGTATATTTTACAAAGTGGAGAAGACCAACAAGACCCCCTGAACTATCTCAGTTTCTCTTGTAACGAATATGACATGAAGATCAACAAAGGCGAAGCCAAAGACTATGTTGATTTCACGTGAACACGCGCAGAAATGTTTCAACAGCAGTGGCATTAAATATCAAGCAAGTACGGGAGTTCAAACATCCGGGTAGAATGTTCAATGATGACGACAAAGTGGACAGAGCGATTGCACATAGAATTCAGAAGGCGAACAGTGTCCACTTTCAAATTGCACTGATTTTGAAACACGCTAGAATGCTTATTTCTACTAAGAGGAAGCTGATAAATACACTGTCCATTTCTACATTGTGTTTGTCCTTACTGAAAATACATAAGAATACGATCCAGAGCTACGAGAAGCGCTGTCGGAGAAGTGCAACCGGGAAGACAATCTACGACGAATCGGCATCACCACGCTGAGGCTGACAGTGGGAACAAACCCAGTTAGTGCCTGCATTGACTCTCAACAAACCCAGTTAGTGCCTGCATTGACTCTCAACAAACCCAGTTAGTGCCTGCATTGACTCTCAACAAACCCAGTTAGTGCCTGCATTGACTCTCAACAAACCCAGTTAGTGCCTGCATTGACTCTCAACAAACCCAGTTAGTGCCTACATTGACTCTCAACAAACCCAGTTAGTGCCTACATAAACTCTCAACAAACCCAGTTAGGGCCTACATTGACTCTCAACAAACCCAGTTAGGGCCTACATTGACTCTCAACAAACCCAGTTAGTGCCTACATTAACTCTCAACAAACCCAGTTAGTGCCTACATTGACTCTCAACAAATCAAGTGGTTTGGTCATTTAGATAGAATGCATTATGACCAGTCAGCAGCGAGAACAATCCATATGCGGAGGTCTCCGGTCCACGAGCAAGAGGCCGACCTCGACGTCGGTGGATCGAGGTTGTCTCTGACACTCTCAGGAAGTTACATCTGACACCACAAGCCTCCCACTTGACCACAACAATAAATCTACGCAGCGACGCTGCAAGGCAAGAGACGACGACAAAAGAATAAGACAGTAACAGAGAAAGCACGTATTGCCATCACAGGCACCAGTTAAGAGCAAGCTCTGCTAAGAAAGCAACAGCCTCAGACTGACAACTGCTTTCTTTAGGTGCATATTGACATCAGGAAGCGTATGATGATGAAGTAGACGATCAAACAATGAAAGGTTATACTACTGGAAAATAGAGTAGAACTGCTTCCACATCACAAGGACATATAACCAACGCTACTGGTCCCTTCTTCACTCTATCCAGACAACAGAATTGGATCCATATCACAAGGACATATAACAAACGCTACTGCTCCCCCTCTTCACTCCATCTAGGGTTACCCCTACAGTTAGCCTTTTGGAAACCTGTCCAAAGCATTGTGTGTGTTCTTGCGTGGTGGTTTCTGCTATATTTTGTTTTACATGACGTGGTTGATAATTTGTTACACAACTCTCTTTAGTTGCCTTTTACATGCCTATTCATTCCTCCCTAGCAAATAGGATCCGCTTGGAGAGATAACCAACACCTTATCGAGAAACCGGATTTGCTCTCCTTCGCCTTCCCACCATCCAACGAGACAACGAGTTACACAACTCGTCAAGTCCTATATATCTCATACATGGGTATTGTGTCTAAAGCCTTTTTACTACAAACCCATAATACTACTCCACACTCGGTAGATCTTCAGCAAATTGCACGTGTGAATGGCGCGGTGTGTGACCTATCAGATAGAGAGAACTCTACCCTACAAGATTTAAACCGCACTGTTAATCAGATCTGACGACCAATGGATTAACAAAAAATCGCATAAAAAGAACAAGCTTCAATCATCTATCAAAAGCCTTTACAGCAAGGAACAGTGACAACATATCAAAATGTCCAACGACATGGGAAATTATACATATATGAAAATACAGACCAACAGCCTAACTTCACGATGGAAGCGAAAGTACCAGGTATCGATAGAAAGGTGGAAGAATCAGACCATGCAATGGGAGAAAAAACCCTAAAGCATATTGGAGACGCCTATCCTCAACCCATGTGGACGGAACTCTACACAGATGGATCATCAGAGGAAGCATTGAGGAAAGGAAGGGCGGGACTCGTCCTACTTCTACAGGATGGAACCGTTATAGAAAAAGCAACTGCTGTTGGGGAGTCCTCGAGAAGTCTAAGAACAGAGCAACAGGCAATAATTGAAGCAGTTAAACTATTGGATGAAAAGGGGTTAAAGGATAACATAATAGTGGTTTTGTGTGACTGCATAGAAATTTTGCAGGCCACACAAAGAGAACGACGAAATAGTATGGAAAGGGAACTGATATCACCCTCGAGTGGATTCCAGCTCACTGCGGCATACCTGGGAATGAATGGGCGGACAGGCTGGCCAGGGAGGGAAGACAAAGAGAACAATTCACCCACCCAGTGTCACTGCCTGAAGTCAAGGAAAACATCCAAAAAAATATAAACAACAGTGGATATAGAGAACAAACAGTAATTACAGGAAACAGTAGGAAACAGTATACCACAATTTAGAATAGGAAACAGTATACCACAATTTTTCGCCCCAGAACAGGTCATTGCAGACTAAATGCACACACCCATACAATGAAAGCAGCACAGACTGCACAATGGAAATGTCAGAGAGGACCCCAGACCCCAGAACACATCCTGCAAACATGTCCACTGCACCAAGACTCCCGTGAGAAGACCTGGCCCGAGGAGAGAAACATACAAGACAAACTGTGGGGAACCATTGAGGACCTGCGACTGACGTGTCACTTCATTGGAGGCAACCCATCTGGTGGCATAAAACGAGCATACGACACTGAACGCAAAGAAGAAGAAGAAGATCTGACGACCGACATCATCAACCTGTCGGATAGCAACCCAATCCTTAATTCTACCCGCCCTTTTTTTCAGCTAAATTTATTTCAAAAACCAAAGCGGGAAAAATTGCCGCATGTGCAAGACGGTCCCCTTTACTTCACTGCTGGGGACAACAGCCATGCTTAATTTGTTTACGAGGAACACATTAAGGTATGATTCCTTGTGAACACACCTCGTTACTTATCTATTGAAATGCCCAAAATATTGAATGAACCTAATGTTTATGCGTTTCTGTATTTCTGTTCCTACGTTTAGGTAATCCTGAATTCATTTGTTTGCAGTGCGATTTCGGTATCAATGGTTTTGACACGGTGAGCTTGCTAGCGAAACGTCACGAGCAGCGCTAAAAATATCTTCGCCATGAAAAGGACTGCACTAGATAGAGATGAGCCCTATTAATATGTGAGTTTCAAATATGATAAGAAAGTGAAAACAATTCCACGAAATATTGATTGAGTAGCAAATATGAATCATGAAACTTCATTATTGTAGATATTACAGAGAAATTCCCCTATAGATAAAACTATATCTTTTTAGCACTTATCACAGAGACTATGAAATTAAGTTGAAAGTTTTCGGCAGTCTTTGAGAAATGCGCTGCATGTAATGGTTCCCTTAATGGCGCAATCATTAATAGTGAAGTCATCTTACTAGATGATCAGGCACTCAATTACGCTGCAATGTACGTACTTCACTCTGTCACAGAACGTCATTCATGATGGCATGATATACACCGTTGTGGAACGGGTTTTCATAAAGCTACTGGGTAATCGAGTCTATAAGGGTTAACAGATGTGAATTCATAAAGAAGTTTGAAGGAAGCCAGTTTAGCGAAGAAATGTGAAATGACGGGTAGTGTTTTGAACCAATACAATCAATGGCAGACGCGCTGATTTACCGCAAGAAAGTAAAAACAAACCAGGATAACTGACTGCTGGCATCACCGAAAATGGCACTATGACGTTTGTCACAATAAACTGGATATTCTTGTCTCCTCCTGCCAAAGAGCTGCAACGAAAGCTTTGATTCATCCTTACTGTGTAACAGCTGTTGAATAATTGCACGAATCTGATCTTGCAAAAGTGTATCATTTTGTCGATTGTTCCTGACATTTTTACTTAGAAATCATATTATTTTTGTTTCACACTGTTCAGTGACAATGCATGGTTTCACCTGGTCGGTTAATGTCAATATCCACAATTCTCTCATCTGGGATCAAGAAAATCCACATGGAATATATGAAAGCTGATTAAATGCTTTAAAAGTTGGTATTTCGTGTGCCGTCTCCTGAACCAGAAAAATTAGACAAATTTTCTTCAGGAACATACTTAACTCAGAGATTTTCAGGCAATTTGTGGAACAATTAACAGACACCGGGATCAAGATGCTGGATCGACATTTGGGATCAAGATGCTGGACGACATTTGGGATCAAGATGCTGGATCGACATTTGGGATCAAGATGCTGAGCAGCACATGAGCTGCAGTGGTTAGCGACGCATAGCTGACTGCTAGCGTCAGGGCCGGCGAACCAATGCTGCCAAGACCCTTCTACACCTCCACGCGGTGATCCTGGATAACAGGCTGCAGCAGGGCAGACAGGCTAAGAGAAGGGATCGAAGAGGGAATGCTAACCCGGTACTAAAAAAATGCTTGCTGAAGTCGGATATGTTGGGTGCAAATATCGCAGTCAAGCTGTAAACTACGACACAACGCATTCCGTTCTCTGGACTGCATTCTGCTACTTAATCCCTTTCAGGGTTTGGTAGCGGGAGATTTGAGAACGAACGAAGCCAAGCCAAGTCAAACCAAGCTAAGCCAAACCAAGCCAAGCCAAGCCAAACCAAGCCAAACCAAGACACCGATTTGGATGGAGCGACAAGTCACACGTCCCGTGTCAGTATGAGTGTAATGTCATCATTCTTCGGTAACCGAGTGATCTCCCCATGACTGTGGCCACCTCGTTCCCCATTTGACTCTTCCCAATTGTTTCTTTACGTAACGTTTTTATACTGGTTTAGAAGACTCTGCAGAGTCTGTAAACAACCAGTTTCATTTACATTTCCTTGCTCTAAAAAAGCGATGTGCATCCAATCTATTCTTAAATGCATTAATTGTCCCTACCTCCACTACTTCCTATGGTAATGCATTTCAAGCCATTCTCTGACTAAAAGAATATTTCCTAACATCTAATCTGGACCTTTCTTTAGTTAATTTGTAGCTATGCCCTCTTACTCTTGTAGGTGTTTCTATTTTTTTTAAAACTTGTTATAGTATAATTTATCAGTTTCGTTGATTATCTTCTAAACCTGTATCAAGTCACTTCGAATTCTTCTCTTTTCTAGATATATGTAGGCCGGTTTTTCTGAGTCTTTAATCATAACTGTAATTCTTGGAATATCACTATCAGCTTTGTCGCTCTTTTTTTTTTTTTGGTATCCTTTCCAACATGTTTATATCCCCTCTACATTTAAGACTCCCCACCTGTACTCAGTACTTCAATCTAGGTCTAACTAATGCTATCACTTCCTTGCTTCTATGTTTAATATTTTCTTTTATCATACCTATTGCATTTGCCTTTTTCACTGCTACCTGAATTTGCTCACTCACTTTACCTGTATGATGTATTATAACCCCTAGGTTCCTTTCCTTTTCTATCATTCTAATATTGTTTTCGCCCATTTCTTATGAAAAAATTTAAAAAGTCATGCTTACACCAATACGTCTCGCATGATAGAAGACACGAGGATTTACCGAGAAGGACCTACGAAAATATGGAGCGTCGCATTAGAGTATTCATTTGCTTATTGAACCAAGCCTGTATAAAATCAATTTTAATATAAGAGAGTGTTTGTTATGGCCGGGGCAGGCTAGAGCTGCAGAGAGTGGCGCAGGACATTAGGAATTGGCATGCATTTGTTGAAAACCTGCGCTCCACAGGGAAGTGAAAGGTTAAGCATTGATTGATTCACAGAATCGGTGGGCCAGATCCGTCCCCAGGCCCGTATGTTGCTGATCTCTGCCCTACCCGAAACATTGAGGACTAGGCACGTCAGCGATTAAACCGACTTGACGGGCAATCCTAAGCTTAGCTTTAAAAGTGTCAGAATCCAGAAAGTCGTTAAACACTTTGCCATGGAGCTTTACAAGTCTGCCACAGTGAAGCACTTTTATTGGTTTAAAATTCAAGTGTAAATCTTGCACGTCACCATGGTTACATGTGAATATATTCACCAAGCCCTTAAAGTAACAATACTGTACAAGCCCCATAAGTTACTGTTAGCTGGGTGTCTTTCAAACGACTAAATCACAGGTATACAACCTTTCTTTTTTTTGAGACCCTATTCTATAGAAGCAAAGTGACCCGCGACCCCATTCTATAGAAGCAAAGTGACCCGCGACCCCATTCTATAGAAGCAAAGTGACCCGCGACCCCATTCTATAGAAGCAAAGTGACCAGTGACCCTATTCTATAGAAGCAAAGTGACCCGTGACCCCATTCTATAAAAGCAAAGTGACCCGTGACCCCATTCTATAGAAGCAAAGTGACCCGTGACCCCATTCTATAGAAGTAAAGTGACCCGTGATCCCATTCTATAGAAGCAAAGTGACCCGTGACCATATTCTATAGAAGCAAAGTGACCCGTGACCATATTCTATAGAAGCGAAGTGACCCGTGATCCCATTCTATAGAAGCAAAGTGACCCGCGACCCCAAAAAATTTTTTAAAAGAGCCGTTTTAATAGGGTAAAAGAAAATACATCTGATTGGATTACGCAATTGACTCATCTGATTGGGGACAGAAACATCCGGGTTATTATATTACTCAGAATTCGAATACGCAAACAAATCTCAGTGTGGGATCAAGATGCTGAGCAGCGCATGAGCTGCAGTGGTCAGCGACCCATAGCTGACTACTAGCGTCAGGGCCAGCGAACCAAAGCTGCCAAGACCCTTCTACACCTCCACGCGGTGATCCTGGATAACAGGCTGCAGCAGGGCAGACTGGCTAAGGAGAAGGGATCGAAGAAGGAATGCTAACCCGGTACTCAAAAGATGCTTGCTGAAGTCGGATGTGTTGGACCAAAATGTGCAAATATCGCAGTCAAGTTGTAAACTACGACACAACGCATCCCGTTCTCTGGACTACATTCTGCTACTTAAGCCCTTTTAGGGCTTGGTAGCAGGAGATTGAGAACGAACGAAGCCAAGCCAAGGCAAATCTCAGTGCTACAAGATGTGATGAGGCGATTTTTCTTTGTTTCCCCAAAAACGGCTCATGTCAACATTATGTGGACCTCGCGTCGATATATCTCACTATGGGTCGCTTCAGTGTATCCACTTGGAATTCAACAAAATATAAAACTACTCATATTTTTTATGGATTATATTCGAAAATTATGACAGTATTTAAACTTTAAGACATCGATGAAAAATACAAATTGCTATATTTTGGGGGTGGTTGGCTGTTTGAGCCCACAGACAACCCTTCGCGACCTCATCTGACCAAACCTCTTTTCACTACCTGGATTTAGTCGACTTAATGACGTTTCTTGTCAGACAAATAGGCGAGGATATCTAATGAATGAATGAGTTATACATTTATATCTTGGACACATTGGGGACAGACACCTCATAGCGTTTATATATAGAGGCAAAGGCAGACGAAGAAGGCGATCGCAACAAGATGTCAAGTAATGCTTGGGCGTGACTCCTATGAGGGCAGGTGATTTGATTTGGCAAGAGATGGAGTTTCTTTTAGACGGGCTGCGATTGGGGATCGACGTTCTGCAGGGACACACTACATGATCATATATATATATCCTCGTTCGATCAATATCTAAGACATACTTTTTTGATGAGGTAAGGTAAACAAATGCCCTGGTGTAATTTAAAGAAAATGTTCCATCAAGTTGAAAAACATACCATTACGTTGAAAGACCTACCATCAAGTTGAAAGACATACCATCAAGTTGAAAGACATACCATCAAGTTGAAAGACATACCATCAAGTTGAAAGACATACCATCAAGTTGAAAGACATATCATTAAGTTGAAAGACATGTCATCAAGTTAAAAGACATATCATCAAGTTGAAAGACATACCATCAAGTTGAAAGACATACCATCAAGTTTAAGGACAAACTTTTTTTTTTTATTAAGGTGAGCTACATACACTACTCAAACATGACATGTCAAGACTGGAGGTTTTCCACATCCGCAACCAGCGGCGTATCCTGTGCATTTGATTGCATGACTACATCCGCAACATGGAGGTCTCTACTAAACCAGGCATCCATACAATTTCAGAAACACTTGACTGCCGCTGAGTTTCTTTGTTCGGTCATGTTGTACGGCTGGACCAGGAAACCCTGGCCCACAAGATGCTACACAAGTCGTTCATCGGCGCCAAAAGTCTTCCCCGGACAGGCTGGAGGCAGAGAAAGGCCGTCCCCGCACAGTATGGCTCCAGCAACAAGCAACATCCACCTCCGGTCTAGACGTGGCCTGGAACCGCGCCGCAGCAGTAGGTCGTGGATGTGGCCGACCGACGCAACGGGCTTCAGAAGCGTAAGGGAACATTATTATTATTGTCTTACAAATAGATGTCATTGTTCCATTAAGAAAAACGTTCTAATACAGTGAGATGCCTACATGCCCTCGTTACATCAATTCATAAAACAAACGTGTTTACTCTGTGACATACGAATATGTTATATTGCCGTACAAATAAATGTCTTCGTTCTATCAAGACATAAGACAGGCGTTTTATGGAGTAGGAGCAGATATGTCCTCCTCAGACAACCATTTTATTGGGATATATTGGCTGTGTCATGCTTCATCTTGAAGTGGTTCGAGGTCTGCGCGACCTTTTTTCCACATTCTGACCTAGCTTGAAAATTTATTTTCGGGGCTTGGTTACTACGTTCTGTTAATCTTTTATTTTGTCCCTTATCCGTTTGGTTGTTGAGTGGCAGAGTAGTTAACGCTCTTGCTTGTTATAGCAAAGACACCGGGTTCATTCCCATGGTTCGACAATATCTAGTATACCTGGAGAATGTGTACACGACTCGTCATTCCACTTCTAAAGTGTCGGTGATAGTGAGATCCAGTGCAGTCCAATAATATACACTGATGTCGGGGATGAAGTGTTGGGAGACTTCATGATACTAGGCCACATCTTGTTTATTAGCCGGAGTGGATAGTTCCTTTCCTAGTTGTATTTCTTTCCCTAACATGACAGGAAGATCTCACAGAATACTCTTCTGCGCGTGCTTGGAATCCGTTATCCGTTGTTGCAGCTGGGAGAACATTGCAACCAAATATTAATGACAGATACCTAAACTATCTTTGATGTTGTCACATAAACCAGTCGGATGATAGAGATACTCAGAAATGAACATTTCCAAAACCAAAGCCACGCGAAACTGTCTCGCTCTTTGTGTTTCGTCAACCCTATTGTGCGCCGTGCAATGTGATATGCTGCTGAAACATGGACATTTACAAAAGCAATGAAGAAAATACAGTGACCCTGCCGCTCTCTCTCTCTTTCTCTCTCTCTCTCTAGAGAGAGAGAGAGAGAGAGAGGTATTGTCGGCCTTACCCTCCTCAAGCAACGTATGCTGAATATCCACAATTCCGACCTACGACAATTATCACTGTCGAGTAATGCAATGGCTCACGCAAACAAGACAAAACATCTTGTATCAGAACACATACTCACAAGAAAGGATAAACGTTGGAGAACATCGACAACATTGTCACCTTCAAGGCTGAAAGAGAGCACGGTGTAGATCCCCGACTCCCTTGTACTCTACAACATTCACGACAAATGAAACGTAAATCTTATGGAGCTCCATAGTGCAGGATAGAGATCTTTGGACACGAAGCTAGGACCCACAAAGACACAACTGTCGCTGAAGAATGGGGCCCCAAAGGAGTAATTGATACAATATGCTTCCGTGTTAACATTTCTCATTTTGTTTACAACGTTTTGTACATAACTGAGTTGTCTGCCATGGTCTTTGTGTATGACAAAGACAAGAACTTCATCACTGCCCAACTGAGAGCATGTCGTAAGAGGCGACTAACTGTGTGATATGGCACAACATCGGCAATGGTTAGATGTTTTGTAAAGAGCGGCATAGATGGCACCTAATCAGCTGTGGGTCTACTTTGCTCTAGTATTTTAGTCTATTAAGATGGAATTGCACATCGGTTAACCACCCTCCGCTTCACTTGTCCCAATGCTGTGTAGTAATAAGCTGCTCGAGCCTAGCCCGCTATGCATGAAATCCTCCTTCCCGTTACATCCATCGCACACCAGAGCTGGGACCTCCACGGGGACATCTGCCCATGTAGAAGTAAAGTAAAGTAAAGTATCCCATAGCATTACTGCCGTAGGGGTGTGAGGTGTTAGCGATCTCACATTTCAAAGGGTTGGCTATATGAGGGCGGTAGCCATCTCCTCTCCCTCGCCGCTTTTACTTCCCGGACTGAACCGGTACCCATTTAAGGCTGGGTCGACCCGGGAGTCATTGCGGTCTGAAAAAAACATTACCGCCTCAACTGGGGAATGAAGCCAGGACCACTCAGATGCGAAGCCAGAGCGCTAACCACTGCGCTACGCGGCTCCACATTAAGAAGTACAGGTTGACTAAGACGTGATTGCTTTGCATTTGTCAAATCTTTCATTTTCGGTTGACTGTTTTAATACTCACAATAATGATTGTGTCGGTTTAAGGGGTGTCTTACACTTAGGAATGCAACTGTAAGTATGCGCATTGCTAACAAAGCTTGAATGTTTAACTTGCTGTGAGATGTATTGTGGTCGATTGTTATAGATGGCTTCTTCTTAGCATCGGTCTGTATTTGTAAAGACACGAGTTCGAGTCCCGGCATGGTATGATGTTTTGCTGTCGGTAGTTCTTCCTGCTGGCCATCACACATGCATGTCAATGGCCTTAATAAAGTGATGTCTGTGCCTGCTTTTATACGAGTGAAGTGATCTGCGCCTTCGTCTCTAACATTCAATGGTTTTGGAGTTTGCTTTCTAAATCTGTCTTCTGCTCTTCTTCTTCTTCTTCTCCGTTCGTTCTCAATCTCCCGCTACCAAACCCTGAAAGGGCTTAAGTAGCAGAATGTAGTCCAGAGAGCGGATTGCGTTGTGTCGTAGTTTACAGCTTGACTGCGATATTTGCACCTTTTGGTCCAACAGCAATCATTTTTTGAGTACCGGGTTAGCATTCCCTCTTCGATCCCTTCTTCTTAGCCAGTCTGCCCTGCTGCAGCCTGTTATCCAGGATCACCGTGTGGGGGTGTAGAAGGGTCTTGGCAGCTCTGGTTCGCAGGCCCTGACACTAGCAGTCAGCTATGGGTTGCTGACCACTGCAGCTCATGCTCTGCTCAGCGTCTTGATCCCCCTCCTGCTACCAAGTCCTGAACATGGCTTTGCAAGTAGCAAGATGTAGTTAGGAGAACGGAATGCGACGTGTCACTAGTTTACAGCTTGACTGCGAAATTTGCACATTTCAGTCCGACACATCCGTCTCTTCGGCAGTTCTAAATATGTAACTATCCCTACCCAACCTGTCTAGCGTGGACCCCAGCAATTGGGTAATGGCAGTTTGTCTCACTTTTGTTTACAGGGGAGTCAGCACGACTAGGTAACGCTTAGCTCCCCTACATTGCCTATATCATTGTACATCTCTTGGTCTGAAACACACCCATACTTCCAGCCACAACCTTCTCTTATTTCCTTTCTCCTACATCATTAGACAGTCGTTTAACTGGAACTCTGGCCACAGATGAATTCTCCAGCGTGTCATGCCCCGACAAACATCTTAAATCTTTTCCTAATTACACAGTTCAACTTTTCTTATTCCACTAAGAAAATGGGTTTGCACTACATTGAAGACCGTGTGTGGAGCTCCCTGAGTGGAAGAAATCGTTATTGTAATGATGGAGTGTAGTCCTCGAAACAGATGTTTGCCTCTACCGAGTTCACAACATTTTTGGTCATCTGCCTTAAATTTACACCTTAAAAACGGAAAATAAAGAAATAGAGAGAAAGAGAGAGTAAAGGATTGGGCGTGGGAGTGTACGCATGCAACACCCCCACACAACCCGATCATCCAAAACCAAAAATAATAAGTTATTTATTTTGAAATAATTAATTATAAACATTATGATGGTGATTTATTGTTGTTGTCTGCTCATGTCGAGATCGGTATGTTATCCATATGTTTCCCACTGCACGTGCTTTCAATGAAGTCGTGGACCTCGTGCCTAATATTGTTCTCTTTTCTTGTCCGTAATCTGTTACGGCGGTCAAATGCGCAATCTATATTCAAAGAACGACCAATCTTTTTTCAAATTAAGGAAACAACAACCTTCTCCCAGATAGAGCTAGGCAACTTTATCCTGGGCATGGGATGGCAACCTCCAGACACAGTCAGGCAACCTTGTCAAATTTAGGGCCCGGCAACTTTCTCCAGGACAGGGCCCTGCAACTTCTCCTGGACATGGGATGGCAATCTTAATCCAGACACGGCCCGGCAACTTTCTCCTGGACATGGTATGGCAACCTTAATCCCGACACGGCCCGGCAACCTTCTCCTAGATAGAGCTAGGCAACTTTCTCCTGGACATGGGATGGCAACCTTAATCCAGACACGGCTTGGTAACCTTTTCCCAGATAGAGCTGGCCAACTTTCTCCCGGACAGGTGCTCTGCAACTTCTCCTGGCATGGGACGGCAACCTTAAACCAGAGAGGGTCCTGGCAAGACTTCTCACAGGGAAGTACGGCAACCTTCTCCTAGATAGAGCTAGGCAACTTTCTCCTGGACATGGGATGGCAACCTTAATCCAGACACGGTCTGGTAACCTTTTCCCAGATTGAGCTGGCCAACTTTCTCCCGGACAGGTGCTCTGCAACTTCTCCTGGCATGGGACGGCAACCTTAAACCAGAGAGGGTCCTGGCAAGACTTCTCACAGGGAAGTACGGCAACCTTCTCCTAGATAGAGCTAGGCAACTTTCTCCTGGACATGGGATGGCAACCTTAATCCAGACACGGCCTGGTAACCTTTTCCCAGATTGAGCTGGCCAACTTTCTCCCGGACAGGTGCTCTGCAACTTCTCCTGGCATGGGACGGCAACCTTAAACCAGAGAGGGTCCTGGCAAAACTTCTCACAGGGAAGTACGGCAACCTTCTCCTAGATAGAGCTGGGCAACTTTCTCCTGGCATGGGACGGCAACCTTAAACCAGAGAGGGTCCTGGCAAAACTTCTCACAGGGAAGTACGGCAACCTTCTCCTAGATAGAGCTAGGCAACTTTCTCCTGGCATGGGACGGCAACCTTAAACCAGAGAGGGTCCTGGCAACCTTCTCCCAGAGAAAGGTTACATTCATCTATCGCAATCATTCTCTTACCTGCTCCAGTGTAGAGAAAAGGTCATCACAGTAGCTGACCCTTTGTTTTCTGGTTGATTCACTTGTTAGTTCATCATTATTATTTATCCGTTTGGTTCCCCTTGGAGCACAAAGTCGCAGCAGATGCTTTCCATCTGTTCCTATTCTGCGCCGTCTTCACTAGTTCTGCCAACGAGATCACGAGTAACTGACTTCCTCCTCGACCGTTCATCGCCAGGTGTTTCTCTGCTTTATCAACACCCCCCACCTTTCCTTGTGGGTTCCAATCCAGTGTATGTCTGGTTACAGTTGCTAGTTAGGTAATTTTGTCTACGTTTCTTCCAGACACACACTATGTCATTTTGAATATTTGAGGGCATTATATGACGAAAGTTGTTCTTATTAATGGTTTACCTTTATTGCAAACGTTAGTACAGCTACTTCAACCTCAACAATGGTATTCTAAGTTATTTCATAACCTATCAGCCATTGTATAAATGCATGTGTATGTGTTTCCATTCCTGTGGTCCGCTCTTCCCCAAATCTGTGAGCCCACCTGTGAGACCCGTATCGAATATTTGCTCCAGGTGTTGCGTGTTTGTGAATTTTGATTTTGTTATTTGGATGTCTGGTGTCGCAGTGAACACACAGACAATCAAGATAGAGTATCTACTCATAAGACACATAACTCGCTTACTACTGATATATGGCAGGGACGAAGATAATAGGAATGGCTAAAAGTTTATTTAATTTAATGAGGATTATATTGCCATCCCAGACAAATCACACATACATTAAAAATGACTCATCAGGTGTTATATATATTCAACGTTATAATACGGTGCAGAAATATGGACAATGAACAAACAGTTAGAGAACAGAATAAAGGCCTTCGAAATGTAGTAATGCAGAAGAATGAGTTGCATTTCATATACATAGAAACAAAGGGCGATGTACTAACGAGGGTAGGCATAGGGAGATAACTCTTGACAGACAATAGCATTAGTCAAATATTACTGCCAAAGGGATGTGTCGGACTGAAAGGTGCAGACATCGCAGTCAAACTGTAAACTAGCGACACATCGCATTCCGTTCTCCGGACTTCATCTTGTTACTTACAAAGCCCTGTTCAGGGCTTAGTAGTAGCGGGAGATTGAGAACGAACGCAGAAGAAGAAGTCAAATATTTTGGTTAAATACGATACTTTATTGAACACAATATTGGATGAGTAGATTGAAGGTCGGCGGACAAGATACAGGGACCGCTGTAAGTGGTAGAGAAACATCAAAAGATAGACTAATGTCAGTCTGACAGAGTTTGCAATCAAAACAAGATATAGAGGATATTGGAGGTCCTTTGCAGCAAACCTTCGTTGTGGAGACGGCACTTGAACTGAATGGGTACACCAGAAATGACTAACATAAATTGCTCATAAACGTTCTTCGTACCAGAACGCACCCATATATTCCTATCATTGCTGAACGTGTCGACAACAGTGCACGAAACTCCTTAGCTTTCCCAGTGGCTCCGAAATTTCCTGACTTCATCAGGTATCCATTTACAGCTGGGTCTACTAGGAGAAGTGGTCATGGTATGAAAAACTCACGACGTGTTCGATCTTGGTTTTCAAACCCAACAGACCAGCTTCTTCTTCTTCTTTTTCTTCTTCTTCTTCTTGTTCATCGGCATACCTTCTAAAAAGGACGTTTCTAAAGTTGTATCATAGTCTACAGCGAGGCTGCGACATCTCCACATTTCGTATCAACGCATTCAATTTCTGCTCATTTTTGGGAACGGGTTTGACCTCCGTCGTCGATCCCTAATCTCTAAGTAAGGATGCATGGTTGCAGTCTGTTCCCAGGGCCGCCACTTGGAGGTGGAACAGGATCTTGGTCAGGTATGGATCACTGACCCTGATCCAAGCAGCCAGTTACGACTCGTTGGCTGCTCTCAGTTCATTCACTGCTGCTTCTCTCGTCCAGGTTCGAATTATGTCGTGCTCAGATTGACAGACCGGGCATGCCCTGTGGTGTTTCAAGGCATGAATAATTCTTCTAGGTACCTGAAGCCAGAAACATTTCAGAGCCGCCGAAAGTGACTTGAGCAGGTGCAATGAACTCAGTTCTATGAACCCCTTTTCCTTAATGATTTAAGAGCAATACTCTGTCAACTATGCCATCAGTCCGTACCAAAAAGAGTAGTGGTACAATGGATTCCATCCCACTGTAACATTCAAGGCAACGAGGAGGCAGACAGACTAGAAAAGAAGGTGCAAGACTACCACAACCAGATTCTAGTGTTACCTACGAAGAGTCCAAAAGGCTCATTAGGGCCAGATACATGGCCAAATGGGAAACAGAACATACTGGCTACACAATAAATGATGCCTATTACCAGTTGAACAGAAGAGAGCAGGTCGTGGTCTTCAGACTCCGCACAGGCCACAACAGACTGAGGTACCACCTATTCAATAAACTGAAGATAGGTGGCACTGACGAATGCACTTGTGGTACCGGGAAAATGACCGCTGAACATCTGCTGCAAAACTGCCCGACATACGAGGACCAGAGAAAGCACATGTGTCCATCACCAGTGGCAACACTAGACAAGCTCTATGGCAGTGTCGACAGCCTCAGGATGACCGCTGCTTTCTTCGAACAAATTCAGGTTGACGTCTGACAGCGTACGAAGAAGAACCCCTTTTCATTATTACTGTTACAAGCCTTCACACAACCTAGCTAAGCTATGACGAGAGATGAAATTCAAGCATCTTACGTAAGAAGAGTTCATCTATACTTCTCGTTTTCTTTGCCTACCGCCAGCCACAGCGAAGAATAAATAAACTAGGACCATTACGGATGCCCCTGTTTAAGAATGAGCTCTCCCAAATACGTCAACACACGCGAGAATGCGCGTGGGCTGTGGGTCTGGCTGGTTATTTTATTTTTTAAACATTTTTTTCTCCTGAAATTTGTTTCTTGGAGGTTGGATCTTCTGGTACGCCATTCACAAACTGAGCGCTGGGTCACCGGCAGGTCATATCTGATCCCACGCTGTCTTCTTCATTGACAAACGGAATAATCTTATTTTAAAACCAAGCGTCTGATTTTGTGGTATCCAGGTGTTTGACACTTGAGCATAATGAAAAGGCTTTCAGAAAACTGCAGACTGCCAATTACTTTCTTAGCAAATATTGTGCTCTCTCTCGCAGATCTGTTTCTAGAATGATCTCTAAAAAGACGGTTGAGAGAATCATGTCTTTTTTAAGCCCTGTTAAATTCATCCGACTGAAGTTCGGCGGCCGAGACAGGTTGAGAAACTGTACAAACAGAAGCGTCACCTGACGAGTTTTCAACACATTGTACACTGACGAACTGCGCGCGCATGAACGGAAGAAGCAGCAGACAAGACATCAGCTTCGCAAAAAATTGGACATCTGGAGGACGGCAACGTTTCCCGAATGCAACAATAAAAATGTGAGGCTGTTAAAGAACTCACAATCGCCATGTTAACAGTGCAATTTATTCTTTGGCGCCTTCTTGCTTCTATACATGTCACTTGATCTAAACATTTTCTTCGTTAGTTGCCTTTCCATTGACATGCTGCAGACATATTTAAACAAAGAGCTTGTGGTCGATAGCTCTGCACTGTTTGTCTTTGTCTCATCTCTTGTTCATGTCGCTCCCATGGGAAAATAGGGTCGCCACGGGAACTACCAAATTATTCCTATTTTGGGCCTCCTCTTTTAGCTCGGTTTATTCAAGTCCACTTGTCCTATGTTTGTATTCTACTGCCATTTAACATGCATATTATTATTATTTGCTTTATTGTCATTATTTAGTATGTATTATTTGTGATCCATCCACAATCGCCCCCACGGATTCCCCTCCAGCGCATGTCTGGTAATATTGTTAGCTATCTACTAGATATTTGGGTGGAGGTGGGGAAGAGGAGTGTGTTCTATTCATCCTGCCCTCCTCTCTTTAACCTCCATCTTGAGCCGTATTGTCCGTGTGCTCTGCGTGTTATTACATCTGGTACAAGGGACACGCAAGAGACCTGAGTAACATCTGGTAGAGTTCTCATTTCTCACAACAAAGGTACTGGGTTCGATTCCGGTTATCTACACTCTCCAGTGGACGTAGTTGTAAATAGGTACCTGGTTTATTGTTATGGATGGAACGGTTTTGAGAAAGGTAAATGGCCACTACGCGTCATAAAGAAAGATCAACGTTTAGTACAATGAAGACCTTCACACTTCAGCCATGACAGCAGTGTCTGTTATAGGACTACTTTGTCCTCGGACACGAAGTACCTATTTGCTTTCCGTGTCGGGCAACCTCACAAAGTATTGGACCAGAAAACAGCTTTTCTGAAAGCTCTTTCATTAGTCGCCATAAGATCCGCCAGAGTACATGGTTCGTGCATTGTTTATCAGTTATACAGATACCCAGAGTACATGGTTCGCGCATTGTTTATCAGTTATACAGATGCCCAGAGTACATGGTTCGTGCATTGTTTGTCAGTTATACAGATGCCCGGAGTACATGGTTCGTGTATTGTTTATCAGTTATACAGATGCCCAGAGTACATGGTTCGTGCATTGTTTATCAGTTATACAGATGCCCGGAGTACATGGTTCGTGCATTGTTTATCAGTTATACAGATGCCCGGAGTCGGATGGCTCCATATTCGCAGACATCGTCGTCTGCATGTCCCCATTTTTTCAAGGTCGATCTACACCTGGGCACCCCGGTTCTTAATCTAACACAGGGTATGCCGTTATTATGCCCTGTAGTAAGTTCTACTTTGATCTTTGACCATTCCCCACCGTAAGTTCTACTTTGATATTTGATCATTCCCCACCGTAAGTTCTACTTTGATATTTTATCATTCCCCACCGTAAGTTCTACTTTGATCTTCGACCATTCCCCACCGTGAGTTCTACTTTGATCTTTGACCATTCCCCACCGTGAGTTCTACTTTGATCTTCGACCATTCCCCACCGTAAGTTCTACTTTGATCTTCGACCATTCCCCACCGTAAGTTCTACTTTGATCTTCGACCATTCCCCACCGTAAGTTCTACTTTGATCTTTGACCATCCCCGACCGTAAGTTCTACTTTGATCTTCGATCATTCCCCACCGTAAGTTCTACTTTGATCTTTGACCATCCCCCACCGTATGTTCTACTTTGATCTTCGATCATTCCCCACCGTAAGTTCTACTTTGATCTTCGACCATTCCCCACCGTAAGTTCTACTTCGATCTTCGACCATTCCCCGCTATATCATTGACGCCATTTTTCAGCGCGGTTTTGCTCAGGTTTCTGGTTTGTTAACTGTACAGTTTGAAGGAAACTTTTTCTCGATTTCAGTCGCCCCTCATCTGGATTATATCCAAAAAGGAGTGTCTTCTATCACAGGACTGTATTTTCCAATAGATTTCTGACGCAATACATCTCCTGATTCCTGGTGGTGTGATACCAGGAATCGCACAAACTTTTCTCTTTGGTGTTGGCTGAAGGCCTCCTATTACAGTGCGACATGCCTCATTTACTGTCACATCGACATGCCTCATTTACTGTCACATCGACGTGCCTCATTTACTGTCACATGGACGTGTCTCATTTACTGTCACATCGACGTGTCTCATTTACTGTCACATCGACGTGTCTCGTGTGTGCTCTCGTTCCAAGCTAGCTCAGCTTATTCTGCTGCGGAAAGGCTCGATGCAAGGGCCGATGTGCGCAACACCGTTGGTAATGTTCTAAATGCCGCGTTTGTTAGCTTAGCAGTTTGTTATTTCTTGCGCTAAAATGTTATTTCATCGCCTGACAGTGTTAATTGTAGGACAATGTGCGATTCATTGTAATTCATAGGTACTTAGATATATCGTTAAGTTCAAGTTCATGCACCTGCCAACAAATCTAGATTGTTTTTCTCGCTCCTATGTTCTTAAGGTCAAATGCACATTCCTGAGTTTATCTGGGTGAATTTTGAGGTGATTATCCTCATAGTACTCTGGTCAATTTGTCAAGGACTTTAGTGAGTTTAAACTTCACTTCATCGAACTACATTCACTAAACAGCAGCCGCTGTGCTATCTGCATTAATGAACTGTCTAGTGTTTGCACTGATCGGTTGGGCAGAAAGGAGCATATACATCAGTAGGTGAAGACCAGCTACGTAGGTGTGTGGTACTCTTAATTAAATGCGGTTTATCCGAGCGACACCGTCACACTGTATTTCCTTTATAATTGATAAATCTAACATCGCTTTAATGAAAGAATGCTGGTGGCTTCCATATTAGACGTGAATTGATAAATCTAACATCGCTTTAATGAAAGAATGCTGATGGCTTCCATATTAGACGTGAATTGATAAATCTAACATCGCTTTAATGAAAGAATGCTGATGGCTTTCATATTAGACGTGAATTGATAAATCTAACATCGCTTTAATGAAAGAATGCTGATGGCTTCCATATTAGACGTGAATTGATCAATCTAACATCGCTTTAATGAAAGAATGCAGATGGCTTCCATATTAGACGTGAATTGATCAATCTAACATCGCTTTAATGAAAGAATGCAGATGGCTTCCATATTAGACGTGAATTGATAAATCTAACATCGCTTTCTTGAATGAACGGTGCTGGCTTCCATATTAGACGTAAATTGATAAATCTAACATCGCTTTCTTGAATGAACGGTGCTGGCTTCCATATTGGAGGAAGAAAGTTTAAAGTAAATCTGGCTTTCTTTATCCTAACGTTGAAACTTCTGTTCCTCCATCATTGTTGAAAACTTTCTCACATTATTTCCATTAATGGTTTTAAAAATTGTTTGATATCATTGTTTGATATCATTGTCCAAGATACTTCTTTTATTTCTTGACTCATAATACGCGAACTGGTGTGAAGCATTCAACAACTCATACATAGGATATGCAGTGAAAGCGAAGATAAGGTCAAGAAAAATATGAAGGGTACATACTGACAGTAACAAAAGCTAGTAAAAATATCGGAAAAAAGAGGATGAAGAAAAAGGCAGACAGGTGAGAAGAACGGTAAAGTACCGTTACTAGAACCTCTACCTGAGTGTTATACCTTCAAGTACGACACTGACTATCAACAGAAGACACGTCTCGACCGTATCAGCAAGTCTCTGTCTTTAAGATGGTCAAGGGGAGGAAGACTAACGTCTGGCCAGGTAAAATATACTGATTAGACATGTTAGTCAGGGTCAGGCAAAATATACTGATTAGACACGTTAGTCAGGGTCAGGCAAAATATACTGATTAGACACGTTAGTCAGGGTCAGGCAAAATATACTGATTAGACATGTTAGTCAGGGTCAGGTAAAATATACTGATTAGACATGTTAGTCAGAGTCAGGCAAAATATACTGATTAGACATGTTAGTCAGGGTCAGGCAAAATATACTGATTAGACATGTTAGTCAGGGTCAGGCAAAATATAATGGCCAAGACCCTACAATGATTTCCCCACAGTTATCACTGGAAACGGGCTGTTTTCGTGGCAGCCTGGCTAACGAGGTGGGGATAAACGTGATCCCTGTAGCAGCGAGCGACACGCAGATAAAGCCAAGCATAGCACCTTCATCAGCACCTCGGATTGTAAGGAAAGCTACTAGAACCCGCCACTTAAAGTCCTTTTCAGGGCGCATAAAAGAGCAACCCTACTCAATGTAGGCATTCAACAACAACAAGAAGAAGATTGTCAAATAAACATTATCGTCTGAACTCGAGAATCCTGTATGAGACAATTTATGTTTGTTTTCCTCCTCTTATCTTTCGCTGTTTTTGTTTACAGCGTAAAGTAAATGACGTTGTACCGCATGCGGGCAAAGAAAAAAGAAAGGTACGACAATAACGGTTATTCCCGAAAGATAAATGTGCTGGGATTGTCAGTAATGATGAAAACATTAACACCGGAAATTGTTTGTTTGTTTGTTCTAACTTCTGTTAACTTCCTACGGTTGTCTTATTTTTGCGTGTGTTGGTTTTTAAAAATATTTAATTAATTAATTTTTTTGTTAGTAAAGTATAAGCTGCGCCGCATTTTTCAGCTGAAGTGTGACATATCCGTCGTTCGGCCCCGTGCATCCGCTCTCAGCAAGTCTTTTTATTCGGGTTTAAGCTTCCTAGCCTTTTGCTGTGACAAGACTACCTGGTAGCAGATAATTTAAGGTCGGTTTATGCTGTCTTATGGTATACGGGCTTCATCTACTCGGAACAGTAAGATAATAGGGCGATGGACTCCACGTCTCTTCACGTCTGCATGTAGCAGAAGTTCCACGTTTAGAAGACTAAAGTGGGGGTTTTATGTCACCGATTTTTAGTTAGAACTGAGACTGGGGGTTTTCTGTCACTTAATAGATGTGGCTGTATTGGAAGTTGTTAGTTGGAACACGTCCAGTCATGACTACGGCAGAAGTTGAGACCTATCAAGCAAACAATGATGACTACCCTTAGAATTAACAACCTCTTTATAGACAACAAAGTGTAACAGCGCCTCGACTACAAAAGTAACGCGGCACTCAAGTACAGATGTGGCCCACCATTCCTTAGGGAGAGCAAAAGGCAAAATAATAAGAATACAGGAATAACGGCGGTAAGCCACTGCCTTCTGTGGGGTAATGAGTTGGATGTATTCCCCTACGTCAAGCAAGTCTCGCAGTAAGAGACGATTAATGCTGCTGCCTCATTAGCGTTGAAACACGTGATAGAAAACGCAGAACTTTACCGCCAGTAGTGCTAAGATAATGAGGTCAGGAGGGTCACACCAGGCGTATTTCTCTGTTTTACGCCAGTCACAGATTGATTCCTCACGTGCGTTTGGGGGCTCGAACTGGGGACGGAATGGTAGGACCAATACCGCATTAGTGCATACAGCGCTTTGGTGAAGGGTTCCTGTAGTGAGCCATCTACAACGGTGGATCGTGTGGTTTATAATGAGCGAGTGAAAGAGAGAAGAACGGAAAGGAGGGAGATGAGAAGAAGAGGGAGATGAGAAAAGATAAGTGACGAGGTGGGGGAAAATAAGGGAAGAAGAAGGAGGGGGGAAGGTGGAGTGGATGAGGTGGAAAATGAGAAGAAGAGAAGAAGAAAGTGGAAGATGAGGATGAGAAAGAGAGGAGGAGGATGAAGAAGAGGGAGGAGGATGAAGAAGAGAGAGGAGGAGGAGGAAGAAGGATTAGGTTGAAGAATGAAGAAGACAAAGAAGAAACAGGAGGAGGAGAAAGAAGAACAAGAAGAATGAGGAGGTGGAGTAGGAGAACGGAGAAAAATGAAGAGGTTGAGAAAGAAGAACAGGAGGAGGAGGTAGTATAAGAAGAGGAAGATAAGAAAGCAGAACAAGTAGAACAGTAAAGAGGAGGTAGAACAGGAAGAGGAGGATGAGGAAGAAGAACAGGAAGAAGGAGGTGGGAGAGGAGGAGGAGGAACAAGAAGAACAGTAAGGAGGAGGTAGAACAGGAAGAGGAGGATGAGGAAGAAGAACAAGAAGGAGGTGGGAGAGGAGGAGGAGGAGGAGGAACAAGAAGAACAGTAAGGAGGAGGTAGATCAGGAGAGGAGGATGACGAAAAAGAACAGAAAGGAGGAGGTAGAACAGGAAGAGGAGGATGAGGAAGAAGAACAAGAAGAACAGGAAGAAGGAGGTGGGAGAGGAGGAGAAGGAGGAGGAAGAAGAGAAAGAGGAGGATGAGGAAGAAGAGGATGAGGAAGAAGAACAAGAAGAACAGGAAGAAGGAGGTGGGAGAGGAGGAGGAAGAAGATTATTACTGATTAAGCCCGTGAGTCTAACTGACGGAGTATAGGCCTAACATCACATTGAGATTAACCATTTCCACCTTATAAGGAATCCCGAGTAGATTTGTTTGCACTGTAGCTTTTATTGGCAATAGTTTTGATGCCAGGTCGGTTAACAGTACCAAGACCTTCCCTGGTCGCCTGTCTCCCCATACCAGCAAGGGAATCACTGCGACTTCGAGACGAGATAGTTTAGAGACGATCAGCGACGTCCGTAGAGAATTGAGATACTGCACATCTGATTTGTGACAAAATCTAAGAATCCAATTTGCGGACTTGCTGTTCTGTCTTTGGTTGTCCCTTGTGTACATGCTCTCATAAAAGTGAATGTAAGAGACATTGGTTGTACACAGGCTTTGCAGAGTCTTCTAAACCAGTTTAAAGAAGTTGGTTAAGTTAAAGTTAAGGTTAAAGTTGAGTTAATGTTAAAGTTAAGGTAAGTTATGTCGGATTAGATTATCTGACATGACTGAAGTGTCATTGTAGAAGATACTCGATTGATTGTGTGCATTTCCTGGATGTTTACATTCAGGTAAACCACTGCCTGTCAATACATAGCATACAATCAATTTATCATTGATGGAAACAATTACACTAAACAAATGCAAACCTTACTAGAGGACAGAGATACATACACATATGCTTCCTTATATGTTTTAGTGAACTTTATTTATTTATTTTACGCAATCGTCCATGCCGAGAATATAACCTGAAGCCTGCTGTCCATGGTTGAACGCGGAATGCTAATATTAACTAAGGAAGACAACTTCTTGGAGAAAAACAAGTCAACCATCATTATTGATTACTACGTTATGACAGGCTCACAGAGAAGACTTCATTTCTATACATCTATCTCTTTCTGTCTCTCTCGCTATCTTTCTGTCCTTCTCGGTATCTTTCTATTTCAATCAGTACCCGACTCGCTATCGCACCCATTCGCTCTCCCTCTATCACTCTCTCTCTCTCTATCGTTTCTCTTTCTCTCTCCCTATCTTTCTCTCTCTCCTACTACGACAAATGACTACCAAATGCAACTAGTTCTATATTTAGACTAATAGACATACACAATACACACATATTCAAGGACATGTTCAAGGTTACAAGGTTTTGGATTAGGATAACTCGTCTCAGCATTTGCTACCCTTAGCGAACGACGCCAAAGTGTAAAGTACGTAGACCGTTCTCTCACTCCCCTCTAAAGAAGCATAGGGGTCAAGCTATTAGAGCGTAAATAAACAATCACGCCTTCAAGGCAATCTCTGGAGCACAATGCTGCACTGTCTACAATCAGTACTGGCACACACACGAGTACAACGAAGACTTCTTCACTGGGCTGTAAACGATGCTAACTTTTCTGTCTGCAAGAAATGAACGCGTCTTTTGTCAGCACCGTTCTTATAATGTCATCTTGGGTCGCACTGGTGCAGTGGGCTGGCGTTAGTGTTCCACTAACCCCTAGAGATTGCGAGGCTGCTGGTTGTACAAGCTGCTTGATAGTCTCACAGTAGGAGGGACGGGAGAAGCATGACAATCTTCTAGGAACACTTGTTCGTGTTCTGCTTTCATCGTAAGCTTTTAGACTAGAATATAACCACACAAAAAACTGGAGGTTTCTAGGATTCCCATTCAGTTTGTCCAGGACAGGTCATGGCCATATGTGTTTTTCCGATCCCCATAGGCTGGGACACAGATGTTGAGCAGTCACTTTATCAGTGTGGCAGACACGTCCATTTAGTTGTGCTAGCTTTAGTTTGTTAGATAGATGGTAGATATGGTGTGGTCTGTTCTAGATGGTATCTAGGTTGTGGTCTGTTCTAGATGGTATCTATGTTGTGGTCTGTTCTAGATGGTATCTATGTTGTGGTCTGTTCTAGATGGTATCTATGTTGTGGTCTGTTCTAGATGGTATCTAGGTTGTGGTCTGTTCTAGATGGTATCTAGGTTGTGGTCTGTTCTAGATGGTATTTCATCTGTTGTGGTCTGTGAGGAGTCTAAAGATTACCACCTGATTAGATCAGCTATGCTAATCTCACAATACATGTCATTTGGTCATTGGCCAGATATTCTGTTATCAATTTGTCCCTGAAGACAAGTAGTGATTAAGGCCAGTAAGGATACATTAGATGTCCTATCTGGAATACAAGTAAACAATTAACTTTGAGAAAATACTTTCAGGAAAATCTTACACCAAAAATGGAAGTAAGCCTGTACTCCTGTAGGATCACTGACAAGAAGTGAAATGGAAAATGACAAGACAGACCAACACTTACGACATTTATCATATGGTACAGCCCGCCTGTTATTTGCTCTGCAAAAAGATGCTCCAAACCCATATATAGAACTATTCTCCTTGGAAACCAATAATCGACCTGCTACGCCACTGCTTAAATAGGTTCTGTATGTGCACTATCAATGATCACATCCCTAAATCATCTTCTGTCTGTGAACATTTCAGGTGCAACCGGTGATTCTCTACAACTGACGCAGTCATTACCACACTTAACTACTGCATTATAGCACTAGTCTGGGGCTAGTACACGCAATCACATGCTGGGCTATAAATAATTTCATTACAATGTCCTTGTTCTCAAGTAATACCACTAGGAAGAAAAAAAGTAGCAACTACAAGCTTGAGGAAAATCTGTAAAATGCTACTACAGAGTTTGAGCATGTGATTAGCAACCTCATCGTGCAAAGTTGAGATTAGTTACCATCTTCCTTCCCATCGAAGGCCGACTTCTATGTTTCCAACGTCCTCTTGCAGTATTTTGAAGCCTTGTCATCATCCAACTTATAATGTTGTCTCTGTCCACTACTTTAACTTCTTAACTCTTTACAAACCATAAACAGGAACTTTCTCAAGTTAATTTGGGCATTGAAAATGAGCAGGGATATACAGGAACATTGGCATAAAAAGTAAAGTGTTTGTCCCTCGCAGCAGTTTGATAATAACAGCTTTACCACTGACATTAAAAAATAAAGTGTTTGTCCCTCGCAGCAGTTTGATAATAACAGCTTTACCACTGACATTAAAAAATTAAGTGTTTTTCCCTCGCAGCAGTTTGATAATAACAGCTCTATAGAGAAGACTTCAAACCCAGATTAGTCACTGCTATCTTTCTAGTTGAAGTATTTTTCTTTTTCTCTTAAAAAATTAAAATCAGAACATATATTTCTCTGAAATGCGTTGATGTCTCAGCCTTCTTTCCTCATTTTACAGTTGACTTCTTAATTAGGTTTAAGAGATAGCCATGCTGTTACTCTGTACCTCATGAGGAACCGACAGACTTGTATAATATACTCTTTGTCTGTTCCACCGACAGAGAACATGTCCCGTGTATAAGATTATTAAACAGATGATACTTCAATCGGCAGTGAGCTTGTTATCTGTATATTATAACTTGATCTCATATTGTATTGTACGAAGACGAAAATGTGATGAAGAAGACAACATACACTAGAGTGATGGTTTACTTACGCTCGCATGAAGTGGAAGCCTCGAACACAGACCATGATGTTACCAAAGCCATCTACCTTCAACAAGGTGCCAAAATGGTTGTCGAACCACAAACCTCTGAAGACACAAGCAATTCAACATAACAGTTAGTTCAAGATTCAGGTGGGTGTGGTAGTCAAGAGCTCCGTAACAATAATCACAAAGACTATACATGACGCACTCGAAAGACGAAACATAAAATAAAGCCAAGTAACAGGTACACTCAAATAGATCACTGAATTTACAGAAGACGAATGCGTCTTGCTGCAAGAAAGTAATGAGTTAGCGAATTCAGTAAAACGTCTTTTTTTATGAAAAGTGCATTTGAGCCATGAACAATTTGCTTGAGCATAATAGCTCTTTATTCTTGAACAATTTGCTTGAGCATAATAGCTCTTTATTCATCAGTCATTGTAAGGTCATCATAGACTTGATTCCACGCTGACCAACTGTGATTGTTTCTATGATTCTCCTATTATATTACGTGTCGAAATATCTTCAAGATCTGGTTATATCTCAGCGGTTTTCTATACGTTTCCATAATTTTGGGACAACACCAAGACGTACATAAAGACTAAATCTTGTAGCATGTAACATCTTTGCGCATGGCAGCATTTGTAATAATGGTCTTTTATGAAAAAATAGAAATGGAAAATGGTCCGTATCTTCTTCTTCTTCTTCTGCGTACGCAGTCAGACAGTAACCATTATTTTTTCGAAAAAAGCGGCGGTCATCCTGAGGCTGTCGCCACTGCCATAGAGCTTGTCTTGCAGTTCCACTGGTGATGGCCACATCTGCTCTCTCTGATCCTCGTATGTCGGGCAGTTCTGCAGCAGATGTTCAGCGGTCATTTTACCAGTACCGCACGGGCATTCGTCGGTACACCCTATCTTCAATTTGTTGAATAGGTGGTACCTCAGTCTGTTGTGGCCAGTGCGAAGTCTGAAGACAACGACCTGCTCTCTTCGGTTCAACTGGTAATAGGCATCGTGTTTGGTGTAACCAGTATGTTCGGTTTCCCATTTGGTCATGTATCTGGCTTTGATAAGCCGTTTTGACTCTTCGTACGTCATACTGGTATCTGTTTGTGGTAGTCTTGCACCTTCTTTTGCCAGTCTGTCTGCCTCCTCGTTGCCTTGGATGTTGCAGTGTGACGGAACCCACTGTACCACTACCCTTTTTGGTGCGGACTGCTGGCACAGTTTGCAGAGTGCTGCTCTTAAGTCATTAAGCTCAGTGTTTTTCTGGCTTTTTAGCGCTGTGACTACGGCGAGAGCATCTGTCAGCAGGACTATATGGCTCTCATTTTCACTGTTTGTCACCATTTCTTCCACTGCCGCCCTCAGTGCCTCTGCCTCCGCTCTGAAGTTGCTTGTGTACTTACCAGTAGCGAATGACAGTGTTATTTTTCTGCCATTTGGTAGGTTCAGGAATGCTCCTGCCCCTCCGTTATGTGTAGTGTTTGTTACAGAACCGTCGGTGTATGCATGGGGGTCCGTATCTAAAAAATGACTTCATTACATCAGGGCTTCCCCATGTAAGCTCAGATCCTTCCATTGCTGAAAGTGACGAAAACAGAGCACCAACTCTGTCACGCAACGGCTATGTAATTTTGCTTTGATTTCGTCAGGTTCCTGTTTACAGCTGGGTAGGTGGAGACGAGGCCTTGACATGGAATACAAATTACGAAATGCCCGGCCTGTTGAAAGGAACACGACGTGATTAGAACCTGGTACGTTGGTATTGTAAACCGAGCTCACAGCCCCTAGACCACCCGCTGCCTCTCGTTTATGTCAGTTTAATAGAGAGGTTAAGTGCTTGACTGAACTGCCTCGTTACGTGAACACAATCGGCTCTACATGCCTACCTCCCAGGCTTGACTGAACTGCCTCGTTACGTGAACACAATTGGCTCTACATGCCTAACTCCCAGGCTTGACTGAACTGCCTCGTTACGTGAACACAATTGGCTCTACATGCCTAACTCCCAGGCTTGACTGAACTGCCTCGTTACGTGAACACAATCGGCTCTACATGCCTAACTCCCAGGCTTGACTGAACTGCCTCGTTACGTGAACACAATCGGCTCTACATGCCTAACTCCCAGGCTTGACTGAACTGCCTCGTTACGTGAACACAATCGGCTCTACATGCCTAACTCCCAGGCTTGACTGAACTGCCTCGTTACGTGAACACAATCGGCTCTACATGCCTAACTCCCAGCCTTGACTGAACTGCCTCGTTACCTGAACACAATCGGCTCTACATGCCTAACTCCCAGGCTTGACTGAACTGCCTCGTTACGTGAACACAATTGGCTCTACATGCCTAACTCCCAGGCTTGACTGAACTGCTTCGTTACGTGAACACAATCGGCTCTACATGCCTAACTCCCAGGCTTGAATGAACTGCCTCGTTACGTGAACACAATCGGCTCTACATGCCTAACTCCCAGGCTTGACTAAACTGCCTCGTTACGTGAACACAATCGGCTCTACATGCCTAACTCCCAGGCTTGACTGAACTGCCTCGTTACGTGAACACAATCGGCTCTACATGCCTAACTCCCAGGCTTGACTGAACTGCCTCGTTACGTGAACACAATCGGCTCTACATGCCTAACTCCCAGGCTTGACTGAACTGCCTCGTTACGTGAACACAATTGGCTCTACATGCCTAACTCCCAGGCTTGACTGAACTGCCTCGTTACGTGAACACAATCGGCTCTACATGCCTAACTCCCAGTAATACAAGCGGCACAAAATATATACATATGTTTCTAGTTGCACTATCATCATATACTAATTTACGCTCGCCCCATTTCACATTTTGAAAATTTACCAGTAAAGATGATAGGATGGAATAGAAGCCGAGGTATCCCAGTGCTTAGTGCATTCCCAGCCGAGCAAACGGGGTTCCGTCCCCAGATGGTGAGGGATTTTTGTCGGATCGGAAAACAGATTTGGGGTCGACCCGGACTAACAAAATTGGGTACAAGAAACATCTGGGAAAGTAAAGGCGGACGGCGTGATGTTGACCATATCACCCATTGTGTGCCATTGACCAAGACAAATAAGGGTCTAACACCATATCCCAATGAAACACTGGCGTGGTAATGGGATCTTCACTTACTTTTTATATGATGAAACAGTTGTCATGGTTTCAACATATAGTTAAAACATGAGAGAGTGGAACAAATAAGTGCAGCCAGATCTGGAGAGAACACGCAACACAAAAGAGTACCTAGACGCTAATTTTCCAGATGGACTAATGGCCGTACAAATGGCTCAGCTGCAAATGTCACCATGGACGAAGAAGGAGCAGGCGGGGCGCGGGAGGGGGGGGGGGGAAATCAGACAGAAACGTTGTTAAAAGGTAACCCGGTCGATAGCCGCAGGGAAGTTCTCAAGCAACTTCAGAACTGAAATAGAAGACCATAAATGGTCATGCAACATTAAAACTATATACATGGGGAACAGTAAGTGAAGTACGATCAGCCATAACGGCACTAAAATCCCACAAAAACACTGAACTGAATGAATTGAGAGCAGCCTTGGTGAAAATGTATCATGGGTTCCAGAAAGCCGTGATTCAGTGGAAACCACCGCACTGGAATGTCAAGTAACACGATCAGGTTGACAGTCTAGTCAAAGAAGGATCGAAAGTGATACAAGAAGAATATCTGGTCAACTATGAAAGTGCAAAAGCCATAATAAACTGTCAATACAATGTAAAGTGGAAGTAAGAAAACCCAAAATGCCACACAGATGACGGATACTATCCACTGTCCATAAAAGACCAAGTTAGCATACTACGTCCCCGAACTGACCACAACAGTTAGCATTCTACGACTGCGAACTGACCACAATAGTGAGTATACTACGTCTGCGAACTGACCACAATAGTGAGTATACTACGTCTGCGAACTGACCACAATAGTGAGTATACTACGTCTGCGAACTGACCACAATAGTGAGTATACTACGTCTGCGAACTGACCACAATAGTGAGTATACTACGTCTGCGAACTGACCACAATAGTGAGTATACTACGTCTGCGAACTGACCACAATAGTGAGTATACTACGTCTGCGAACTGACCACAATAGTGAGTATACTACGTCTGCGAACTGACCACAATAGTGAGTATACTACGTCTGCGAACTGACCACAATAGTGAGTATACTACGTCTGCGAACTGACCACAATAGTGAGTATACTACGTCTGCGAACTGACCACATTAGTGAGTATACTACGTCTGCGAACTGACCACAATAGTGAGTATACTACGTCTGCGAACTGACCACAATAGTGAGTATACTACGTCTGCAAACTGACCACAATAGCGAGTATACTACGTCTGCGAACTGACCACAATAGTGAGTATACTACGTCTGCGATCTGACCACAATAGTGAGTATACTACGTCTGCGAACTGACCACAATAGTGAGTATACTACGTCTGTGAACTGACCACAATAGCGAGTATACTACGTCTGCGAACTGACCACAACAGAATGAGACACAACCTGTACACCAATTTCAAGATAAGTAGCACCAGCCTATATTACTGTGGTCAGGCAGACCTGGCAGCAAGGCTTCAATTTAATCCCTGTCACCAACACATAGATCAAAGGAGAAGGGTGTGTCACACGCAATCATGTCCCCGAGAAACGGTACCCTAGAAAAGGCATCAGACCTTATTGGAGAATTCAGTTCAAGTCTAAATTAGCTACGATCGCAGAAGCAGAAGAAGAAGAAGAAGAAGAAGAAACTAAACAAACACATGCTTCCTGTTCTATCTCCTTATTCCACCTGGTTGTCAGTTTTTATTGCTGCAGATTTTTGGCCAAAAAAAAATAAAAAAATATGTGGCGTTAACCCGCAATAATCGAAATATTTAGTGTGTTACACAACATCAAAACACAAACAGAATACAACATGTTACACAACATCAAAACACAAACAGAATACAACATGTTACACAACATCAAAACACAAACATAACACAACATGTTACACAACATCAAAACACAACATGTTACACAACATCAAAACACAAACAGAACACAACATGTTACACAACATCAAAACACAACATGTTATACAACATCAAAACACAAACAGAACACAACATGTTACACAACATCAAAACACAACATGTTACACAACATCAAAACACAAACAGAACACAACATGTTACACAACATCAAAACACAAACAGAACACAACATGTTACACAACATCAAAACACAAACAGAACACAACATGTTACACAACATCAAAACACAAACAGAACACAACATGTTACACAACATCAAAACACAAACAGAACACAACATGTTACACAACATCAAAACACAAACAGAATACAACATGTTACACAACATCAAAACACAAACATAACACAACATGTTACACAACATCAAAACACAAATAGAACACAACATGTTACACATCAAAACACAAACAGAATACAACATGTTACACAAACAGAATACAACATGTTACACAACATCAAAACACAAACAGAACACAACATGTTACACATCAAAACACAAACAGAATACACCCTGTTACACAACATCAAAACACAAACAGAACACAACATGTTACACATCAAAACACAAACAGAATACAACATGTTACACAACATCAAAACACAAACAGAACACAACATGTTACACATCAAAACACAAACAGAATACACCCTGTTACACAACATCAAAACACAAACAGAACACAACATGTTACACATCAAAACACAAACAGAATACAACATGTTACACAACATCAAAACACAAACAGAACACAACATGTCATACAAAATCAAAACACAAACAATCCTAATCACTTGATGATGGAGGCTGAGAACGTAAGGACTTGTCCAGACTGCAGTGGCGTCCATTCTTCACAGCACTGAGCAGAAGAGAAACCGTACATTGGAACAATGTTCTAGCTACCTTGACTAAACGCGTGCAGCCCAAATCAACTACAAATAAATCACGCAGTCAAGGGCAAGACATACAGAATGGCAGATAAACAGTATAGGAAGGAACACAATATTGACGTTAGGAAAGAAGCTAAGGAAATCCACTGTTGTTATTGTTCGTAGCTACTCATACGAATCTCCGACCAGAGGAGACACATGCAACAGCCGCTGACAGAGAGGGATGGCATGGGGTTGTATGAGTTTCTTCGTGTGTGCCCCAACAACATGATGACTTGACATGCTGAGAGTTAAGTTAACTCTTGACGTTTCTCTAGTAGCAGTTTGCAGTGATTTTTTTAAAGACCGGAATTGTACTTGAAAAGGTGGGCCGTGGTCATCAGTAAGCTCAGAACTCTTAGAATAACAGTGTCAATCCCCACCTCGTTGGCCAGGCCATTGTGGCACAGCTGTTTCCAATAGCACAAATGAGAACGTAGGGTGAAGTATTGACCAGTATGTATCTACAGACGCTGATTACTACCACGGTATTAACGTTAGGAAATGTAATAAAATATGCTTCTGAAAGCGATAAACACTGGATTACCGATTTCATGTGACATGTTGCCTAGCTGTCCACGTAAAATGCTAGGACTGAAATGGTATGACAAAGTTACTATAACATAGATCTTTTGCGTAAGTCTGGCAAAGGGATAATTGACAAAGGGATAATTGACAAAGGGATAATTGACAAAGGGATAATTGACAACGGGATAATTGACAAAGGGATAATAGGGAAAGATATAATGGGGAAGCGTTGGGGGCTGGATTGGTCATAATTTGAGGTAGGATATTGAGGTTAGCATTTCTTGACAATCGTTGTTCTGTAACACAGAGGGCGTAAGTGCAGACCAAGGCACGCCAGGAGATGGAAAGTGGAGGCAAACAGCAAGGAGATGGGAAGTGGAGGCAAACAGCAAGGAGATGGGAAGTAGTGGCAAACATCAGGGAGATGGGAAGTGGAGGCAAACATCAGGGAGATGGGAAGTGGTAGCAAACATCAGGGAGATAGGAAGTGGAGACAACAGAAGGGAGATGGGAAGTGGAGGCAAACATCAGGGAGATGTGAAGTGGAGGCAAACATCAGGGAGATGGGAAGTGGAGGCAAACATCAGGGAGATGGGAAGTGGAGGCAAACATCAGGGAGATGGGAAGTGGAGGCAAACATCAGGGAGATGGTAAGTGGAGGCAAACATCAGGGAGATGGGAAGTGGAGGCAAACATCAGGGAGATGGGAAGTGGAGGCAAACATCAGGGAGATGGGAAGTGGAGGCAAACATCAAGGAGATGGGAAGTGGAGGCAAACATCAGAGAGATGGGAAGTGGAGGCAAACAGCAGGGAGATGGGAAGTGGAGGCAAACAGCAGGGAGATAAGAAGTCGTGGACAATGTTAGAACATACGGTATCTCATAGATGTACCTGGCGACTACATGTTGAAGAATTATGCTACACAAGGAGTTGAAGAGTTTTAACTGATGATGTTTACTATGATGATCTACTGATATAACTCACCCCACCGGATGCTCTACATCCGTTCTACAATTGACCGTCTTTACTCTTGACGAATGGTCCTGGTGGCAGGTTACAGTGGCTCTTTTTTATTCCAGGGCATATTGAAGAAAGTGATCCTGGGTCCTCCTGGCTGTGTACTGCTTTTCTAGACTTCTCAGCAAGCTCTCCACTAGGAAGACCACAGTGACGACGCCAACTTCATTGGCCAGGCTGCTATAACCTTCCGTTTCTATGTATACGATGCATAAGCGAGGTAGGGTCTAGCTCTGTGTTTTGCACCTGACTGCCACAGAAAACTTAGCACCCACTATGTTGTTCAACAATCGTCCAGTATCTTCATTTTCTGTTGTTGACCTCTTTCATTTTCCCCATCAATTTTGGCCGTTGTCACTGTGTACTCTAGCCCTCTTCGTCTTATTGCATGCTCACAATTACTTCATTTTGATGAGTATTACCAGCTATCTCTGCGCATAAATCTCTCACTAGAATCGCAATTACCTTCTTTGTCCCCCATGTGGCTTCTAATATTCACGCGAAGTACGCTGGAATCCTGGTATTCAATCAAGACAAATCAGTGTCTGATACCAGCTAACCAAAAGCTTTTTTTTTATACTGCAAAATCCATCTGGTCGGCCTATCTGGTCGGTGCTGACCTGGTTTGTCTTAGGTACTGACATTTGACTGTTAGTAGCAAGTGTGTCGGTGGTTTCTTTCCTGTGGATTAGTAGGTACAGTTCTCGGGTGCCCAGCCTTTAGGATTAACCTTTGACATGTATCCTACCCAGCAGTATAGGACATGGACTCTGCCTTTGATGGTGCTGGTAACCTCTAAGCTGTCGTCACGTGAAGTCTTGCTACAGAACGTTTACAACTATCACCTCTAGGAGGTATGTCAACATCGATTATGGCAGTGTATGTGTAGCGCACTAGTACAAACGTTACTTACCTTATAGGGAAGGTCGGGTCGTATTCGAACTCGCTGATAACTTCTGGATATCCCAACAGCACCAGATTTTGCTTGAGGTGATTGAAGCCTAACGTTTCATACTCAGGAGATTTGTATTCTGTTAGACAAATAAATATAAGTATTTCATAACTGGACTGGCTGTGAAGAAGGCGCGCAGGCAAGACAGTAAATAGGTAATAAATGGCACATTTAAAAAATAAATGAGAAACTAACTTAAAAAACATTTATGATTACACTTACTATGTGTTTTATTTCTCGACATATTTTCTCCAAACATTGATACACTTATCCCCTCGCTTTATCAGTACACCAGAATGACAGACTAGAAGTCTTTGGCCTGCTGTCTCGGTCACATTTGTACTTCACGGTAAACGTATTCGTCATTCGCAAAAAGTCTCCCGCCAAAGTGGGTTTTTAGTGTAAACAGGTGGCAATCGCTCGGGAATAAGTCGAGGGGGATATTAAAGAAGTTGCCACCCTATGTGGTAAATTTTCTCTAGTGTTAACCGAACCAGATGTGGTTTGGTAATGTCATGATGGAACAGTACTTTTCTAGTCAGCAGACCTGGATCTTTTCGATTTGCATCCTGAAGAATCAACAGCACTTCACAGTACGATGCAGCATTTACAGTGCTCCAACAATCACTGGAAATCGAACGTAAGACAGAACCTCCGAATCTGGACGAAAGTACCTCCAAATCAAAAAAAAAAAAAAAAAATTGGATTTGCCAACCACCAATCACTCACAGGAAGGATCAAAGAGAGAACCACCAAAAGACATGAAAACACTCCTGCAACACGGAAAACACTAGGTTAGGTACATACAGATACACACACGCATCCAAGCACTGGTTTATGCGTCCTGATATCGCCCAATGGACTACGGTCTGGGGTGGAAAATGGCGCGCCTCCGCCAGTAGAAACTAGTGAGGCAAACATCTAAGCAACAAACAAAAAAATTTACAGTGCTCCCTTTCTTCTGGAAATTGGTTAACAGTACTCCGTTAGAATTCCAAAACATTGCAAGCATAACATTTGTTGCTGATGGCATGATCTTGAATTTCTTGGCAGAAGGTATGGCAGGGTGTTTCTATAGCATTGATGCACGCTTTCTGACGAAGGCGGATGTGTCGGGACAATATGGCAATTTGACAGTGAAGTAGTTTTGGCAGTCATTTATGTCCGTGGTGGAGAAGTGGTCATACCGAGAAAAGATCCCTGACATGCCAACTTGATTGATATAACTTCAGGCTCATTTTAAAGGTAAACCTCAGACTGGGGATGTCATTTTAAAGGTAAACCTCCGACTGGGGATGTCATTTTAAAGGTAAAACTCAGACTGGGGATGTCATTTTAAAGGTAAAACTCAGACCGGGCATGTCATTTTAAAGGTAAAACTCAGACCGGGCATGTCATTTAAAAGGTAAAACAGACAGGGCTTGTCATTTTAAAGGTAAAAACCCCGGGCATGTCATTTTAAAGGTAAAACTAAGACTGGGGATGACATTTTAAAGGTAAAAAGACCGTGCATGACATTTTAAAGGTAAAACTCAGACTGGGAATGTCATTTTAAAGGTAAAACTCAGACCGGGCATGTAATTTTAAAGGTAAAAAGACCCGGCATGACATTTTAAAGGTAAAAACCCCGGGTATGTCATTTTAAAGGTAAAACAGACCGGGCATGACATTTTAAAAGTAAAACTCAGACCGGGCATGTAATTTTAAAGGTAAAACTCAGACCGGGCATGTCATTTTAAAGGTAAAAAGACCGGGCATGTCATTTTAAAGGTAAAACTCAGATCGGGCATGTCATTTTAAAGGTAAAACTCAGATCGGGTATGTCATTTTAAAGGTAAAAACCCCGGGCATGTCATTTTAAAGGTAAAACTCAGACCGGACATGTCCTTTTAAAGGTAAAACTCAGACCGGGCATGTCATTTTAAAGGTAAAAACCCCGGGCATGTAATTTTAAAGGTAAAACTCAGACCGCGCATGTAATTTTAAAGGTAAAACTCAGACCGGCAATGTCGTTTTGGATGAGCGCTTGAGACACAATCTCAAAATCTGAAAGAACCCAAAACGAGCAAATAGTAGTTGTATAGAAATATTTTTAAAATTTAAAAAAAGCTGTTGTACAACATTTTTCCCATTGCTAAGGAAGTCGAGGGGTTTTGAAGGCTGAGGACTACAGGTCGCTTCGCCACTGCTGTCTTCACGTCGTGTGCTGGCTATGTTTGTTTATTACACCCCCAACATAAAAACAACATATGCCATACCGGGGATTCGAACCGCTGCCCGCCGTGTCGGCAGGCAAGCCTGGGAAACCATTCGGCCACACGCTCCTCTTTTGTTCAGATAAAAAAGCTAAAATAAGACGATAAATAAATAATTGTTTTCTCCATAAGTTTGATGATAACACTAATATATCGACAGTAACACAATTGAGTGTCGTTATTAGATATGCAAAAAAAAAAGGGACATACAAGTAAATATTTCTCGGTAATCATTCACAATTGGAGGGAGGGGCAGGAGGAGTGTAATACAATTTAAACAAATTGAGGTTCACGATGCAGCAGCGACTCAGAACGGGCTTATTGCATCAGGGTCAGTGACCCCCTACTTGGCCAGGTCTCTATTTCGTCTCCAAGTGGAGTCCTGGAAACAGACTGCTGCCATGGATCTTGATTAATAAGAGATTATGAATTAATTTAGGAAGGTAAAGTTGATCCCAAAAATGACACGCTGAAATAGGATGTGTCGGACCAAAAGGCGCAGATATCGCAGCCCAGCTGTAAACTACAACACAACGTCACAAATGTCCTTTTCAGGACGAATTGCGAAAATGAAGAAGATTAAAATAAATGTTCACTAACTACTGTCCCAGAATAACACAATCCTTTCACTTAGACCTTAGACGATCAATTCCTAGATCCGCTACTGCCCCCGAGTAACACAATCCTTTCACTCAAACCTTAGACGTTCAATTCCTAGATCCGCCACTGCCCCCGAGTAACACAATCCTTTCACTCAAACCTTAGACGATCAATTCCTAGATCCGCCACTGCCCCCGAGTAACACAATACTTTCACTCAAACCTTAGACGATCAATTCCTAGATCCGCCACTGCCCCCGAGTAACACAATCCTTTCACTCAAACCTTAGACGATCAATTCCTAGATCCGCCACTGCCCCCGAGTAACACAATACTTTCACTCAAACCTTAGACGATCAATTCCTAGACCCGCCACTGCCTCGGTGATACAATCATATCACTAAAACCAACCAGAAAGCCATATTTACACGAATGCTGGGACCTGACCACCGAGGAAGTGATATCAATTCTTCAGCCAAATTCAGAATGACACACAATATACATTTAACATCCTTTCCAGGGCGCACGAAAGAGTATTTAGGCAGTATTTTTTCAACAGACGGTAGTATCGAATGGAAAATTGAGACTAGGTGTTAGAAAGCATCTGCGGTGACTTATCAGCTGTCCCCACTGCTTAGACACCCGAGCATTAGTTTGGCAACAAAGCAAAGGCTGATAAAGTATATTTATGCCGACTCTGTGCTACCAGTGCCAAACATGGCCTCTGTCTAGGGCGCGCGAGAGCAGAATTTAGACTTCTGAAATGAAGTGTTTGAGGAAGGTCAGGGGTGTTACCAGAAAAGACAGAATGCGGAATAACGATATTCGAAGTATGGTCGGCACTACGTCTTGTGTCGAATATATTTCCAGGCAGAAAATAAGTTGGTTTGGTCATCTCATGAAAATGCACCCTCATCAACTTCCACCGATGGCTTACAACGCTGGTAGATCTGGCTACAGGGCAAGGGGGCGGCCGCGAGGTAGGTGGATAGATGACGTTAGAGTGATTGTGCAGCGACAAGGGCTCACATTGACCGACGCAACGCACTTAGCGCAGGATACACGAATTAAGCTCCCCACGGCGCTTAACGGCACAAGTGGAAAGAAAACTAACAAAACAGTAAACTTACTCATTGGCATTCGAAACAAGAACAACAACAACCAAACTGTGGCTCGAGGACCCAGCAGGAAGGTTCATCTAACCAACATCGGCACCAACGCTTTCGTTAGTTCCTTGTGGGATACTTGTCTTTCGTTTCTCTTCCATCTATGTTGGGGGCGGGTGGAGGCGTCAACGTTTTACACTTAGACTGCAATATCTGACTAAGTTTACCTGTGGTATCGTGTGTACCTGTCATGTCATCAGCCATTAATTGAATTATTGTTACCTTCGCTCCAATTATCAGAAACTTAGAACCGACATTACATATGGCTTCTCACCTTAATGCCCTTTATATGGCTCCTCACCTTAATTCCCTTTATATTGCTCCTCATCTTAATGCCCTTTGTATGGCTCCTCACCTTAATGCCCTTTGTATGGCTCCTCACCTTAATGCCCTTTATATTGCTCATCTTAATGCCCTTTATATGGCTCCTCACCTTAATGCCCTGTATATTGCTCCTCATCTTAATGCCCTTTGTATGGCTCCTCACCTTAATGCCCTTTACATTGCTCCTCGTCGTAATGCCCTTTGTATGGCTCCTCACCTTAATGCCCTTTAAATGGCTCCTCACCTTAATCTCATAATCCTGGGGGATGGTAGAAATCATTTGATAATTTGGGTAGAATTTTAAATTTTGTCCGGGCAGCGACCTACTCATTTCGATTTTCTAACTGCCAGGGGATTTTTAACGTGCTCGACTCTGAAAACGAGAGTCCAATCTCACTACTCAGAGATCAGGGTCATTTTTACCAGAAGATTCACGTGAAAAAATTCCGGTCTCCACCGTGATTCAAACCCGGTGACCTCCGGAACCTGAGCGGACACCTTACATCGAGACTAATCAGACCCACTAAGTCAAATCTGGCTTGGTGTAATCTTAGTACGAACGCGTTGATCTCTTCTTATCTGCTATTTGTTAATTGTCAGATTTGAAGAAAGCCAAAGTTCAGCAAATCAGTATTGGCTTCTGTTTGTCTCATCACGGGATATAAGCAACACAAGGAAGAATATATCTCGAGCAATGTATGTACTCCCTGACACAGCTCTTAGCAGAACACCCAAGGTTGGCCATACAGTGGATCCACTCTCACGACAATATTAAATTTAATAATGCTGCAGGCAAACTTGCAAAGTGTGGAGGAGATTTCTCTTTAAACAGACCCGAGCATGACGTATAATGAGGCCAAGACTATAGTTAAAGTCAACTTCAGGGGAAAATGGGCTGATCAACACTCCAACTTCCTAGAAAAAGACAGTTATTTTTATTTAACTAGACAAGAACAAGTCAGCATCTTCAGACTGAGAACTGGACATAACAGAGTCAAGGACCATTATCTACAACAAAATGAGGATTGGTACTGATGACAAGTGTACATGTGGGAAGCATACCATGACCACGGAACACATCCTACAAAGCTGCACGCAAGAAAAGAAAGAACAATACTGGCCTAACGAGATAGGTATGAAACAAAAGTTGTATGGAGATAAAACAGCCTCACAAACAACGGTGTGCACTGTAAAAGAACTGGGGTCTTCGATCTCAGAATGAACGAAGAAAAAAAAGAAGAATCAAGATAGATGGCAGTTACTAATGTACCGAATTGCTAATGGTGTGCTTTTTCTTGACATGAGGACAATTTCAGAATTCTTCATCTTGCAGCAAGACGGCGCGGATCGCGTGCTGCTCAGCGTACTACGCAAATCATGAATTCATTGAACAGAGTTTGTGGCCACTAAATTGTCAAGAGCATAACTCACTGAATTGTGGAATTTTGGGCGTTTTGCAAGAGAATATCTACTGAAAAAAAACTGGCACTTGGATTAGTTAAACGAGCGGATAAAGGAGGCGGAACATAGCTTAATGCAGGAGAAGAAGGTTTAAAGGAAAACCTGCATGAAAAAGAAGGTTTACATGAAATAACCTGC
The DNA here is from genome assembly GCA_036924085.1 of Ariolimax columbianus. Taxonomy (NCBI): domain Eukaryota; kingdom Metazoa; phylum Mollusca; class Gastropoda; order Stylommatophora; family Arionidae; genus Ariolimax; species Ariolimax columbianus. The sequence goes on from JAVGWX010000003.1 coordinate 122,325,071, forward strand.
AGGAAACAGATGGATTACATGAAATAACCTGCAGGAAACAGATTGTTTACATGAAATAACCTGCAGGAAACAGATGGATTACATGAAATAACCTCCAGGAAACAGATGGATTACATGAAATAATCTGCAGGAAACAGATGGTTTACATGAAATAATCTGCAGGAAACAGATGGTTTAGATGAAATAACCTGCAGGAAACAGATGGATTACATGAAATAATCTGCAGGAAACAGATGGATTACATGAAATAATCTGCAGGAAACAGATGGATTACATGAAATAATCTGCAGGAAACAGATGGTTTACATGAAATAATCTGCAGGAATATGTTTACAGGAAATAATCTGCAGGAAACAGATGGATTACATGAAATAATCTGCAGGAAACAGATGGTTTACATGAAATAATCTGCAGGAATATGTTTACAGGAAATAAGTATCTAGGCAGTATTTTTTGTCAGCAGACGTAAGGCTTGATAAGGACACCGAGAGTATGTGTCAGGAAACATCTGTTATAATCTACCAGCTGTCGTCACTGCTTTGACATCCGAGCATCCACAATTTGGCGATAAAAGCAACAGCTGATCAAATGTATATTTATGCCGACTGTACTACCAGCGAACAATATGGTCTTTGTTCAAGGCGCGTGAGAGTGGAATTTCGACGTGTTAAATTAAGTATGAGAAAGGTCACCCGTGTCACCAACATAGAGACAGACAGCGATCGGAGTACATTCGAAAAATGGTGGGCATTAGGCATTGTGCCGAGTACATCTCCATATAAAATATTCAGCGGTTCGGTAATCTCGTGAGAATTCACCATGATCAACTGCTAGAAGGTATGGCAACAGGGCAAGACGTAGACCGAGAGACAGGTGGATGACAGAGTGATCTAGCAACTTCACGGACTCACGACAACCAACAAAATGCACATGAGGCAAGGCAGACGACTTATGCTCTTCGCTACACACCACGGCTTAAGTAGATGGAATACTGACATTGCCAATATCTTGTTTATTGCCTGTTCTCATGTCATCTATGTTTACACGCAGGTTTCATCTAGTATGCTCTTGTGAAAGACTGACTCCGTTCTAAATTGTATGCGAAAGACTTACTCCGTCCTATATTGTATGTGAAAGACTGACTCCGTCCTATATTGTATGTGAAAAACTGAATCCATCCTATATTGTATGTGAATGACTGACTCCATCCTATATTGTATGTGAATGACTGACTCCGTCCTAAATTGTATGTGAATGACTGACTCCGTCCTATATTGTATATGAAAGACTGAATCCATCCTATATTGTATATGAATGACAGACTCCGTCCTAAATTGTATGCGAATGACTGACTCCGTCCTATATTGTATGTGAATGACTGACTCAATGCTCTACCTCATTTTACAGACTGACCTAATTACGTTCATGCCTCGCTTTAATGAAACTTCGGATCCTATACGGATAAAGTTCATGGTCGTATCAATAACCATCATCAGCAAGTGCCGTCTCATCATCGGAGGTTGACGGTAGTGGATCTACAGCTGTCTCTGTCCCGTGCCAGGACGGGACACTCAGTCAGACTGTGACCCGATCAGATCTTGTTGTTGTCTGTCCATCTGTACGCTCAGTCAGACTGTGACCCGATCAAATCTTAATGTTTTCTGTCCATCTGTACCTCTGCCGCCCTCTGGATCTCTTGCCCTCCACTCTTGCCCTCCTCGTATTCCCTCCTTTCATGCCTTCCACTCTAACACTCCACTCTTCCCCTCCACTCATGCCCTCCACTCTTGCCCTCCACTGGTGCCCTCCACTCTTACCCTCCTCTTATGCCTTCCACTCTTACACTCCACTCTTGCCCTCCACTGGTGCCCTCCACTCTTGCCCTCCACTGGTATCCTCCACTGGTGCCCTCCACTCTTACCCTCCTCTTATGCCCACCTTTCATGCCTTCCACTCTAACACTCCACTCTTCCCCTCCACTCATGCCCTCCACTCTTGCCCTCCACTGGTGCCCTCCACTCTTACCCTCCTCTTATGCCTTCCACTCTTACACTCCACTGGTGCCCTCCACTCTTGCCCTCCACTGGTGTCCTCCACTCTTGCCCTCCACTGGTGCCCTCCACTGGTGCCCTCCACTGGTGCCCTCCACTCTTACCCTCCTCTTATGCCCACCTTCCATGCCTTCCACTCTAACACTCCACTCTTCCCCTCCACTCATGCCCTCCACTGGTGCCCTCCACTCTTACCCTCCTCTTATGCCTTCCACTCTTACACTCCACTCTTGCCCTCCACTGGTGCCCTCCACTCTTACCCTCCTCTTATGCCTTCCACTCTTACACTCCACTCTTGCCCTCCACTGGTGCCCTCCACTCTTGCCCTCCACTGGTGCCCTCCACTCTTACCCTCCTCTTATGCCCACCTTTCATGCCTTCCACTCTTACACTCCACTCTTGCCCTCCACTGGTGCCCTCCACTGGTGTCCTCCACTCTTGCCCTCCACTGGTGCCCTCCACTCTTACCCTCCTCTTATGCCCACCTTTCATGCCTTCCACTCTTACACTCCACTCTTGCCCTCCACTGGTGCCCTCCACTCTTACCCTCCTCTTATGCCCACCTTTCATGCCTTCCACTCTTACACTCCACTCTTGCCCTCCACTCATGCCCTCCACTGGTGTCCTCAACTCTTGCCCTCCTCTTATGCCCTCCTTTCATGCCTTCTACTCTTGCCCTCCACTGGTGTCCTCCACTCTTGCCCTCCTCTTATGCCCTCCTTTCATGCCTTCCACTCTTTCACCCCACTCTTGCTCTACACTCTTGCCCTTCACTATGCCCTCCACTGGTGTCCTCCACTCTTGCCCTTCACTATGCCCTCCACTGGTGTCCTCCACTCTTGCCCTCCTCTTATGCCCTCCTTTCATGCCTTCCACTCTTACACCCCACTCTTGCTCTACACTCTTGCCCTTCACTATGCCCTCCACTGGTGTCCTCCACTCTTGCCCTTCACTATGCCCTCCACTGGTGTCCTCCACTCTTGCCCTCCACTGGTGTCCTCCACTCTTGCCCTTCATTATGCCCTCCACTGTAACTTTCAACAGACTGTCATGTCGTTTGGCATGACTGTAATATTTTATTTTCTACTTTTTATTCCCTTCAGAAGTATCTACTTTATGCAATAAAACATCAGCATCGTTTAGTTGTTTGATAGAAAGGTTGACCACCATCCTTTGGACATAATCGAATCAACTTTGAATGATCTGACTAGGGTTTGTTAATCATAATAGACGTCGACGCTTGCGCAATTTAGTCATACCTAACCACATAAATCATCTGCATGATAACCAAAGAGGGGAAAACAGAACCACTGTAAATTGCCTACTGGTTGTTTTTGTACGCCTCCAGTTGTTGTTTCTGTATGCCTCCAGTTGTTGTTTCTGTATGCCTCCAGTTGTTGTTTCTGTATGCCTCCAGTTGTTGTTTCTGTATGCCTCCAGTTGTTGTTTCTGTATGCCTCCAGTTGTTGTTTCTGTATGCCTCCAGTTGATGTTTCTGTATGCCTCCAGTTGTTGTTTCTGTATGCCTCCAGTTGTTGTTTCTGTATGCCTCCAGTTGTTGTTTCTGTATGCCTCCAGTTGATGTTTCTGTATGCCTCCAGTTGTTGTTTCTGTATGCCTTCAGTTGTTGTTTCTGTATGCCTCCAGTTGTTGTTTCTGTATGCCTCCAGTTGTTGTTTCTGTATGCCTCCAGTTGTGGTTTCTGTATGCCTCCAGTTGTGGTTTCTGTATGCCTACAGTTGTTGTTTCTGTATGCCTAGATTTGTTGTTTCTGTATGCCTCCAGTTGTTGTTTCTGTATGCCCCCAGTTGTTGTTTCTGTATGCCTCCAGTTGTGGTTTCTGTATGCCTCCAGTTGTGGTTTCTGTATGCCTCCAGTTGTGGTTTCTGTATGCCTCCAGTTGTGGTTTCTGTATGCCTCCAGTTGTTGTTTCTGTATGCCTCCAGTTGTTGTTTATATATGCCTCCAGTTGTTGTTTCTGTATGCCTCCAGTTGTTGTTTCTGTATGCCTCCAGTTCTTGTTTCTGTATGCCTCCAGTTGTTGTTTCTGTATGCCTCCAGTTGTTGTTTATATATGCCTCCAGTTGTTGTTTCTGTATGCCTCCAGTTGTTGTTTCTGTATGCCTCCAGTTGTTGTTTATATATGCCTCCAGTTGTTGTTTCTGTATGCCTCCAGTTGTTGTTTCTGTATGCCTCCAGTTGATGTTTCTGTATGCCTCCAGTTGTTGTTTCTGTATGCCTTCAGTTGTTGTTTCTGTATGCCTCCAGTTGTTGTTTCTGTATGCCTCCAGTTGTTGTTTCTGTATGCCTCCAGTTGTGGTTTCTGTATGCCTCCAGTTGTGGTTTCTGTATGCCTACAGTTGTTGTTTCTGTATGCCTAGATTTGTTGTTTCTGTATGCCTCCAGTTGTTGTTTCTGTATGCCCCCAGTTGTTGTTTCTGTATGCCTCCAGTTGTGGTTTCTGTATGCCTCCAGTTGTGGTTTCTGTATGCCTACAGTTGTGGTTTCTGTATGCCTCCAGTTGTTGTTTCTGTATGCCTCCAGTTGTTGTTTATATATGCCTCCAGTTGTTGTTTCTGCATGCCTCCAGTTGTTGTTTCTGTATGCCTCCATTTGTTGTTTCTTTATGCCTCCAGTTGTGGTTTCTGTATGCCTCCAGTTGTTGTTTCTGTATGCCTCCAGTTGTTGTTTATATATGCCCCCAGTTGTTGTTTCTGTATGCCTCCAGTTGTGGTTTCTGTATGCCTCCAGTTGTGGTTTCTGTATGCCTCCAGTTGTTGTTTCTGTATGCCTCCAGTTGTTGTTTATATATGCCTCCAGTTGTTGTTTCTGTATGCCTCCAGTTGTTGTTTCTGTATGCCTCCATTTGTTGTTTCTGTATGCCTCCAGTTGTGGTTTCTGTATGCCTCCAGTTGTGGTTTCTGTATGCCTCCAGTTGTGGTTTCTGTATGCCTCCAGTTGTGGTTTCTGTATGCCTCCAGTTGTGGTTTCTGTATGCCTCCAGTTGTTGTTTCTGTATGCCTCCAGTTGTTGTTTATATATGCCCCCAGTTGTTGTTTCTGTATGCCTCCAGTTGTGGTTTCTGTATGCCTCCAGTTGTGGTTTCTGTATGCCTCCAGTTGTTGTTTCTGTATGCCTCCAGTTGTTGTTTCTGTATGCCTCCATTTGTTCTGTATACCTCAGTTGTTGTTTCTGTATACCTCAGTTGATGTTTCTGTATGCCTCCAGTTATTGTTTCTGTATGCCTCCAGTTGTTGTTTATGTATGTCTCCAGTTGTTGTTTATATATGCCTCCAGTTGTGGTTTCTGTATGCCTCCAGTTGTTGTTTCTGTATGCCTCCAGTTGTTGTTTTTATATGCCTCCAGTTGTTGTTTCTGTATGCCTCCATTTGTTGTTTCTGTATGCCTCCAGTTGTTGTTTCTGTATGCCTCCATTTGTTGTTTCTGTATGCCTCCAGTTGTTGTTTCTGTATGCCTCCAGTTGTTCTGTATACCTCAGTTGTTGTTTCTGTATACCTCAGTTGATGTTTCTGTATGCCTCCAGTTGTTGTTTCTGTATGCCTCCAGTTGTTGTTTCTGTATGCCTCCAGTTGTTGTTTCTGTATGCCTCCAGTTGTTGTTTCTGTATGCCTCCAGTTGTTGTTTCTGTATGCCTCCAGTTGTTGTTTCTGTATGCCTCCAGTTGTTGTTTCTGTATGCCTCCAGTTGTTCTGTATACCTCAGTTGTTGTTTCTGTATACCTCAGTTGATGTTTCTGTATGCCTCCAGTTGTTGTTTCTGTATGCCTCCAGTTGTTGTTTCTGTATGCCTCCAGTTGTTGTTTCTGTATGCCTCCAGTTATTCTGTATACCTCAGTTGTTGCTTCTGTATACCTCAGTTGATGTTTCTGTATGCCTCCAGTTGTTGTTTCTGTATGCCTCCAGTTGTTGTTTCTGTATGCCTCCAGTTGTTCTGTATACCTCAGTTGATGTTTCTGTATGCCTCCAGTTGTTGTTTCTGTATGCCTCCAGTTGTTCTGTATACCTCCAGTTGTTCTGTATTCCTAAAGTTGTTGGTTCTGTATATCTCAGTTGATGTTTCTGTATACCTCAGTTGATGTTTATGTATACCTCAGTTGATGTTTCTGTATACCTCAGTTGATGTTTCTGTATGCCTCCAGTTGTTGGTTCTGTATACCTCAGTTGATGTTTCAGTATACATCAGTTGATGTTTCTGTATACCTCATTTGATGTTTCTGTATACCTCAGTTGATGTTTCTGTATACCTCAGTTGATGTTTCTGTATGCCCCCAGTTGTTGTTTCTGTATGCCTCCAGTTGTGGTTTCTGTATGCCTCCAGTTGTGGTTTCTGTATGCCTCCAGTTGTGGTTTCTGTATGCCTCCAGTTGTTGTTTCTGTATGCCTCCAGTTCTTGTTTCTGTATGCCTCCAGTTGTTGTTTCTGTATGCCTCCAGTTGTTGTTTATATATGCCTCCAGTTGTTGTTTCTGTATGCCTCCAGTTGTTGTTTCTGTATGCCTCCAGTTGTTGTTTATATATGCCTCCAGTTGTTGTTTCTGTATGCCTCCAGTTGTTGTTTCTGTATGCCTCCAGTTGATGTTTCTGTATGCCTCCAGTTGTTGTTTCTGTATGCCTTCAGTTGTTGTTTCTGTATGCCTCCAGTTGTTGTTTCTGTATGCCTCCAGTTGTTGTTTCTGTATGCCTCCAGTTGTGGTTTCTGTATGCCTCCAGTTGTGGTTTCTGTATGCCTACAGTTGTTGTTTCTGTATGCCTAGATTTGTTGTTTCTGTATGCCTCCAGTTGTTGTTTCTGTATGCCCCCAGTTGTTGTTTCTGTATGCCTCCAGTTGTGGTTTCTGTATGCCTCCAGTTGTGGTTTCTGTATGCCTCCAGTTGTGGTTTCTGTATGCCTCCAGTTGTGGTTTCTGTATGCCTCCAGTTGTTGTTTCTGTATGCCTCCAGTTGTTGTTTATATATGCCTCCAGTTGTTGTTTCTGCATGCCTCCAGTTGTTGTTTCTGTATGCCTCCATTTGTTGTTTCTTTATGCCTCCAGTTGTGGTTTCTGTATGCCTCCAGTTGTTGTTTCTGTATGCCTTCAGTTGTTGTTTATATATGCCCCCAGTTGTTGTTTCTGTATGCCTCCAGTTGTGGTTTCTGTATGCCTCCAGTTGTGGTTTCTGTATGCCTCCAGTTGTTGTTTCTGTATGCCTCCAGTTGTGGTTTATATATGCCTCCAGTTGTTGTTTCTGTATGCCTCCAGTTGTTGTTTCTGTATGCCTCCATTTGTTGTTTCTGTATGCCTCCAGTTGTGGTTTCTGTATGCCTCCAGTTGTGGTTTATGTATGCCTCCAGTTGTGGTTTCTGTATGCCTCCAGTTGTGGTTTCTGTATGCCTCCAGTTGTGGTTTCTGTATGCCTCCAGTTGTTGTTTCTGTATGCCTCCAGTTGTTGTTTATATATGCCCCCAGTTGTTGTTTCTGTATGCCTCCAGTTGTGGTTTCTGTATGCCTCCAGTTGTTGTTTCTGTATGCCTCCAGTTGTTGTTTCTGTATGCCTCCAGTTGTTGTTTCTGTATGCCTCCATTTGTTCTGTATACCTCAGTTGTTGTTTCTGTATACCTCAGTTGATGTTTCTGTATGCCTCCAGTTATTGTTTATGTATGCCTCCAGTTGTTGTTTATGTATGTCTCCAGTTGTTGTTTATATATGCCTCCAGTTGTGGTTTCTGTATGCCTCCAGTTGTTGTTTCTGTATGCCTCCAGTTGTTGTTTTTATATGCCTCCAGTTGTTGTTTCTGTATGCCTCCATTTGTTGTTTCTGTATGCCTCCAGTTGTTGTTTCTGTATGCCTCCATTTGTTGTTTCTGTATGCCTCCAGTTGTTGTTTCTGTATGCCTCCAGTTGTTGTTTCTGTATGCCTCCAGTTGTTCTGTATACCTCAGTTGTTGTATCTGTATACCTCAGTTGATGTTTCTGTATGCCTCCAGTTGTTGTTTCTGTATGCCTCCAGTTGTTGTTTCTGTATGCCTCCAGTTGTTGTTTCTGTATGCCTCCAGTTGTTGTTTCTGTATGCCTCCAGTTGTTGTTTCTGTATGCCTCCAGTTGTTGTTTCTGTATGCCTCCAGTTGTTGTTTCTGTATGCCTCCAGTTGTTCTGTATACCTCAGTTGTTGTTTCTGTATACCTCAGTTGATGTTTCTGTATGCCTCCAGTTGTTGTTTCTGTATGCCTCCAGTTGTTGTTTCTGTATGCCTCCAGTTGTTGTTTCTGTATGCCTCCAGTTGTTGTTTCTGTATGCCTCCAGTTGTTCTGTATACCTCAGTTGTTGTTTCTGTATACCTCAGTTGATGTTTCTGTATGCCTCCAGTTGTTGTTTCTGTATGCCTCCAGTTGTTGTTTATGTATGCCTCCAGTTGTTGTTTCTGTATGCCTCCAGTTGTTCTGTATACCTCAGTTGATGTTTCTGTATGCCTCCAGTTGTTGTTTCTGTATGCCTCCAGTTGTTCTGTATACCTCCAGTTGTTCTGTATTCCTAAAGTTGTTGTTTCTGTATGCCTCCATTTGTTGTTTCTGTATGCCTCCAGTTGATGTTTCTGTATACCTCAGTTGATGTTTCTGTATACTTCAGTTGATGTTTCTGTATACCTCAGTTGATGTTTCTGTATACCTCAGTTGATGTTTCTGTATACCTCAGTTGATGTTTCTGTATACCTCAGTTGATGTTTCTGTATACCTCAGTTGATGTTTCTGTATGCCTCCAGTTGTTGGTTCTGTATATCTCAGTTGATGTTTCTGTATACCTCAGTTGATGTTTATGTATACCTCAGTTGATGTTTCTGTATACCTCAGTTGATGTTTCTGTATGCCTCCAGTTGTTGGTTCTGTATACCTCAGTTGATGTTTCAGTATACCTCAGTTGATGTTTCTGTATACCTCAGTTGATGTTTCTGTATACCTCAGTTGATGTTTCTGTATACCTCAGTTGATGTTTCTGTATGCCTCCAGTTGTTGGTTCTGTATACCTCAGTTGATGTTTCTGTATACCTCAGTTGATGTTTCTGTATACCTCAGTTGATGTTTCTGTATGCCTCAGTTGTTGTTTCTGTATTCCTCCAGTTGTGGTTCCTACAGCATACTTTGTTTTAACAAGCTTAACTGCCGTTACCCAGATAAAATTCAAATTAAAAATCTACTAGTTATTTGTGTCTTCCTCCAGGTGGTTTATTAAGAGGAGCTGCAGATGGCGCCTAACTGGCTACGGGTCTACTTAGCTCTAGTGTTTGAGTCTATTAAGATGGACTCCCATATCGGTAAAAACCAGCCTCCACGAAACTGGTTGTATATAGACTCTGTAGAGTCTTCTAAACCAGTATACAGACGTTGAGTTAAGTTACAAGATGATGATGCTAGCCTAACAACACATCCGCCTTTAACGGTCTATTTCGATATCTCTGGAATGTTACAGTGGTTAAATTCCTTGCTCCTTAAAATACAAACAGGTAAGTTGTAAGGTTTGCTCAACAATGACACACGTTAAACAGGATGTTTCTCACTAAGTTGTAAGGTTAACTCAACAGTGACACTCTAAAGAGAGTTATTTACCTAAGTTATAAGGTTTGCTAAACAGTGACACTCTAAAGAGGGTGTTATTTCCATAAGTTGTAAGGTTTGCTAAACAGTGACACTCTAAAGAGGGTGTTATTTCCCTAAGTTGCAAGGTTTGCTCAACAGTAACACACGCCAAAGAGACTGTTTCTTCCTAAGTTGTAATACTATCTGAAAGGGATAAAGAATTCCCAAAGTCAGCCACCAGTTAACGTATAACAATGAATGAAATCTATAGCAGTGATGCAACTCAGTGCTAATATAATTGTGACAGACAGCCTAATCCGGCATTAAAACACACATTTCTTCTGCATATCTATTTTCCGAAGATTACATGATCAAAAGGAGAGAGGAACTAGCGCTCCTCTCCCGGGAATTTTGGTATTTCCCCCAGGTCAGGTCTGAGTGTTTATTTAAGCAGGCCAGACTTTACAACTTTAAACATGATATGGTAATTGTATGTCAGTAATTTGTCAACTATTTTTTAAAAGCGTATATGAAAAAAAAAATGTTAGAGAGGGATTGTAGAGATTAGAAAAAGTTATTTTGTATGCATGATAGTAGAGCACCACGGAAATAGAGTCAGGCAGGGTTCATTCTTTTTCAGCATGTGTTCTATGTTAAATCCTTCTAATTCAGTATTTCTCAAAATGTGGCATGCAAGACGATGGACTCCGTGCGAGAATATTAGAGGGTCGTTGATGTTCAAACTACTTTTTACTTTTTAAATACTTACTTTCCGTGTCCACGCATCATGCCATACAGTACGTGTCCAGTATTCAGCGACATGGGTTGCCTTGTCATTTGCCTCCAACATGTCGCACCTTTTACACGTTTCCTGGAGGTTGCGACAGGTCATCAGGTGGTCTAGGTCCTATATTGTGTTGCAGTCACATGTGTCGTCTGTGTATCTCTATCTCTTCATATTCCTCTTGCACCGTGATACACCATCTCGGAGTCAGTTTAGTGACGCCCATGTTGTGCATGATAGATGATGTCCGGGGGCAGGTTCCCCCCGAAGTTCTATCTCTGGGATCTGCATCAATTCGTGCCACCTCTGGATACGATGACTTTCAGGGCATGTTTGTATCTGCTTTTCTGATTTTAGGAAGCTATGTCTGAATTTGAGTCTAATGTCTGATATCCAAACATTGGGTGTCTTTGGGTCGTTTTCCTGTTTTTCTCGTTCAATTTCTGATGCGACCCTCCTCGGATCTCAGGTGGTGATATGTCAATTATAGAGTATATTTTATCGAGAGTGTGGGCTTTTTGGCACCCTGCTTCTATCTGGCCCGCCTCATGTATGGCTGTCTCAACTAGTTTCGCATATGCTGAATTTTTCCAGACTGGTGCGGTCTAAGGGCAAATGTCCATGTCCAGATTTTAAAAATCAGAATAAATTTTATTTGAAATACTAGAACAGTTAGTATTCAAGCAGGTATGTGTAAGCCTGCTACCAGGTAGTCGAATGTTGTCTGTAGTAGACTCTGTTTACGATGTTTACTTCCTGCGACAGGTGATGTATTGAAATTGAAATTAAATTATTTGATAATTTTTCCCTGGACTGTGATTTTCGTTTCAATTTTCAATGTTTCTTTCACGTGCACAACGTATACACGGACGTCCGAGTTTATCGCTCGTCTCCGAAAAAAACTGGACACGCGATCTCAATTACATTGAGACCAGTTATCATTTGAAACTTGTCAGTCCCGAACACTACCCTTTTCTTGGTATCGTTCGTTTAATAAAAATGGCTGGCCTTACCTCTGCTAAATTATCTGCTGTTGTTTTGGTTTTTTCCACCTCTATTTGCCAACCATTGCCGGGAGGCGGGGGGGGGGGGGGGGGGGGAATACGGAATCCGTTCAGAGTTGATCAGAGAGCGATGATTCGGTTTCTAACAGCTAATCGATGTCGACCAGTTGACATTCCTCGCACAATGCAGGACGTGTATGGTGACAAAGTGTGTAGAAGAAAACAGTGAAGAGCTGGACAATGTTGAGTTAATGAAAGATCTTCTGAGACCAGATCAGACACATTATACTGCTTCAGAAGATGTCATCGCCAAATTTGATGCAGCAATTCGGGTTGACTGTCGCCGGAGCTAGCAGAGGAATGCGCTGTGTCGCTAGGGATAGTTCAAATGGTGATTAGCAAGAAACTGAAGTATCGAAAGGTGTGTTCACAATGGGTACCTTGGTTGCTGACCAACCACCAAAAGGAAGAACGCATGGGATGGAGTTTGAACCATTTACTACGATTAGAAGATGAGGGTGATTCGTTTCTTTTGCGCATAATGGCAGGTGATGAATCGTGGTACCACCACTTTTAGCCAAGCAGCAAAACTGCTAGCATGCAATGGAAACATCCCGGATCGCCTAAACCAAGCAAATTCAAGTCAGACATTTCCGCTGGCAATGTTATGCTGACAGCGTTTTTTTTTTTTACCATGAGGGACTTTTGTTGGTAGACTTTAAAGAGCCTGGCGTGAACAGCAATGTCATCCGCTACAATAACACACTAGACAAGCTGCATATAGTCAAGAATAAACGACCCGGCATGCTTTCACGTGGTGTAATTCTGTTGCACGATAATGCGCAACACATATCGCGAACATTATTCAGAAATCGTTAGCACAGAAAAGGAGGGAAGAACTGCAACACCCACCATATAGCCCCGATATGTCCCCTTGTAACTTCCATTTGTTCAGATCTTGAAACAATTTGTGAAGGGACAAAGATTCGACCCCTATGCAGACGTCATGGCCACGGTGACCAAGTAGTGGCCGTCTACCCAAGCAGTGGGAATGCCTATGGCGACTTTTTCCAACTGACCCTGTGGCATGTTTGTTTCATACCAATTGCTATATTTAATTATGTCACACCAGATAATGTAACTTTCATATGTTTGTAATAAAGCCACTGCGTCCAGTTTTCCGATTCTACTTCTGTCAAGCAGATTGTTTACAGACTCTACCTGTGTCAAGCAGATTGTTTACAGACTCTACTTGTGTCAATCAGAGTGTTTACAGACTCTACCTGTGTCAAGCAGATTGTTTACAGACTCTACCTGTGTCAAGCAGATTGTTTACAGACTCTACCTGTGTCAAACAGATTGTTTACAGACTTTACCTGTGTCAAACATATTGTTTACAGACTCTACCTGTGTCAAGCAGATTGTTTACAGACTCTACTTGAGGTGAAGACTGCTGATAAACACCTAGACATACAAGTAAAGGGCAGTTAAGCGTGAAAACGCTTTAAAAAAAAATACCATTCGACAAAATGGTCTTCGTTGAAGACAAACAACAACACAAACGATAATAACTAATTTATAACAATAAAAGCGAAAATGAATAAAGATACTTATAAAGAGACTTATCGGAAACGTATCGTACATATGACAAGATCGAGACGGGCAAGGCAACATAGATGACCCGGTGCATTTGACTTTATGGAAATGGACAGGGGTGTTAGAAAGCGGAAGTAACGTTGGTGATTGGCCCACGGCAGTAGAGAAGACAGGAAAAGGTGGATTGAAAATAAGGTGTATTGGTTTAAAAAATGTTGTGGCTATTAGGATTTGTACCTATATATTTTTGTGGGATCTTCTTAAAAACCATTTTCACAGAAGAAACTGTCATTAACCCCAATCTTACCGGGGCCCGAATGGGCAGCAAACACTGTAACATGGTGCGCACGTCATAAGAGGTAACTAATGGGGATTAAGCCTACCATCCAATTATGTAAAAACTGTGACACAAGAATAAGGAAAGAAGATATCTTCACGCCATATCAGAAGAGAAGCTATGTGTCAAGTCAGAAACTGACACACCAAAATGCTCTCTGATCCGTGAAAATCAGAAATATTAGTCAAAGTAAACTGAATGTTTACATTTAAAAAAAAACAACTTTAAACGAGGGCTCGACTTCAGCTCGGTCTCTCTCGGCAGATGTACCCCATCTGTCGAGAGCATCGCACAAAGCACGAACTCCGTAGCTCCATCTATGAATACAGGGATCTCCGGAAAAAAATTGACATTATGGACCGACCGTCGCAGCTCGAAATATACATACTTTGAAAATATATATCTCACTCTAGGCCTTAGATACGAGAGCAAGACAGTACGTAAAAACAAATTGACTGATATGAGACAGATGAAAAATGAAGCTCGTAGTTTCTAAAGATGTCACTATTCGGCAACAATTTCCAGCTTTGTGATTAAGTAACATACGCTAGGTGTCGCATGCACATGCGCAGCTCAGATGCAAAATGGCGTCCGTGCTCACATTGTGTACAATCATAGAAGTGTGCTTTTGAGCGTTTTGTTCGTTTTGTTGTTTCGGTCGAAATGTCCTTCTCAAAAGAATATTTATAAGATACATAAATGGGTCGGTAACTTTTCTCAAGAAAGATCCACAATTGTATATGAAATCCAACATAATTGTCTTGTCCAGATTGAACCAAAACATTTGTGAAGAAGGTGGGGGAGATGATTCGATCTGAAAGGCGAGTAACGACAGACAATTTAGCTTTTGAAGTAGGGTGTTCGCATGCTTTAGTCTATAGCAAAATGCATGATCGAATGAACCGAATATGCCTGTCCTTACACTGATAAGGCGATGGGATAAGTGTATCAATGTTGGAGGAAATTTTGTTGAAAAATAAAGGGTAATGTAAGTGTACTGAAAAATAGTTTTCAACTTTATGCTTCATTTGGGGTCGAAGATATATAGAATAGTGAGTGTGCTAATCAGAGCTGACCAAGACCATATTGTGTCTTCGAGCGGCAGCCCTGGAAATACGCTGCACTAGTGTAGTCTATACTAGAATAGGGATCACAGTGGTAAGATAAGCCCGGTACCCAATCAAACCAGCGTGAAGGGCATATCTATAAAAGCCTCACTGCAAACTACGCTGCACTAGTGTAGTCTATACTAGAATAGGGATCACAGTGGTAAGATAAGCCCGGTACCCAATCAAACCAGCGTGAAGGGCATATCTATAAAAGCCTCACTGCAAACTAAGTCTCAATGTCCTTTTCGGGATAAAGAAGTAGCTTATTAAATAATTTTTCTAATAGCCATGTGTGACCTATTTACTGACTAGCCCTCGAATAATGAACTTTGTGGCTTTTGTAAATAGATCTTCGTCATCACATATAATGAGGTCAAGACGATAATTAAGCCAATTTCAGGGGAAAGTGGGCTGATCAACACCCCGACTTCCGAAAAGAAGACAGCTACTTTAACTTAACTAGAGAAGAGCAGGTCATCATCTTTAGACTGAGAACTGGGTATATCAGACTCAAGGGTCATCTTTACAGAAAATGAGGATTGGGACAGATGACAAGTATCCATGTGGGGGAGCATATCATGAGCGTGGAACACATCCTACACATCTGCATGTTCAAGCAGGGAAAAGAGAGAACAATACTGGCCTCGCAAGACATATATGAGACCAAAAGCTGTATAGAGATAAAACAGCCTTACAAACAACGGTGTCCTCTGTAATGAGATACGGGACCTAGATATGAGGATGAACGAAGAAGACAGTGCCAGTTAAGCTGACAGAAATCTATTTATAGATCTCAATAACAGTTAAGAGTGTAAGTAGGTCCTCGGATCAATTAGTTTGAGAGTCACTGCTGTTCATGTAGTTATGCTTGCATCAGTTGTTTGTGTATCACCAAGTACAATGTTTGGTACATTCAGTACCAAAGTACCATATTACTGGTTTAGATTAGTTAGAGTAGAGCTAATTGTGCTGTCTTTAGACCCTGGTGAAGATACACTGGTCGTAAGCCATGTTATTGTTTTTGTCTGTGTACTTACTTAATGGCTTACTTAGTAGATGTCTTCTTGACATGTGTGTGCGTGTGTGCACGCACGCGTTAAGCGTGTGAATGCTAGTTTCTACAATAAAACGCTCGCACACTTATCGCTGTTATTTTGTGCACGATATTGAGTTTGACTGCAGCTTCTTTTTTCGGCACGTCTGTCAGTTGACCTTCATTCTTCAGCAAACATACAAAGATGAGAACTTTGATGATGAAAGAGAAAAGACGGATAATCGGCAACTATGAAAACACAGTTCTCCGCAGACGTCACATCCCAACCAACAAACTCAAGCCAGATCAATTGCCTGCTCCAGAACTCAACTCGGCTGTAATCGACCCACAACATCTTCTACCCCATCCCTTGGTGGCACAATGCTTCATTCTGTCAGTTTCCCGTCAGTTTGCCCTCTACTTGTCTTTTCTGCATGGATTTCAACAAACTACAGAAAAGGTTTATTTGTGTAGATTAACATGACAGCCCAGGAGAAGTTGATCCTCGCTTAGAGGTAAGAAACATTATTTGATAAAGAAAACATGATTAGTATTATAAACCACTACGTTTATCTGCCGCTTCCTCCCAACTGAAACGGCTTAGTGTGTTTTATCTAACGGAAATATTAATGCCAATTTGACGACATTTCAAAAGTAACTTGTATACCGGGTACTTACTTATTTATGTATCAGTGCCTCTGTTATCTTTGACTATTTATCAGAATCCGATATTTCAAAAAGTCAGATTTTCTTAGTTGTCTGCACGGACATGAGCCTCTACCTGTTTCTTGATGTTATCCTTCTAGCGCCCGCCCCTAACCCCTGCGCTGCCCACCCCACCCCCCCCCCAATATGTCTCTGTCAGTTTCTACATTGTGTCTCCGCATATGTGACTCCAGTTGCCATTCTGTGTCTCCGCCTATGTGACTCCAGCTGCCCTGTTCGCTCTCCACCAGCCCATACTTCGTGTCTCCGCCTATTAGACGCCAGTTGTTCTACTTACTCTCCACCAGCCCCTACATCGTGTCTCCGCCTATGAGACTCCAGTTGTCCTACTTACTCTCCACCAGTTCCTACATCGTGTCTCCGCCTATGTTATTCCAGTTGCCTTGTTCGATCTCCACCAGTTCCTACAGCGTGTCTCCGACTATGAGACGCCAGTTGTCCTTGATTCTACTTTCACTCTTATACGCCATAATATTCTGTATCCTCCATACCCTTCTTTCACCGTGGGCTCAATATTTTTTTTTATTTTACGTGTTTGTCTCACTAGTTTCTACTGGCGGAGGCGCGCCTATTCCACCCCAGACCGTAGTCAATTGGGCGATATTAAGACGCATAAACCAGTGCTTGAATTCATGTGTGCGTCTGTTTGCACCTATGCTAGGTTTGTGCGCTCTCAGAAGCCAGCCCAACCAAAGTGCAATGGAAGGGCCTCACCTTGAGTACGCGTGTGAAAGTTGTGCAAGAGTGTGATTGTTGGACAGAATCAAATGAAACAGCGAGAAGTAAGAAGAGAGGAAGGAGATATTGTTTCGCATCTCCCACGGTGATTCTTTCGTTCCTCTCCAGCCGTACTGAGCATTGTGGCCTTATACGACACAATACATTCCGTTCTCCGGACTACATCCTGTTAAAGCTCTTTTTGGGGCTGGTTAGCCGCAGAATGAGAACGAACGGCGAAACTGAAGAACTGTGGTGTTCAACCCTATATATATATATAAAATTGACTCTTTCCGTCCTGCCAGACGATATTAATTTTGCTTTGAAATAAAACGGATGTAGCTACAGTACATAAAGATAATGGATTTGACTCGTAAGACCAATCCGGGCAAAGAAGGGTCTTCCACAGTGTGTGCTAGGAAAGTCAGGACCGTTTTCGCCATCGCATGCTCTGGCGTGTCTTCTCAAACGCTGTTTATCCGCAATCATTATCTCCTTTGTCTGTGTTCCACGCTTAATCCTGCCCCTCCATGTAACACGATCCATGGCGTCCTATTGTCATGATTCCAAATCGATGCCCGCATCATTCATTTCCCGCGTGCATACATCCTTCTGCCGAAGTAGTGGCCGGCCTCGAGACCTTTTCTCCAACGGTTATTCCCCATAGAGAAGACTGTTTTTTGTATTCTGCCTTCATCCATCCTCCGAGTGTATCCCAGCCAGCGGAGCCTTCGAAGACTAAGCACAGAAACAATCGTGACAGTGCCTGTTCTCTCCAACACCTCTGTGTTGGTGATTTTGTCTTGCCACCCAATGGCCAGGTTCATGCGCAGGGCTTCATGTGATAGCTGTTTAGCCGTCTCTCCTGGTGCATGCGGGTAGAACACGTTTCACTGCCGTAAAGAAGGATGGTGAAGACACAGGTCTGGTAAACAAGTGTTTTTGTTTTAACAGTGAGTTTCTTGTTATCCCAGACCCTTTTTGTTAATCTGCTCATTGTTGTTGATGCCTTGCATATCCCGATATTGATTTCTTGGCCCAGTGATACTCTATTATTGACTGAGGATCCCAAGTATGTAAATTGATCTACTACCTCGAGATCCTCATCATCAATGGATATTTCTGGTGCTTTGTTTCCACCCTGGACCATAACTTGTGTTTTCTTTTTGCTGATTTGTAATTCAAACTCACAGCAGGCTTTAGAAAATGCAGATAGTAAGCTTTGCAGTTCCTCCTCTGAATGAGACTTAATTGCGGCATCATCCGTAAAGAGGAGTTATGTGATCAGCACCCAGTTTATTTTGTTCTGGGTGTCCAGCCTTTGAGCAATATTGAATAGGCCGCCATATGTGTAGGATTGAATGAATGAATATGCCACCATCTGTGTTGGAATTAATGAATATACCACCATCTATGTAGGAATGAATGAATATGCCACCATCTGTGTAGGAATGAATGAATATGCCAACATCTGTGTAGGAATGAATGAATATGCCACCATCTGTGTAGGAATGAATGAATATGCCACCATCCTGGTCACGGAAGGCATGCTTCAAGAGGAGTGAGAAATGTATTCGAAAAAGGTTTGGAGCAAGTACACAGCCTTGTTTTACTCCATACTTGATTGGAAATTCCTCTGAGGACGCACCGTCAAAGTTGATGGTGCCTTTCATGTCAGTGTGGAATGACTCGATAATACTCAGACGAATCCGTGGGCCACCAATCCTCCTGAGCGCTTTGAACAGACCCTCACGACTGACCAAGTCGAATGCCTTCGAAGACAGACGTGACGCCCTTGGCTACGCCAATTGGCAATGGAAACCGTAAACAGTTGTCTCCCGTTTTGATAGGCCTGTTAAGGCCATGGATGGAGGTGCACCTCTCTATAGCACAAAACTCGGACTAAAATATAGAGACCATCTGTTGCCCATGCAGTATGGTCCCTCTCTCGGTCTGCCTTGTTTGCTCCAAGAGAAAGGTGATAATACATTTGGAACAGAGGCAAGCTGCAGAAGCTGTCGGATCAGCAGAGCAATGATCTATCTGTTCGCCTGTCAGGGCTTCACTCCTAGACCAGTCGCCAACCAACGCTAAGGGCCCGGTGTGCCCTGCCACAACACTCAGCTGAGGTTGTCTTTCCTCGCTCTAGGATAAGGCACTGTAACCTCTTGCGTGCGCTCCTCCGCACATCGTCGCTTGCCAGGTTTGGTAGACGCTGACCAACTTTTAGAGTTATCAGAAAACAGACTGCACAGCCATATCTGCCAAAACCTGACAAGATACGCCAGTATCTTAACTGCAAGGCTTCAGGTGGTTTGAAATCAGTCTTCCAAATCCTAGATGAGCTAGCTTCCTAGGCTTTCGAGCCCCATCTGCCCATAACTACAGGTTTTAAAGCACCCTTCTCGGCTTAAATGGAAGTACGGGATAGCTGCAGATGAAAGCACTGGTTTATAATACTAATCATGTATGCTATGAAAGTACTGGTTTATAATACTAATCATGTATACTATGAAAGCACTGGTTTATAATACTAATCATGTATACTATGAAAGTACTGGTTTATAATACTAATCATGTATACTATGAAAGCACTGGTTTATAATACTAATCATGTATGCTATGAAAGTACTGGTTTATAATACTAATCATGTATGCTATGAAAGTACTGGTTTATAATACTAATCATGTATACTATGAAAGCACTGGTTTATAATACTAATTATGTCAGCTTTATCAAATGTCATTGCCTCAAAGTGTTTATCAACATCTCGTTTGCGAAGCAGATCCACCAGTAAAGGTCCTTATATTAACGTGTACCTAACAATAGTTTTGAACCTAGTAAGCGGACACATCTTTCCCTTGTCTCTGTTTCTCTATAAAGAAGCATTTGTCAACCATTGCAGCTGGCTCGTGTACTGAAGCCCGCGCCAAAGCACTGTGTGTTCTTGTAGATGTAGTTTCAGTGTCCTTTTTTGTTACGTGAGAGAGAATGTTGCCAAGATCATGCATAGACCTCTGTAACAACATGTTACATGCTGATCATGACCCACAACTCTAGTTTAAGCCGTGCTCCCGGAAACACTTTGCAGCACACCATCTGAATACGAGGTGGTAATCATCGTAGTTGTGAGCTTACTGCGGAGTCTTGCATTGCACTACAGCCAGTAGAACTCAGGCCCACTAAACAGACAATCTCAGATGAGTCACTGCAGATGGGGAAAGAGTGGTAGAGACATCATTGTACTAGGCCGAACTTTTTGTCTGATTTCGTTTGATCAGGTCCCTTACTTGATTTACTTAACTGTAAGTCATGTACATATTTACATCCGTGTATGCTAGATCGGGTCGAGACTGAAGACTGAACCTCGTTCCTTTGTTTTGAGTGACATACCCCCTAACTCAACAAGAAAGTTAAATTAACTTTTATTTTTCTTCAGCCTTGTTTTCCCCTTCATCACATCAACTTATATCTTCCATTAGATCACATCCGTGTTTTCCCCTTCATCAAATCAACTTGTATCTTCCATTAGATCCCAACGCTGTTTTCCCCTTCATCAAATCAACTTGTATCTTCCATTAGATCACAACGCTGTTTTCCCATTCATCAAATCAACTTGTATCTTCCATTAGATCCCAACGCTGTTTTCCCCTTCATCAAATCAACTTGTATCTTCCATTAGATCCCAACGCTGTTTTCCCCGTCATCAAATCAACGTGTATCTTCCATTAGATACCACCGCTGTTTGACCTGTCCATTCACCTTTTGGCCCGCCAACGTCATGCAGATTTGTAAACAAAATCTCAAGCGGGCCTGCTCAGTACAGACACAAAGGCTTGGCTGGATGGAAAGCTATCTTCTAAAACAGTCACGTGATCCAATTTATTTTTATGTTTGGTTTCAACATCTCCGATTGTAAACAACAATTTCCACTGGTGGAAAGGTTGGCTGAATGTTAAACGCAGACACCGGTGAGCTCTGCGAAATGTGCCTGGGGTTGAGCTTTCACAGACTACTAGGGAAGGTCAGCTACCGGAACAGGAAATAGATCAGTGACAGATGCGGTCATTCGTCAACGTCTGCTTACCCATAAAATTCCGACGTGCCCTGACTTTCCTTAAGGTGCTCTTCCGCACTTCCCTTCCACGTGCTCTATCTGTGCATGTTTCTCGTAAATATATATATATATACACACACACATGCACGCCCGCATACATACACGTAGAATACACGAGCACATGTTTGCGAGCGCGCGCGCCAGAATATCACTTAAATGATATAATCTAAACATGTGACAAGTCTACACACCTCTTAAATGGACTGTCACTTCTAATTGAAAATGACGTTATAATAACGGGTGGCCGAGGCACTAGGATACGGAGCTTTTAATCAGGAAATATGGGTTTGTAACCCCAGTAACAACTACTGCTTTTTTTCTGTTTGGTGTAAAATAAATACCTAGAATACACACTACGGAGTGACTGTCGGTGTCAACAGGACCTAAATCATCAGAATTTATTTCTCAATTTCATCTGACAATATTTGTCTGAACATCAGTAAAAATGAAAATAAGGTCATGCACCAACCAACTTCAGGTAGAACAAAAAGCCAGTAGTTGGAGGTATGGAGAACTTTACGTACATGGGAGGGAGCACGCTAACGAAACGAGCCAGCCTTGATGAGGTGGCAGACAGATTGGTAAAGGCGAGTTCATCATGTGGATGACTGAGTTCCACAGTGTGAACAAAGTAGCGGCAACAGTAGTGACAATAATCGCACAAAAATTAGTACATTATAAGGGCTCAGGTAACGTATGCAGAGGAGAATAAAAGGATGGCGAAGTAATTGGTAATCGGTATTCTTCTTCTTCTTCGTACGCAGTCAGACAGTAACCATTATTTTTTCGAAAAAAGCGGTGGTCATCCTGAGGCTGTCGACACTGCCATAGAGCTTGTCTTGTGGTTCCACTGGTGATGGCCACATCTGCTCTCTCTGATCCTCGTATGTCGGGCAGTTCTGCAGCAGATGTTCAGCGGTCATTCTTCCGGTACCACACGGGCATTCGTCGGTTCCACCTATCTTCAATTTGTTGAATAGGTGGTACCTCAGCATATTGTGGCCAGTGCGAAGTCTGAAGACAACGACCTGCTCTCTTCTGTTCAGCTGGTAATATGCATCGTTTTTGGTGTAACCAGTATGTTCGGTTTCCCATTTGGTCATGTATCTGGCTTTAATAAGCCGTTTTGACTCTTCGTTGGTCATACTAGTATCTGTTTGTGGTAGTCTTGCGCCTTCTTTTGCCTCCTCGTTGCCTTGGATGTTGCAGTGTGATGGGACCCACTGTACCACTACCCTTTTTGGTGCGGACTGCTGGCATAGTTGACAGAGTGCTGTTCTTAAGTCATTAAGCTCAGTGTTTTTCTGGCTTTTTAGCGCTGTAATCGGTATTCGAACCACGGACCTCCAGAAAACAGATCCACCATCATACAGAGAAAGTCATGATGGGATGTCTAAGTGTCCCCTAACTCATGTCTTACTTTGCTGCAAGATGCATGTTTCCTGTAGGTACATAGTTCGTATACCGAGTGCCTATTACTTTGCTCTATTTTTGTATACAGCTTCCGATTCCTCTTCTCCCTCATCTCTTTGTGGTGCATTGTCCATCAACGAAACCTCTCCAAGCAGACATGCCATGTGCTATTTTATCCAGTTCTGTTCAGTTTCTCCCTGTTTACCTTGTAACAGCCTCTGTCTCTTCTTTGTCCACGCTTTGCCTCTTTTAGCTGTGGATTCCACGACAGAGACTATCTGGTGATACCGCTGTGGCAGTCTAAACTTGATCAAGATTTCCAGTTCCTCCTGTCTGTGTCTGGTTCTTTCCCATAAGCTTTCGTGTGTGACCTTGTTCATTCGCTGCAGGCCCAGAATGTTGCTCAAGGATTTGTTGATAACGCTATGCATACTCTTAATAATGATTTGGGTCAACCGCCATGTTTCTCCTCCATA
Source organism: Ariolimax columbianus (assembly GCA_036924085.1). Lineage (NCBI taxonomy): Eukaryota > Metazoa > Mollusca > Gastropoda > Stylommatophora > Arionidae > Ariolimax > Ariolimax columbianus. The sequence goes on from JAVGWX010000003.1 coordinate 122,348,001, forward strand.
TAGAAGGACTGACTTCACATTGGAGTTGAAGATCCTTAGCTTGTCTTGTTTTGTAATCATTTTAATGAGTTATGGTAATTCCTAAGTATGTGAAGCCCTCTACCTACTTCAATTGTGTTCTTTTCAGTTTGATGAGAGCCACGTTGGTGACCGCATTTAATTGTAGAATGTTTATCTTATCTGCATGATCTACGTTTCCCAAGTGCTGAAAATATACTTGTCTTTGCTGTGTGGGGTTGCTAGTTGGTTTATGAGAGCCCAGATTTGTTTCCTCTGACAGTGTGGAAACGAGTCGGAACTGAAGGTCTACCATGGAGACATTTACCCTACCTTATTCTAGGTTTGCGAAAGCTGGAGCGCATCGCTAGGCAGGCTCACGAAGGAAACTCACTTCCATACAACTTGCCTCCGACACCTACTTTATTTTTCCTGATGGAACCGTATTCCAGATACACCGGGTCTGTCAAAAGCAAACATGGTTAGTGTCCACGCAACCATCCAGAAATTACAGCTAACATCGCTTGAACGTCTGCAATGTGGCAAACGAGAGAATCCTATAGATGCGTCTGTATGGCAAGGTGAAAGATGGAGAGTGTTCATGAAAGTACCCCAAGACACAGTTCAATCACAGCCGTAAGGGGTCACCGAATAGCTGTCAGATTTACATAGCTGCCTAGGTAAATCGAAATCAAAGTGTGTCGCTGCCGTCTAGAACTACCAACAGCATGCAGCACAGGGCGGACGCATAATTCAACAATCGATAGCGCTGGGACAACCAAAACTATCCACAGTTGTGCACCGAAATTGTTTGTGTTGGCATCAAACTGATCAATGACACAGGCCTCCATAATCCATAAAAGTGACGTGTTGTAAGACTAATAATAATCAGAACAACCGTGTGATAATAGATAATATCTAAGACAAGCATCCTTGACGATGATGTACGTATATTATTATTAGGCTTCACAATCTCCCCGTAGGGCTATATCGGGGATTCCCAAACCAGTGTGTTGTGAAATGCGCCAAGTGTGCAGTGTAGGTGTGAAACTCTATTAAGTCCATGTGCAAATGATATCTCGAGTATCTGGCAGGAGTAGTGCCTAACATAGGTTATTTCAAAACTTCACCGATTATAACGTTGTTGACTCACTACAACATTGGACCACCACTAAGTTGGGACCTATTCAGGAAGTCTGTGTCAAAGTATCGATATACTATCCAGGTGATATTCGTGGCATATTGTTTCATATTACGATGTTGCCAGCTCCACGCAGAACCCTACTAACGCCTAATACGACGACATGCAGACTATTGTGCAGTTTTCTTATTGTTTCCTTTCCAGGAAGAGATCCCTGAATCTGCACGGGAAATTGTAGCTCTTAGTTCTTCTTAGTCGACCTGTATGTCTACAGGGGCGGATGTCTCTGTGCAGGTCCCAGCTCTGGCATGAGCTGGATGTAGCCTAGTCGACCTGACTACAGGGGTGGATGTCTCTATGCAGGTCCCAGCTCTGGTATGAGCTGGATGTAGCCTAGTCGACCTGTATTTCTACAGGGGTGGATGTCTCTGTGCAGGTCCAAGCTCTCGTATGAGCTGGATGTAGCCTACTCGACCTGTGTACAGGGGTGGACGTCTCTGTGCAGGTCCCATCTCTGGTTGGAGCTGGATGTAGTCTAGTCGACCTGTCTACATGGGTGGATGTCTCTGTGCAGGTCCCAGCTCTGGCATGAGCTGGATGTAGCCTAGTCGGCCTGTCTACAGGGGTGGATGTCTCTGTGCAGGTCCCAGCTCTCGTATGAGCTGGATGTAGCCTAGTCGACCTGTCTACAGGGGTGGATGTCTCTTTGCGGGTCCCAGCTCTGGTTGGAGCTGGATGTAGCCTAGTCGGCCTGTCTACAGGGGTGGATGTCTCTGTGCAGGTCCCAGCTATGGTATGAGCTGGATGTAGCCTAGTCGGCCTGTCTACAGGGGTGGATGTCTCTGTGCGGGTCCCAGCTCTGGTTGGAGCTGGATGTAGCCTAGTCGGCCCTGTCTATAGGGGTGGACGTCTCTGTGCAGGTCCCAGCTATGGTATGAGCTGGATGTAGCCGGGAAGACGATTTCCGGCTTAAATGGTTAGGCTCGAGCAGGTCATTACTTGACCTAGCCATGGCCATTGTTATGCAATGTTACACAGTTAGTCGCCTCTTACGACATGCTCTCCGTGAGGCAGTGGGCATATTCTTGTTCTTGTCATGCACAAAGATCGCGGAGGACCACTCGGGACTCAATTATAACAAAACATTTATTAATCATTTAGGAATGTACTATATGTGTTCTTAATGGGGCCTGAACGGGGCGCATAGTCACCTGCCCGGATGTCGCTATAGGTGATTAAGGAGGATTGAGACGGAGGCCGGCTACCCCCTTCCTATAAAAAACACAAGACAGTAGAAAACAAGACATCTGTATCTCGTGGTAGTAGAAAACCGACACAGTTTATCCCATATGTGATTGTATTATGCTCCGCCATTTCAACACACACCATGTGTGCCCTAGTCTGACAGGCTGAGAGTCCGTTTCCTTAAACTCGTACCTGCGCTCTCTGATAGTCCTAAGGATGGCTCGAAGAGCAGCCCTTCCCATGAGTATGTGATTTTCAGCGCCGCTCAAGATTTTAGTGCTGGGTGCAGACTTTTGTTTTATGGTTTACACGCCCTGAAATTACCAAATGGACTTTGGCTGAAAAGCTGTACCTTACGTGTATCTGTCAAGTGAGCAACTTATGCATGCGAATGACAGTGGTGGGCATCCGGCGCATGCTAGATCTGGTCAGCGTCTGCTTTCTGTTTGGACTGCGATTTGTTTCTGCTCGGTCCATGACTGGTTCCTGCTTGGTCCGGGACTGGTTTCTGCTCGATCTTTGATTGATTCCGGCTTGGTTCACGACTGGTTCCTGCTGGGTTCACTACTGGTTCTGGCTAGTTTCACGACTGTGTTCTGCCTGGTCTGGGACTAGTTTCTGCTTGGTCCGAGACTGGTTTCTGCTTGGTCTGGGACTGGTTTCTGCTTGGTCTGGACTGGTTTCTGCTTGGTCCGAGACTAGTTTCTGCTTAGTCTGGGACTGGTTTCTGCTTGGTCTGGGACTGGTGTCTGCTTGATCTGGGACTGGATTCTGTTTGGTCTGGGATTGGTTCCTGCTTGGTCAGGGACTTGTTTCTACTCGATCTTTGATTGATTCCTACTTGGTTCACGACTGGTTCCTGCTTGGTTCACGACTGGTTCTGGCTAGTTTCACGACTGGTCTGGGACTGGTTTCTGCTTGGTCCGAGACTGGTTTCTGCTTGGTCTGGGACTGATTTCTGCTTGGTCTGGGACTGGATTCTGTTTGGCCTGGGACTGGTTTCTGCTTGGACTAGGACTGGTTTCTGCTTGGACTGGGACTGGTTTCTGCTTGGTCTGGGACTGGTTTCTGCTTGGTTTGGGACTGGTTTCTGTTTGGTCTGGGACTGGTTTCTGTTCGGTCTGGGACTGGTTTCTGCTTGGATTGGGACTGGTTTCTGCTTGGTCTGGGACTGGTTTCTGCTGGGATTGGGACTGGTTTCTGCTTTGTCTGGGACTGGTTTCTGCTTGGTCTGGGACTGGTTTCTGTTTGGTCTGGAACTGGTTTCTGCTTGGTCTGGGACTGGTTTCTTTTTGGTCTGGGACTGGTTTCTGCTTGGTCTGGGACTGGATTCTGTTCGATCCATAATTGATTCCATTGCCTTCTGTGTGGCTCGGGTATGTCGTCAATCGGCTAATCCTTGAAATTATAATGGTCTGCAACAATCCTATATTCTTTTTTATATTCCCAGTTCCATCATCCAAGATAAAACAATCAAGTTGCCAACCAATAGCCTTCATGTTTTTAATATTTTTTTCAAACAAAACCCTTAATTCGCTACTGTACAACCAGCATCAAAGAAGTTGAAGATGTGTAATTATACAACTTTATTTTAAATCCAGTAGTCCAGCTCAAGATTCCAAGTGTTGGGGAGCTGTCCACCTTAGGATAGTCAATAGCAATAATTATGCTATTGCAAGACTTGCAGTGTATTTAGTTAACCGCTATCCCAATCATAGCTGTCTTAGAGTGAAACAACGATTACTACCACACGGACTAGCTCGTTGAAAGCTGTCATTGACTATAACCAATAAACTTTTTTTATCTTCTTAATTGTTTACTCCCTATGTTGGGTTTATTCTTCATTAGATATGCGTGAAAAGATAACAAAACGATCATTTCATTTGTTTTACCCCACAACCATCTGCATCTTACAGAAGGTCAGAAAAAATACAACCTTTAATGTTTATGTTGTATTTCGAATACTTCCATTGGGATCAAGATGCTGAGCAGCACATGAGCTGCAGTGGTCAGCGACCCATAGCAGAGCAGACTGGCTAAGGAGAAGGGATCGAAGAGGAAATGCTAACCCAGTACTCAAAAAATGCTTGCTGAAGTCGGATGTGTTGGACCGAAAGGTGCAAATATCGCAGCCAAGCTGTAAACTACGACACAACACATTCCGTTCTCTGGACTACATTCTGCTACTTAAGCCCTTTCAGGGTTTGGTAGTGGGAGATTGAGAACAAACGAAGAAGAATACTTTCAAATCTTGATTAAGCTGGCAAAGTAATATTTATTTTTTAATTGTATTTTTATATTTTAATTGTATTCATTTTTTTGTTTAAGTAATAAATGCGGACTCAACAAGAACGTGTCCTTGCGGTCGTTTTGCTGTATTATCCACTCACTCGTCGGGGACTTCGTAATACCCTTCACTTGTAGATTGACACGGAAGTGAATGCTACCAACTTCATTTCCGCGCAAACAGTGTCAAGTATGGGGTCTTAATAAAACAGGATACGGGGCATGTAAACAGCCCCTAGTTAAAGTATTTCGATCATTGTTGCGACGGATTGAACGAGTTAAAACACCCGACCGTTATTGGTTCTCGTTAAGTCTGAATGGAGACCGCTCGCTGGATGCGAACAAAGAAACTGGAGCGATGGAATGTCAAGTTTAGAAGAAGTCTTATATCTGTTTAATGATCACGTCGGCTGTGTATCAGGTTGATAGTTCTCTTACACTTTAGAACACGGTGTCTCAGTCCGTGTTTCGCTGAACCATATGGTTCCGTAAAAGGTCTCTAGGGGCAGTGACGTCACTATGATGGTGCGAACCGCATTGAATGACGTCATTAAAGGGAGTAGTACCAAAATAATTGTCCATAATATTTGTGTGCAGTGTTTCAGCAGGCATTTTCAATGCTCAAACATATAGAGAACTATTTGCGATCTACCATGGGACAGACAAGGGCTTTCCGATGTTGCAATATTTTGAATTAAAAGTGAGTTGATGAACAACATTGGTAACGATGAAGGTATTCACAAGCAGGCAGCGTTGAAGCTAAAAATGGGAAAATACAGTCGACCTTTATAAGTAACATTAGCATAGGCAACATTATTATAAATTATGTATGGTCTGGCATAAGAGGAGGTCATTGGGGAATATGGGGGAAAGGGGGTGACACCAATTCTAAGAGACGCCACTGCCTACAGCTACTATGAGAAACCATCCATTAGCTCTTTCCGTCTTGTCAGACGATAGTAATTGTGCTTTGAAAAGGTATGCAACTACAGTCCATGACGGTAACGAATGTGAGATATAACGATTGAAGAAAATAAACATCGCATATTAGACTAAACGAAATAACAGGGAGGGAACCACGGACGCCCTCGGAAATCGTGAATGCAAAGGTTGGGACTATGGACAGTATGATATCATTTAAAGATGGACATAGTACATTGGCGAATGGTACGATAACAACAGACCAGACGTAATTGAACAAGTCGGATGTGCCGGGTCATCACTACTGGTGACAGAAGTAGATGATGCACTACAGTATATAAAGAGAAAAAAGCCACCAGGGCCAGATAACAACAACAGAGGAAATTACGGTCGTGGGGATTTTCGGGATAAACTTGATAACACAATTGTTGAATGATATTTACGTTTGTAGAAATATTCCGAATGATTTAATGAGGTCAACGTTCATAACGTTGCCGAAAAAAACCCGAGCCACTGAATGCGAGGATCACTATTCTGGAAAACTATTCTGCCTATTTGACTTGGTACTGTGAGAAATCAAATGAGAGAAGACATCTACAGCCCGCGGTAGAACGGCAGCGATTAGGTCGAATTCCTCTTAAGTCTGTGAGATCGCCATTTTTTCGTAATAATTTGACAATTGTTCATTTGCTGCACCCCACGTCATATATATATATATATTCAAACAAGTGTCTGTCAAGCGCAGTGATCGCTGCTGATCCCATTCAATCCGGAATCTTGTGTAATTGCTGTGTAATTCTGGGGCTTTTCTCGAAGGTAACATGGATTTCTCTTGCATAATAATGTGCAACCTTCTGACTTTTGAAAAATGGTCTGACTTAACGTATGTTAGGGCAATATACTGTGCCTTTTACAATGTGAAAATTGTGTAGACCCAACTTGCCCAATTGTCGACACATACCCGTACGTCACAAGTCAAGGTCATAAGACCACATCTAGGACTAGGGTAAGTTCCCAAAATTCGTGACGCTCTACACCACCGCAGTATTACTATAATGTCCTTCAACAAAGGCGTTGCTTCGATCACTCCGACAAAACAAATAAAATACTCCAAAACCTTATAACGCTACAGTTCGCAGCATCAACACAGTCAAATAACTACAAATATAAACTCCAAGAATAAAAATCCCAACAACAAGCGTTAAAGAACTCCATGGGAAAGAAAGGCTGAAGAAGAAATCTGAGAGACAAAGAGAACCGATCGAAACCAGGGTCGTCGACTTCAATTAGGCAGAACGATCAAATACAACAAGTAAGGAATGCTGTCCAGAACCTCGTCGCCCCACACATCGGCTAACCTCGTCGCCCCACACATCGGCTAACCTCGTCGCCCCACACATCGGCTAACCTCGTCGCCCCACACATCGGCTAACCTCGTCGCCCCACACATCGGCTAACCTCGTCGCCCCACACATCGGCTAACCTCGTCGCCCCACACAACGGCTAACCTCGTCGCCCCACACATCGGCTAACCTCGTCGCCCCACACATCGGCTAACCTCGTCGCCCCACACATCGGATAACCTCGTCCAGCAAATGGCATTTAAAGACTACTGCCTGACATCACTAGTAATTGCCATCTCAAAACACTGTACTGCCACCATTATACAGGCATATGCACCGACGGCAGACAAGACTGAACAAGAACACGCCAACTTATACGACATCCTAGAACAAGACCGCAGCTTCTACAAAATCATCGTGAGTGACTTCAACCCAAGAATTGGCCCCCACCAAATAGGTGAAACCTAATGTGAAATATCACACAGGAGAGCTACGAAACGAAGCCGGAAATGGCTACTTTCTGGCAAACGAACATATATACATATATTATTGCCCATCGCGAAGCGATGACGGCCACATCATCAGACGGTTTTGTCTTAATAATGTGATGTGAGCTGTAATTGGATTATAGTGAGAAATAATATGCGCTGGTCAGCAATCTCACTCTTATGCCGAGTTACCTTGAATCAGTGGCAAGACTATTGGTCGAGACGACTGGAGGTAACTTCCGTGAGACCAGGGGTCGCTTGAAACTTACGGGATTCGATCGCTCACCATTTCCGTTCATCACTGTGAGAGGCCTTAACCTCTTGATTTTAGCGACCCCCGAAACAATAGAATTTTCAAAAAAAAACCTATCACACAGAAACGTGGTCACCTAAATGAGAAATGGAGTCCAAACTCAGAGTGATCCGATATGCCAGAGACAGAGAGAGAGAGAGAGAGAGAGAGAGAGAGAGAGAGAGAGAGAGAGAGAGGGAGGGGGGAGAGTGAGACGTAAGATCGTCATAACGCCTCACAGCCAACGTTTGAAAGGTTTTCACAACACCGACGTACGGCAAATCTCATTGGTGACCAACACAGACAAGGTAAATCATCTCTGGAATGGTCACCCGCTTAGGAGAACTGATGGCCGTTGAGGCATAGTGACTGCAAACGACTATGGAGAAGACCAGCTGCGCTCTGGACCGACTCCCTCTAACTCTGAAACAACGACCACGATGCTACAAATTGGAAACTTATCATCATCTGGTCCACGGTGTCTTAAGACAGAAGACAATGGAAGCGAAGTTGGGACTCGTGACAGAGCAGCAGCCTCCGATGAACGGATCGTCCAGTAATCCAGTAATATATATATATATATATATATATTTATAAAGGACAATCATTAAGTAACATTCATTTTATTATAAAGTGCATGGAAGAATATGTACAACTGAAAATCTTATTTCAGGACACAAAATGGCTCTTTAGCAATACTCCATGTACGAATTGTGACGATCGAGCATTATGCGCATGTGTAAAATAGCGTACAACATGACCACCTAACTGTCGACTTGCACGGTAGAAGAACAAAAGGTATTATTCGTTGGGGGAAGGGGGGGGGAGAAGGCGGGGAGGGAAAGGGTGGAGGGGATTTTGTGTGTGGTCAGAGGGTGTGAAGCATTTTTAAATCTAAAAAAGAATGAACGTTCAGTATGGAGACAGTTGTTTGAGTCAAAGGAGAGTGTGTGGATGGATAGAAATATTTCAAAACGGAGCAGAAAACGTCATTGATGAACCGCGGCGTGGGAGACCAGCAAGCGTGGCAAATAACACAGTGAAACAGCAGAGCAGCCAGCTAGTCCGTGGCAACATGCGAATCACCATTTTTGAAATAGCTATCAAAGTGTGACAGGAAACGAGTCATGCGTGCATCATTGCGAGCCAGAGACTAAGAGACAGTCGACGCAATGGAAGCACCAGTTGTATCCGGCTAAGTAAAAAATTCAAAACATGGACTACAGCTGGAAAATTCATGACTTGGCGTTTTGACCCTTGAAAGAACATTTGCAGTGTCAGAGGTTTTCATATGATAACGAAGTAATGAAGGCAGTCCAAAATGGGATAAAGGTCACACCAAAAGACTTTTAATTGGAGGGCATCCAGAAGCTGATGAACATGTGGACAAAGCGAGTGTTCTTTAAATTCATTCATTCATTTAGAAGACTGTGGAAAAGAATACTGACCATCCCAACTCGCACAATATGTGGCTGGTTTCTAATTCTTCATTCCAAACCAACGGTTGTCTGCTGCAGGGTACCCTGTACATTTTACTTACATCTTACTCCATTTCCAACCAGCGGTTAATTCTGCTGAATTCCCACTAATCAGCTCCAATGTCTTCGCCTAATCTCGCGGTAATCTCATAACAGTTGGCCACTGTTGTCGGTCGACAGTCTCGTAAGGTGTGACCTTCGACGTGAGATCAATGTGATCGTCGATACTATCAATATATATTTATGTTTTCTCTAAAGATCCCCGTCGTGGGAAATGGAAGCAGTAAACTAAAGGATTTGGTGAGAGAAGTATTGTATGTCTTTATGGTGCAAGGATTCTACGTTAGCCATGATTGCCTTCCCGTCTCACCCTATGTAACTGACCAACTAAGTTCTGGCCACGAAATAATCTATTAAATTGCTCAGAAGAAACTAACGGATGAAATTCCGAGACATATTCAATTTATACCTGTCGGTGTTTTGGTAAAAAAAAAAAGTACATAGCATTACCTTGCAGAACGTCGCTCTTACAACTGCCAATATATTTGGCTGTTAAAATTTTCTTGGCAGGTGTGCAGTAAGGTAGGTTGACATTACTTTCCGTATATGGAGAAGCGATCGTACCAAGAATAAACCACGTGACTGTGAAACAATTATTTTTTAAGTCTGCCGTCCCAACCGGCAATCAATTTTCAACAAAAAGTATTACTTCAAACTTCTCGAGGACGATTTATATTTCCCTTTCAGTTCTACGTGTCTCTGCCTCTTGCAAGAGCACTTGAAATGCCAACTTCAACATAATTTTGCAGCCAGAGTTTTATTAAGTGTCCACGTTTGGCTCCCAGCTAACGGTGTATAGTGTAATTTTATTACGGACAGGAAGTTGCAGTTAATCTTGCTTTACAGTTTTCTTTAGACAAACTATTGCAGATACAACTGTGATGCAGATAACGTGCAACATGTAGTTAATTAAATACCGGAAGTGCGTGCACTCTATCAGCTGTTAAATTAGTTTGTCTCTTCAAGTTCTGAATGCATTTTTTACAGCGCTACTGTATGCTTCTCTGATAATGAAAGAGGAGATGTTCATGCATGACAGCAATGCTTCTCTGATAGTGAAAGAGGCTGTCAGAGCATTACCACAGTTCTACTTTGGATGTCAGAGCATTACCACAGTTCTAGTGTGGATATCAGAGCGTTACCTCAATTCTAGTGTGGATGTCAGAGCGTTACCTCAGTTCTATTGTGGATGTCAGAGAGTTACCTCAGTTCTACTGTGGATGTCAGAGATGGCATTAATAAGTGTGAGCGTCTTATTAGCATAGTGAAATCCAGATGAGGTTATGGATGTAGACTTGACTGTATATGTTTCAGTTAGTGCCAGACTTGATTGTATATGTTTCAGTTAGTGCTAGACTTGAGTGTATATGTTTCAGTTAGTGCCAGACTTGAGTGTATATGTTTCAGTTAGTGCCAGACTTGAGTGTATATGTTTCAGTTAGTGCTAGACTTGAGTGTATATGTTTCAGTTAGTGCTAGACTTGAGTGTATATGTTTCAGTTAGTGCCAGACTTGAGTGTATATGTTTCAGTTAGTGCCAGACTTGAGTGTATATGTTTCAGTTAGTGCTAGACTTGAGTGTATATGTTTCAGTTAGTGCCAGACTTGAGTATATATGTTTCAGTTAGTGCCAGACTTGAGTGTATATGTTTCAGTTAGTGCTAGACTTGAGTGTATATGTTTCAGTTAGTGCTAGACTTGAGTGTATATGTTTCAGTTAGTGCTAGACTTGAGTGTATATGTTTCAGTTAGTGCTAGACTTGAGTGTATATGTTTCAGTTAGTGCTAGACTTGAGTGTATATGTTTCAGTTAGTGCCAGACTTGAGTGTATATGTTTCAGTTAGTGCCAGACTTGAGTGTATAAGTTTCAGTTAGTGCCAGACTTGACCTTCATGTGGCCTTAGGCTGGAAGTAATGTCGAGACTCTTTTGGGGAAACTTTTTAAAATTAAAAATGAGATCCCTAAAATCTTGAGGCCCTAGGCTGCAACCAAGTCAACAAATTGATAAATCCGGTATTAGTTTCAGTACTTAGTGAAATCCGGTATTAGTTTCAGTACTTAGTGAAATTCGGTATTTGTTACAGTACTTAGTGAAATTAACCGGTCTCCGTTATGAGCTCGTGGTAAGTTGGAGTGACGATTCGGGGCTCTAGCCTGGAGATAATGTCACGTTGTATACTTGTTCCCCAGTGCTTATGATGTAGGCTTCAGAAGATTTCGAAGGAGGGTAGGAGTGACAAGTTAGAAGTGACAAGTTAGAAGTGACAAGTTAGGAGTGACAAGTTAGAAGTGACAAATTAGGAGTGACAAGTTAGGAGTGACACATTAGGAGTGACAAGTTAGGAGTGACAAACTAGGAGTGACAAGTTAAGAGTGACAAATTACGATTTTCATATACGTCTGGTCAGCTGAAGCAAGACAGAACCTACTACTAAATGAAAAACGATTTGAACAGAATACTGATACAGGAAAGTACAGAATAATGGTACAGATGGAATGGTTACGGCTTGAGTGATAGTACACGAGGTCTCAAACTGTCAGGGGATTGTGTGGTTCATTGTCCAGGTCACAGTTAACGGCAAGAACAGATCTGACATCTTCTTGGTCACAGTTAACGGCAAAACAGATCTGACATATTTTCTTGGTCACAGTTAAACGGCAAGAACAGACTGACATCTTCTTGGTCACAGTTAACGGCAAGAACAGATCTGACATCTTCTTGGTCATAGGCTGCGGTTAACGGCAATGTTAGATATGACATCTTCTTGGTCCCAGTTAACGGCAAAACAGATCTGACATCTTCCTGGTCATAGGCTGCAGATAACGGCAAGGACAGATCTGACATCTTTTTGGTCATAGGCTGCAGCTAACGTCAGGTACATATCTGACAATCCAAGGTCATAGGCTGCAGTTCATGACGAGGACAGAGCTGAAATTTTGAATTCGAAAGCCTCATTATGGGAACAGCACAGAAATCAGCCAATCAACGACAGCCTGCTGATTGATAGCAATGCGCCCGATGAACACGCAACCCGTTGATTGCAGAAGTTTAGTTTGATATCAAGAGTGGGTCGAGCAAGAAGAAGAGAGTGTACAGCCAGCGAGCTACAGAAACCATCACTTGTCATATCTGTCACTATTTGCTGATAGGGACTGTGCACATTTGCGTCTGTCCGGAGTACAGTGATGTCAAGTACACAGTGATGCCAAGTACAAAATAACGTTATATAACAACATTGTTCTCAATTTCAAACCAATCTGAGCGCCCAATTAAGTCAGGTTAATCTACTAAGGGCCAAATGAAGACATTGTTGATAGTTCACGAGTCGTGGACGATACATTATACTTTAAGCTGCACACGTTATTGGCAAACACGTTTTGGTCCAAATATGATTTTTCTGTTACGGAGCATGTTTGTTTTTTAAGTTGTTCTACGTTATTCATGTATCCTTAATTATTGGAATTGTTCACTTGTTTCCACGTATTTGAACTGACATTGAACATGTTGATTTTATTAGTATCTTGATTGGGGCCGAAGAGAGAAAGGATGAGATGACAGCAATGAAAGACTCCATATATCACTGACTACTTGCGGCAGGTTCAGCGAACCAGAGCTGTCTAAGATCATACTCAGCCTCCAAATCTCAGCCCTGGACCATCTAGCTGTATAGTAATGCTAGGCTTCGCAGTAGACTTGCCACTATATGGATAGCGGTGCCGATCCACACTTCGCTGACCAGGCTGATATAACACAGCATGTTTGCAGGCATGCGGCATAAACGTAAGGTTGGTTATTGGTCAGTATGTTAAACCTGACCCTGAATTAATAGTCTTGGTCAGTATGTTAAACCTGACCCTGAATTAATAGTCTTGGTCAGTATGTTAAACCTGACCCTGACTTAATAGTCTTGGTCAATATGTTAAACCTGACCCTGACTTAATAGTCTTGGTCAATATGTTAAACCTGACCCTGACTTAATAGTCTTGATCAGTATGTTAAACCTGACCCTGACTTAATAGTCTCGGTCAGTATGTTAAACCTGACTCTGACTTAATTGTCTTGGTCAGAATGTTTAACCTGACCCTGACTTAATAGTCTTGGTCAGTATGTTAAACCTGACCCTGACTTAATAGTCTTGGTCAGTATGTTAAACCTGACCCTGACTTAATAGTCTTGGTCAGTATGTTAAACATGACCCTGACTTAATAGTCTTGGTCAGTATGTTAAACCTGACCCTGACTTAATAGTCTTGGAAAGCATGTTTCTCGTAATCCTGAGGTTAGGTGGGGGTCTTGGTCAATATGTTCCACCTGACCCTGACGTGAGATCTTGGCCGGTATGTATTACATGGCCCTGACGTGAGGTCCTGATAGCATGCTTCAAATGCCCTTGATACTTGCCTTTGCACCCTAGACGAGATGAGAGCTTCAAATGATGGCTTATGACAGAAGAACAATGTGTGTGTGTGTATGTGTGTGTGACCCGTTATAGAATACCAAATAATGCATTTTCTGGCGTGAATATCAGGATCTCCCCAATCAATCAAATCGTTTTAGCTCACCCTGTGGAACACGTCATCAAACGTTGACCTGTCAATATTTATTGAAGTTTTGGTGACTTAAAGCCTCCACAGGATGGGGTAGCCAGCACCATGATCAACCCTCTTTAGTGGCCTCTTTCGACATGCCTGGCAGATTATAGTGTAACTATTCTTTGTAACTATTCTTTGTAACTATTCAGTGTAACTATTCTTTGTAACTATTCAGTGTAACTATTCTTTGCTATCCTTTCGAGCCTATCGCTTGTGAGAACATAATAAGGTCACTTGACAACATTGCTAAGATTCACTGAATAGGAACTGTTACTATTCACCCGAATACGAATTGAGGCCTTCAACTATTGGGCCGACCGGAATACTTTTACGAATAGCGAATGGACGTTTAGCATTTATAAAGTAAAAAATGGTGTTCAATTGGTGTGCTGGTAGTGAAGTCACCGTTACGCAAAAGAAAGGCGCACAAGTGCAACAAAACAAATACGCTTGAAACTAAAGAACGCACGATGTGAATCAAGTACACGCCAAACATTCAAGTTGCAAAATGAATGTTATAGTTAAGGGAGGGGGTATGCTCGTTCGTTGTTCCATGTGTGATATTACCGTCACCAGTTTTGACAATCTCATAGGGATTGTGGGCAATAATTGGCAGGGGCGGTGGTAAAGAGGGGTGGGGCGAGTTGGTCTTGTGCGTGTGTATGTAGGATAGGATATATATGTGTGTGTGTGTGTGTGTATGGTGAATTTTGAATGTATGAGGTGTAGTGTCTGTGTATGGTGAGATGGAGTTTGTATGTGTGGACTGTGTCGGATGGAAGTGTTTGTGTGTGCGTGAGATGAGGGAGTTACATTTATTTGTGTGTGGCGATTTGTTATCTTTGTGACTAGTGTGTGTGGCTGGTAGTGTGTGTATGTGTGTGGTTGGTAGGGTTTGTGTGTATGTGTGTGTGTGGCTGGTAGTGTGTGTGTGTGGTTGGTAGTGTGTGTGTGTGTGTGGTTGGTAGTGTTTGTGTGTGGCTGGTAGTGTTTGTGTGTGGCTGGTAGTGTGTGTGTGTGTGTGGTTGGTAGTGTGTGTGGTTGGTAGTGTTTGTGTGTGGCTGGTAGTGTGTGTGTGTGTGTGGTTGGTAGTGTATGTGGTTGGTAGTGTTTGTGTGTGGTTGGTAGTGTTTGTGGTTGGTAGTGTTTATGTGTGGTTGGTAGTGTGTGTGTGTGGTTGATAGTGTGTGTGTGTGTGGTTGGTAGTGTTTGTGGTTGGTAGTGTGTGTGTGTGTGGTTGGTAGTGTTTGTGGTTGGTAGTGTTTGTGTGTGGTTGGTAGTGTTTGTGGTTGGTAGTGTTTGTGTGTGGTTGGTAGTGTGTGTGTGTGGTTGGTAGTGTGTGTGTGGGTTGGTGGTAGTGTTTGTGGTTGGTAGTGTGTGTGTGTGGTTGGTAGTGTTTGTGGTTGGTAGTGTTTGTGTGTGGTTGGTAGTGTTTGTGGTTGGTAGTGTTTGTGTGTGGTTGGTAGTGTGTGTGTGTGGTTGGAAGTGTTTGTGTGTGTGTGGTTGGTAGTGTTTGTGTGTGGTTGGTAGTGTTTGTGTGTGTGTGGTTGGTAGTGTTTGTGTGTGTGGTTGGTAGTGTGTGTGTGTGTGTGGTTGGTAGTGTGTGTGTGTGTATGGTAGTGTTTGTGTGTGTGTGGTTGGTAGTGTGTGTGTGTGGTTGGTAGTGTGTGT
Source organism: Ariolimax columbianus (assembly GCA_036924085.1). Classification (NCBI taxonomy): domain Eukaryota; kingdom Metazoa; phylum Mollusca; class Gastropoda; order Stylommatophora; family Arionidae; genus Ariolimax; species Ariolimax columbianus. The sequence continues at coordinate 122,363,517 of JAVGWX010000003.1, forward strand.
GTGTGGTTGGTAGTGTTTGTGTGTGGTTGGTAGTGTGTGTGTGTGTGTGTGTGGTTGGTAGTGTTTGTGTGTGTGTGGTTGGTAGTGTTTGTGTGTGTGTGGTTGGTAGTGTTTGTGTGTGTGTGGTTGGTAGTGTTGGTGTGTGGTTGGTAGTGTGTGTGTGTGTGTTTGTGTGTGTGGTTGGTAGTGTTTGTCTGTGGTTGATAGTGTGTGTGTGTGTGTGGTTGGTAGTGTTTGTGTGTGTGTGGTTGGTAGTGTTTGTGTGTGTGTGGTTGGTAGTGTTTGTGTGTGTGTGTGGCTGGTAGTGTGTGTGGTTGGTAGTGTTTGTGTGTGGTTGGTAGTGTGTGTGTGTTTGGTAGTGTGTGTGTGTGTGTGTTTGGTAGTGTTTGTGTGTGGTTGGTAGTGTGTGTGGTTGGTAGAGTGTGTGTGTGTGTTTTTGTGTGTGCGGTTGGTAGTGTTTGTGTGTGGTTGGTAGTATGTGTGTGTGTGTGGTTGGTAATGTGTGTGTGTGTGTGTGTGGTTGGTAGTGTGTGTGTGTGTGGTTGGTAGTGTTTGTGTGTGTGGTTGGTAGTGTGTGTGTGTGTGGTTGGTAGTGTTTGTGTGTGTGGTTGGTAGTGTGTGTGTATTGTTGGTAGTGTGTGTGTGTGTGTGTGGTTGGTAGTGTTTGTGTGTGGTTGGTAGTGTGTGTGTGTGTGTGTGGTTGGTATTGTTTGTGTGTGTGTGGTTGGTAGTGTGTGTGTGGTTGGTAGTGTGTGTGTGTGTGTGTGGTTGGTAGTGTTTGTGTGTGGTTGGTAGTGTGTGTGTGTGTGTGGTTGGTAGTGTGTGTGTGTGTGTGTTTGTGTGTGTGTGTGGTTGGTAGTGTGTGTGTGTGTGGTTGGTAGTGTTTGTGTGTGTGTGGTTGGTAGTGTTTCTGTGTGTGGTTGGTAGTATGTGTGTGTGTGTGTGGCTGGTATTGTGTGTGGTTGGTAGTGTTTGTGTGTGGTTGGTAGTGTGTGTGTGTTTGGTAGTATGTGTGTGTGTTTGGTAGTGTGTGTGTGTGGTTGGTAGTGTGTGTGGTTGGTAGAGTGTGTGTGTGTGTGTTTTTGTGTGTGTGGTTGGTAGTGTTTGTGTGTTGTTGGTAGTATGTGTGTGTGTTTGGTAGTGTGTGTGTGTGTGTGCTTGGTAGTGTGTGTGTGTGTGGTTGATAGTGTTTGTGTGTGTGGTTTGTAGTGTGTGTGTGGTTGGTAGTGTTTGTGTGTGTGGTTGGTAGTGTGTGTGTGGTTGGTAGTGTTTGTGTGTGTGGTTGGTAGTGTTTGTGTGTGTGGTTGGTAGTGTGTGTGTGTGTGTTGTTGGTAGTGTGTGTGTGTGTGTGTGTGTTGTTGGTAGTGTGTGTGTGTGTGTGTGTTGTTGGTAGTGTGTGTATGTGTGTGGTTGGTAGTGTGTGTGTGTGTGGTTGGTAGTGTGTTTGTGTGTGTGGTTGGTAGTGTGTGTGTGTGTGGTTGGTAGTGTGTGTGTGGTTGGTAGTGTGTTTGTGTGTGTGGTTGGTAGTGTGTATGTGTTTGCTTGGTAGTGTTTGTTGTGTGTGTGGTTGGTAGTGTGTGTGCGCGTGGTTAGTAGTGTGTTTGTGTGTGTGGTTGGTAGTGTGTTTGTGTGTGTGGTTGGTAGTGTGTGTGTGTGGTTAGTAGTGTGTTTGTGTGTGTGGTTGGTAGTGTGTGTGCGCGTGGTTGGTAGTGTGTGTGTGTGTGGTTAGTAGTGTGTTTGTGTGTGTGGTTGGTAGTGTTTGTGTGTGTGGTTGGTAGTGTGTGTGTGCGTGGTTGGTAGTGTGTGTGTGTGGTTGGTAGTGTGTGTGTGTGGTTGGTAGTGTGTGTGGTTGGTAGTGTGTGTGTGTGGTTGGTAGTATGTGTGGTTGGTAGAGTGTGTGTGTGTGTTTTTGTGTGTGCGGTTGGTAGTGTTTGTGTGTTGTTGGTAGTATGTCTGTGTGTGTGGTTGGTAGTGTGTGTGTGTGTGTGGTTGGTAGTGTTTGTGTGTGGTTGGTAGTGTTTGTGTGTGTGGTTTGTAGTGTGTGTGTGTGTGTGGTTGGTAGTGTTTGTGTGTGTGGTTGGTAGTGTGTGTGTGTGTGTGTGGTTGGTAGTGTTTGTGTGTGTGGTTGGTAGTGTGTGTGTGTGGTTGGTAGTGTGTGTGTGTGTGTGGTTGCTAGTGTGTGTGGTTGGTAGTGTGTGTGTGTGTGGTTGGTAGTGTGTGTGTGTGGTTGGTAGTGTGTGTGGTTGGTAGTGTTTGTGTGTGGTTGGTAGTGTTTGTGTGTGCTTGGTAGTGTGTGTGTGTGGTTGGTAGTGTTTGTGTGTGGTTGGTAGTGTGTGTGTGTGGTTGGTAGTGTGTGTGTGTGTGGTTGGTAGTGTGTGTGTGTGGTTGGTAGTGTGTGTGTGTGGTTGGTAGTGTGTGTGTGTGGTTGGTAGTGTGTGTGTGTGGTTGGTAGTGTTTGTGTGTGGTTGGTAGTGTGTGTGTGTGGTTGGTAGTGTTTGTGTGTGGTTGGTAGTGTTTGTGTGTGTGTGGTTGGTAGTGTTTGTGTGTGGTTGGTAGTGTTTGTGTGTGGCTGGTAGTGTTTGTGTGTGTGTGGTTGGTAGTGTGTGTGTGTGGTTGGTAGTGTTTGTGTGTGGTTGGTAGTGTTTGTGTGTGTGTGGTTGGTAGTGTTTGTGTGTGGTTGACAGTGTGTGTGTGTGTGGTTGGTAGTGTGTTTGTGTGTGTGGTTGGTAGTGTGTGTGTGTGTGTGGTTAGTAGTGTGTTTGTGTGTGTGGTTGGTAGTGTTTGTGTGTGTGTGGTTGGTAGTGTTTGTGTGTGTGTGTGGCTGGTAGTGTGTGTGGTTGGTAGTGTTTGTGTGTGGTTGGTAGTGTGTGTGTGTTTGGTAGTGTGTGTGTGTGTGTGTTTGGTAGTGTTTGTGTGTGGTTGGTAGTGTGTGTGGTTGGTAGAGTGTGTGTGTGTGTTTTTGTGTGTGCGGTTGGTAGTGTTTGTGTGTGGTTGGTAGTATGTGTGTGTGTGTGGTTGGTAATGTGTGTGTGTGTGTGTGTGGTTGGTAGTGTGTGTGTGTGTGTGGTTGGTAGTGTTTGTGTGTGTGGTTGGTAGTGTGTGTGTGTGTGGTTGGTAGTGTTTGTGTGTGTGGTTGGTAGTGTGTGCGTGGTTGGTAGTGTGTGTGTGTATGGTTAGTAGTGTGTTTGTGTGTGTGGTTGGTAGTGTTTGTGTGTGTGGTTGGTAGTGTGTGTGTGCGTGGTTGGTAGTGTGTGTGTGTGGTTGGTAGTGTGTGTGTGTGTGGTTGGTAGTGTGTGTGGTTGGTAGTGTGTGTGTGTGGTTGGTAGTATGTGTGGTTGGTAGAGTGTGTGTGTGTGTTTTTATGTGTGCGGTTGGTAGTGTTTGTGTGTTGTTGGTAGCATGTGTGTGTGTGTGGTTGGTAGTGTGTGTGTGTGTGTGTGGTTGGTAGTGTTTGTGTGTGGTTGGTAGTGTTTGTGTGTGTGGTTTATAGTGTGTGTGTGTGTGTGGTTGGTAGTGTTTGTGTGTGTGGTTGGTAGTGTGTGTGTGTGTGTGTGGTTGGTAGTGTTTGTGTGTGTGGTTGGTAGTGTGTGTGTGTGTGGTTGGTAGTGTGTGTGTGTGGTTGGTAGTGTGTGTGTGTGTGGTTGGTAGTGTGGGTGTGTGGTTGGTAGTGTGTGTGGTTGGTAGTGTTTGTGTGTGGTTGGTAGTGTTTGTGTGTGCTTGGTAGTGTGTGTGTGTGGTTGATAGTGTTTGTGTGTGGTTGGTAGTGTGTGTGTGTGGTTGGTAGTGTGTGTGTGTGGTTGGTAGTGTGTGTGTGTGTGGTTGGTAGTGTGTGTGTGTGGTTGGTAGTGTGTGTGTGTGGTTGGTAGTGTGTGTGTGTGGTTGGTAGTGTTTGTATGTGGTTGGTAGTGTGTGTGTGTGGTTGGTAGTGTTTGTGTGTGGTTGGTAGTGTTTGTGTGTGTGTGGTTAGTAGTGTGTTTGTGTGTGTGGTTGGTAGTGTGTGTGTGTGGTTAGTAGTGTGTTTGTGTGTGTGGTTGGTAGTGTGTGTGTGCGTGGTTGGTAGTGTGTGTGTGTGTGGTTAGTAGTGTGTTTGTGTGTGTGGTTGGTAGTGTTTGTGTGTGTGGTTGGTAGTGTGTGTGTGAGTGGTTGGTAGTGTGTGTGTGTGGTTGGTAGTGTGTGTGTGTGTGGTTGGTAGTGTGTATGGTTGGTAGTGTGTGTGTGTGGTTGGTAGTATGTGTGGTTGGTAGAGTGTGTGTGTGTGTTTTTGTGTGTGCGGTTGGTAGTGTTTGTGTGTTGTTGGTAGCATGTGTGTGTGTGTGGTTGGTAGTGTGTGTGTGTGTGTGGTTGGTAGTGTTTGTGTGTGGTTGGTAGTGTTTGTGTGTGTGGTTTGTAGTGTGTGTGTGTGTGTGGTTGGTAGTGTTTGTGTGTGTGGTTGGTAGTGTGTGTGTGTGTGGTTGGTAGTGTTTGTGTGTGTGGTTGGTAGTGTGTGTGTGTGTGTGGTTGGTAGTGTGTGTGTGTGGTTGGTAGTGTGTGTGTGTGTGTGGTTGGTAGTGTGTGTGGTTGGTAGTGTGTGTGTGTGTGGTTGGTAGTGTGTGTGTGTGGTTCGTAGTGTGTGTGGTTGGTAGTGTTTGTGTGTGGTTGGTAGTGTTTGTGTGTGCTTGGTAGTGTGTGTGTGTGGTTGGTAGTGTTTGTGTGTGGTTGGTAGTGTGTGTGTGTGGTTGGTAGTGTGTGTGTGTGTGGTTGGTAGTGTGTGTGTGTGTGGTTGGTAGTGTGTGTGTGTGGTTGGTAGTGTGTGTGTGTGGTTGGTAGTGTGTGTGTGTATTTGGTAGTGTTTGTGTGTGGTTGGTAGTGTGTGTGTGTGGTTGGTAGTGTTTGTGTGTGGTTGGTAGTGTTTGTGTGTGTGTGGTTAGTAGTGTGTTTGTGTGTGTGGTTGGTAGTGTGTGTGTGTGGTTAGTAGTGTGTTTGTGTGTGTGGTTGGTAGTGTGTGTGTGCGTGGTTGGTAGTGTGTGTGTGTGTGGTTAGTAGTGTGTTTGTGTGTGTGGTTGGTAGTGTTTGTGTGTGTGGTTGGTAGTGTGTGTGTGCGTGGTTGGTAGTGTGTGTGTGTGGTTGGTAGTGTGTGTGTGTGTGGTTGGTAGTGTGTGTGGTTGGTAGTGTGTGTGTGTGGTTGGTAGTATGTGTGGTTGGTAGAGTGTGTGTGTGTGTTTTTGTGTGTGCGGTTGGTAGTGTTTGTGTGTTGTTGGTAGTATGTGTGTGTGTGTGGTTGGTAGTGTGTGTGTGTGTGTGGTTGGTAGTGTGTGTGTGTGGTTGGTAGTGTTTGTGTGTGGTTGGTAGTGTTTGTGTGTGTGGTTTGTAGTGTGTGTGTGTGTGGTTGGTAGTGTTTGTGTGTGTGGTTGGTAGTGTGTGTGTGTGTGTGTGGTTGGTAGTGTTTGTGTGTGTGGTTGGTAGTGTGTGTGTGTGTGGTTGGTAGTGTGTGTGTGTGGTTGGTAGTGTGTGTGTGTGTGTGTGGTTGGTAGTGTGTGTGGTTGGTAGTGTATGTGTGTGTGGTTGGTAGTGTGTGTGTGTGGTTGGTAGTGTGTGTGGTTGGTAGTGTTTGTGTGTGGTTGGTAGTGTTTGTGTGTGCTTGGTAGTGTGTGTGTGTGGTTGGTAGTGTTTGTGTGTGGTTGGTAGTGTGTGTGTGTGGTTGGAAGTGTGTGTGTGGTTGGTAGTGTGTGTGTGTGGTTGGTAGTGTGTGTGTGGTTGGTAGTGTGTGTGTGTGGTTGGTAGTGTGTGTGTGTGGTTGGTAATGTTTGTGTGTGGTTGGTAGTGTGTGTGTGTGGTTGGTAGTGTTTGTGTGTGGTTGGTAGTGTTTGTGTGTGTGTGGTTGGTAGTGTTTGTGTGTGGTTGGTAGTGTTTGTGTGTGGCTGGTAGTGTTTGTTTGTGTGTGGTTGGTAGTGTGTGTGTGTGGTTGGTAGTGTTTGTGTGTGGTTGGTAGTGTTTGTGTGTGTGTGGTTGGTAGTGTTTGTGTGTGGTTGGCAGTGTGTGTGTGTGTGTGTGGTTGGTAGTGTGTTTGTGTGTGTGGTTGGTAGTGTGTGTGTGTGTGGTTAGTAGTGTGTTTGTGTGTGTGGTTGGTAGTGTGTGTGTGCGTGGTTGGTAGTGTGTGTGTGTGTGGTTAGTAGTGTGTTTGTGTGTGTGGTTGGTAGTGTTTGTGTGTGTGGTTGGTAGTGTGTGTGTGCGTGGTTGGTAGTGTGTGTGTGTGGTTGGTAGTGTGTGTGTGTGTGGTTGGTAGTGTCTGTGGTTGGTAGTGTGTGTGTGTGGTTGGTAGTATGTGTGGTTGGTAGAGTGTGTGTGTGTGTTTTTGTGTGTGCGGTTGGTAGTGTTTGTGTGTTGTTGGTAGCATGTGTGTGTGTGTGGTTGGTAGTGTGTGTGTGTGTGTGGTTGGTAGTGTTTGTGTGTGGTTGATAGTGTTTGTGTGTGTGGTTTGTAGTGTGTGTGTGTGTGTGGTTGGTAGTGTTTGTGTGTGTGGTTGGTAGTGTGTGTGTGTGTGTGTGGTTGGTAGTGTTTGTGTGTGTGGTTGGTAGTGTGTGTGTGTGTGGTTGGTAGTGTGTGTGTGTGGTTGGTAGTGTGTGTGTGTGTGTGGTTGGTAGTGTGTGTGGTTGGTAGTGTGTGTGTGTGTGGTTGGTAGTGTGGGTGTGTGGTTGGTAGTGTGTGTGGTTGGTAGTGTTTGTGTGTGGTTTGTAGTGTTTGTGTGTGCTTGGTAGTGTGTGTGTGTGGTTGGTAGTGTGTGTGTGGTTGGTAGTGTGTGTGTGTGTGGTTGGTAGTGTGTGTGTGTGTGGTTGGTAGTGTGTGTGTGTGGTTGGTAGTGTGTGTGTGTGGTTGGTAGTGTGTGTGTGTGGTTGGTAGTGTTTGTGTGTGGTTGGTAGTGTGTGTGTGTGGTTGGTAGTGTTTGTGTGTGGTTGGTAGTGTTTGTATGTGTGTGGTTGGTAGTGTTTGTGTGTGGTTGGTAGTGTTTGTGTGTGGTTGGTAGTGTTTGTGTGTGTGTGGTTGGTAGTGTGTGTGTGTGGTTGGTAGTGTTTGTGTGTGGTTGGTAGTGTTTGTGTGTGTGTGGTTGGTAGTGTTTGTGTGTGGTTGGCAGTGTGTGTGGTTGGTAGTGTTTGTGTGTGTGTGGTTGGTAGTGTTTGTGTGTGTGGTTGGTAGTGTTTGTGTGTGGTTGGTAGTGTGTGTGTGTGTGTTTGTGTGTGTGGTTGGTAGTGTTTGTCTGTGGTTGGTAGTGTGTGTGTGGTTGGTAGTGTTTGTGTGGTTGGTAGTGTTTGTGTGTGTGTGGTTGGTAGTATGTGTGTGTGTGTGTGACTGGTAGTGTGTGTGGTTGGTAGTGTTTGTGTGTGGTTGGTAGTGTTTGTGTGTGTGTATGTGGTAGTGTGTGTGTGTGTGTGTTTGGTAGTGTGTGTGTATGTGTGTTTGGTAGTGTTTGTGTGTGGTTGGTAGTGTGTGTGGTTGGTAGAGTGTGTGTGTGTGTTTTTGTGTGTGCGGTTGGTAGTGTTTGTGTGTGGTTGGTAGTATGTGTGTGCGTGTGGTTGGTAATGTGTGTGTGTGTGTGGTTGGTAGTGTTTGTGTGTGTGGTTTGTAGTGTGTGTGTGTGTGTGTGGTTGGTAGTGTTTGTGTGTGTGGTTGGTAGTGTGTGTGTGTGGTTGGTATTGTTTGTGTGTGTGTGGTTGGTAGTGTGTGTGTGGTTGGTAGTGTGTGTGTGTGGTTGGTAGTGTTTGTGTGTGGTTGGTAGTGTGTGTGTGTGTGTGTTTGTGTGTGGTTGGTAGTGTGTGTGTGTGTGTGTGGTTGGTAGTGTTTTACGTGTGTGGTTGGTAGTGTTTGTGTGTGTGTGGTTGGTAGTGTTTGTGTGTGTGGTTGGTAGTATGTGTGTGTGTGGCTGGTAGTGTGTGTGTGTGTGTTTATGTGTGTGTGTGTGGTTGGTAGTGTGTTTGTGTGTGTGGTTGGTAGTGTTTGTGTGTGTGTGGTTGGTAGTATTTGTGTGTGTGTGGTTGGTAGTGTTTGTGTGTGTGGTTGGTAGTATGTGTGTGTGTGTGGCTGGTAGTGTGTGTGGTTGGTTGTGTTTGTGTGTGGTTGGTAGTGTGTGTGTGTTTGGTAGTGTGTGTGTGTGTGTTTGGTAGTGTGTGTGTGTGATTGGTAGAGTGTGTGTCTGTGTTTTTGTGTGTGCGGTTGGTAGTGTTTGTGTGTTGTTGGTAGTATGTGTGTGTGTGTGTGGTTGGTAGTGTGTGTGTGTGTGTGTGATGTTGGTAGTGTGTGTGTGTGGTTGGTAGTGTTTGTGTGTGTGGTTTGTAGTGTGTGTGTGTGTGTGGTTGGTAGTGTTTGTGTGTGTGGTTGGTAGTGTGTGTGTGGTTGGTAGTGTTTGTGTGTGTGGTTGGTAGTGTATGTGTGGTTGGTAGTGTGAGTGTGTGTGTGTGTGTTGTTGGTTGTGTATGTGTGGTTGGTAGTGTGTGTGTGTGGTTGGTAGTGTGTGTGTGTGGTTAGTAGTGTGTTTGTGTGTGTGGTTGGTAGTGTGTGTGTGTGGTTAGTAGTGTGTTTGTGTGTATGGTTGGTAGTGTTTGTGTGTGTGGTTGGTAGTGTGTGTGTGTGTGGTTGGTAGTGTTTGTGTGTGTGGTTGGTAGTGTGTGTGTGTGGTTGGTATTGTTTGTGTGTGTGTGGTTGGTAGTGTGTGTGTGGTTGGTAGTGTGTGTGTGTGGTTGGTAGTGTTTGTGTGTGGTTGGTAGTGTGTGTGTGTGTGTGTTTGTGTGTGGTTGGTAGTGTGTGTGTGTGTGTGTGGTTGGTAGTGTTTGTGTGTGTGTGGTTGGTAGTGTTTGTGTGTGTGTGGTTGGTAGTGTTTGTGTGTGTGGTTGGTAGTATGTGTGTGTGTGGCTGGTAGTGTGTGTGTGTGTGTTTATGTGTGTGTGTGTGGTTGGTAGTGTGTTTGTGTGTGTGGTTGGTAGTGTTTGTGTGTGTGTGGTTGGTAGTATTTGTGTGTGTGTGGTTGGTAGTGTTTGTGTGTGTGGTTGGTAGTATGTGTGTGTGTGTGGCTGGTAGTGTGTGTGGTTGGTTGTGTTTGTGTGTGGTTGGTAGTGTGTGTGTGTTTGGTAGTGTGTGTGTGTGTGTTTGGTAGTGTGTGTGTGTGATTGGTAGAGTGTGTGTCTGTGTTTTTGTGTGTGCGGTTGGTAGTGTTTGTGTGTTGTTGGTAGTATGTGTGTGTGTGTGTGGTTGGTAGTGTGTGTGTGTGTGATGTTGGTAGTGTGTGTGTGTGGTTGGTAGTGTTTGTGTGTGTGGTTTGTAGTGTGTGTGTGTGTGTGGTTGGTAGTGTTTGTGTGTGTGGTTGGTAGTGTGTGTGTGGTTGGTAGTGTTTGTGTGTGTGGTTGGTAGTGTATGTGTGGTTGGTAGTGTGAGTGTGTGTGTGTGTGTTGTTGGTTGTGTGTGTGTGGTTGGTAGTGTGTGTGTGTGGTTGGTAGTGTGTGTGTGTGGTTAGTAGTGTGTTTGTGTGTGTGGTTGGTAGTGTGTGTGTGTGGTTAGTAGTGTGTTTGTGTGTATGGTTGGTAGTGTTTGTGTGTGTGGTTGGTAGTGTGTGTGTGCGTGGTTGGTAGTGTGTGTGTGTGTGTGGTTGGTAGTGTTTGTGTGTGTGGTTGGTAGTGTGTGTGTGTGTGGTTGGTAGTGTGTGTGTGTGGTTGGTAGTGTGTGTGTGTGTGGTTGGTAGTGTGTGTGTGGTTGGTAGTGTGTGTGTGGCTGGTAGTGTGTGTGTGTGTGTGGTTGGTAGTATGTGTGTGTGTGGTTGGTAGTGTGTGTGTGTGGTTGGTAGTGTATGTGTGTGGTTGGTAGTGTTTGTGTGTGTGTGGTTGGTAGTGTGTGTGTGTGTGGTTGGTAGTGTGTGTGTGTGGTTGGTAGTGTGTGTGTGTGCGTTTGGTTGGTAGTGTGTGTGTGTGCGTGTGGTTGTTAGTGTGTGTGTGTGTATGTGGTTGGTAGTGTGTGTGCGTGTGGCTGGTAGTGTGTGTGTGTGGTTGGTAGTGTTTGTGTGTGTGTATGTGGTAGTGTTTGTGTGTGTGTGTGTGTGTGTGTGGTTGGTAGCCTACAAGGGGCTTGTCATAAGTCTTTACCCTGACTATGACGGAGTAGGGAGGGGGGTGGAGTTGAAATTTGGCACATATGTAGCTCATTCAATTTGTACTGAAGTTTGAATTTCCCTCCTCGACGGGTTTACCCGGTATGGTGCATGGCGAAACACACCTTATTGGCCGAGTTTGCTACTCTAACGGGTTGTCAGAACAATGGAAAAATCAGAAGCCAGAACTGTGATAACATTCTTGATGTTGCATGGAAAAACACCTACAGAAATACACAAGGAGATAAAACCAGTGTTTGAGGAATTATGTCCTTCGTATGTTTCTGTAAAAAACTAGTGTGGGCAGTTTAAGTGTGGCCGTTCCCATGTTGCTGATCTTCCAAGATCAGGAAGACCATCCTCAGAGTGCAGCGATGAAAATGCTGCAGAGTGAAGAAAATCATTGACCAGGATGGGAAAATGACAATTGGCGAGATATCTGGGTCAGCAAAACTGAATGAAAGTACAGTTTCTGGAATTTTACACAACAGACTGAACATGAGAAAAGTGTGTGCTCGCTGGGCCCGAGTCTGGTGACATGTGAACAGAATGAGGGTTGATTGCTGTGGCCTGTTGCTCAAAATGTGTTGGTCGAAAAACATGTTGCCGACCATGGTGACAGTAGATGAGACTAATGTTCACCATTATGACCCAGAATCCAAATTTCCAGCATGCAGTGAAAACCCTAGGCTCACCAACACAAGTCAAACCAACGGCACATAAATCTGCAAGAAAAGTGATGCTGACTGTTTTTTGGGGACGTGAAAGGTGGCATATTGAAAGATTACCTGCCCCATGACCACACGGTTAATGGGCAGTATTATGCAGATCTCATTACTAAACTAAGAAAGACTCTGACCAGTAAACGAGGGGTAGAACGCACTCCAATTGTGCCTTTGCTTCAAGACAACGCGCCCTCCCATTACGCAAGGCTTGTGCTTCAAACAGCCAACGATTTGAATATTGAAATTCTTTCAGATCCACCATATTCTACGGATTTAGCTCCATCAGACTTTTTTCTTTTCCCAAAACTTAAAAAAAACAGCTGAAAGGAAATCATTTTGACAGTGACGAAGATGTCATACTGGCTTGTGATAACTGGTTTAGTTCGAAACAATGGGTTACATTAATTTGAAGGTCTTTTCAATGTCACGCACAGATGGCAGAAATGTATAAATTCAGGTGGTGGCTACAATGAGAAGGAATAAGTACTGTGCCAAATTTCAACTTTCTTCTTCTACTCCTTCATGGTCAGGGTAAAGACTTATGACAAGCCCCTTGTATGTGTGTGTGTGTGTGGTTGGTAGTTTTGTGTGTGCAGGAGATGAGGGCGTTAACATTTGTCTGTGTACATGTGTGTGGGGGTCCTGTTCCCTGTATGTATGCAGAAGTCATCTTTTTCATCATCTTCGCTGTAAAAAAAATGTTAATCTACGTTGTTTCTTAACCGCTTAACATTGTGCGAGGAGTAATGACAGAACGACGATATTTGTGAGTTTCGGCCCAGCCCTTGGGCCAACCTGGCACTCCAAGACAAAGGACAGGAATAAATGTAAACAGCTTTCTGCTACCTGGCATCAGGCACAACATATGCCTGATTGTCTATCCGGATTACAGATTACAGACATTAGCTTGCTTAGGGAAAGTGTTATATTCAGTTGGTCGGATCACGCACATGTTGTGAGATTGGGCGGGTCAGATGACGTGCACGACGAACAATCTAGAAGAAATTGTACACAGCATGAACATCATTCTTCTGGCCTGCTAACTTGCCTAAAACACCAGCATCATGCATCATGTCCTTTGCAGAATGTTCCTCTAATAACCGCCGATTTGTAAGACTACTTTTTTGGCTAGCTCTCGCGAATCAGTCACCGTCATTATCTGAATTTCTTTAATGTCCTGTGTCCATCTTCTTTAAAAATCATCGACTACCCCAACAATGGGAAAGTCGATGAAGTACGCCAGTTCATCTTTTCCTCGGTCGGTCTCTGGCTTGCTTGCCGTGTACATTCCGTCCAGAATCGGGTTTTTTGTCGTCTGATTTATGTGTATGCCATTGTAGCGTTTGATGTTGCCAAAGTATTAGCTAGACGTACTATTATTTATTAGCTAATTTTGTTCTGTATCCGGCTTCTTTGGGATTTCTGCGTTTTTCGTTCTCAATAACATGTGTCGCGCAATAGAATCATTACGAAAGAAATGCGGTCATCATAGCCGTACTTGCAGAAACCTGTGACTTGAATGTGTTTTGGGTTATGGTGATCCGGGATGCTTCCATTGCACGTGGACACCTTCTGATACTTATGTGTCTTCCTAACCCCCCTTTGAAATGTTTTAAGTGACACAGCGAATTCCTCTGCTAGCGAACGTTGTCTCCGACGACGTCCTGCTGCATCAATATGGGCGATGGCTTTTTCTGTCGCAACAATATACGTCTGAAATGGTCGCTGAAGATCTTTCGTTAACAGTCCGTCACTGTTGCTTCGACACACTTTTGTTGCTGCTTGCATTCTGTGATGAATGTCTACTGGTCGTCATCCTTCAGCTGTTAGGAACTGAATCACCGCTCGCTGATCAACCCTGGACGGATTCAGTATCACACCCGCCATTTTCTCAACGGTCTGTAGCAGAACCTATGTTAGCGAGGATAATGAACACGTACACACTTGTACATTCGTATGTGCTTATTTAGTCAGATGGGACGACACGTACACACTTGTACATTCGTATGTGCTTATTTAGTCAGATGGGACGACACGTACACACTTGTACATTAGTATGTGCTGATTAAGTCAGATGGGACGTCACGTACACACGTGTACATTAGTATATGCTGATTAAGTCAGATGGGACGTCACGTACACACTTGTACATTAGTATGTGCTGATTAAGTCAGATGGGACGTCACGTACACACGTGTACATTAGTATATGCTGATTAAGTCAGATGTGACGTCACGTACACACTTGTACATTAGTATGTGCTGATTAAGTCAGATGGGACGACACGTACACACTTGTACATTAGTATGTGCTGATTAAGTCAGATAGGACGTCACGTACACACTTGTACAGTAGTATGTGCTTATTAAGTCAGATGTGACGCCACCAGGCACCTCGCGCGTATGTTCACGTGGCGCAGCACGGGCGAGTTTCATTTGAACACGCCTCATAAAAATGACCAGCAGTGGGACTTTTAACATACCTTTTATCTGATTGCAATGAACTTATTTTCTTATCTAATGGCATCAAAACTGTCAAATACATGCTACCAGTGCCAGTCAGAAAGTAACAGCAGCATGGCATATTCTGCTCATTAAAAAATGGTACTGTTACTTTGTGAGTCATCGTTTTTATCAGAACATGACAAATTCCGGGCACCAGGTCGCCTAGAAATCTTGCTGAGGAAGCCTAACATTTTAAGATCAGTGTTGTATTTACTCGACTCGCATCTCCTCAGCTTTAAGTTACACAAAATATAATATTTTCTCGCGTATTTTTTTTTCCTTTGCTTTTTCCGACATTCAAGGTCAGACTTCCGGCGTCTTAATACACAGCGTCTACAGCATAACACAAATAAGGAATAACATAAATAATTAAGTATTACTTTGAAAATAAACTTGCATTGGCACAATAAAAACGAATATTTTCAAACACAATTCCGCCATAGCCTCCGGCATGTTGCACAGTCCTACGAGGAACTCTTCATCCCCCACTTTGCCTGACTCCTACAATTTGAACCTGGCGCCGGGGTCCTAAACAATTGTGTCACCCCTAGTATAAATACTTCCTATTCCCTAAATCTCATATTGTAAAACAAGAACGTAAAAAGGCGGAAAGCGAAACGTGTTTATAGAACACACTGACGACGGCTATCCAAATAGCTGGCAGCTGATTGGGCAGTAGCGTCATGTCGATGGCAAGTCGAAACAAGAGCTGCAGCTTTGGGGAATGGTACACATCAAGGCAAAGGCCGACGACCATCGTAGACGATGAGGGCATAATTAATTTTGCTAGCGCTATTTTTTAGTAAGGATTAACTGTGCTACTTTTTATCCTCACTCACTCGTCTCGAGCTGCCCAACCCCAGTGGCAAGTCAAGGACAAGACGACTAGGGGGCGATTACGAGATGCAGGGGACGTTAAAAATACGGCAGAGTCCGGAGTCGAACCCACACCACCTGATCACGAGGCCGACGGCTTAACCACTTCACCATGGAATCGCCAGTGTTTGGTACATATCACAATGTACATAAGTCCAAGAGGCCGTAAATTGAGGTATAACTCGACTAAATGATTCAGCAGCATAGAGAATACTAACAAACTATTTTATTGCAGTCGGACAGACACACAAATGATCTCAGAAGACAGACGGCGTGAGTTACAGAACGGATGGATACACAAAACACAAGCACCATCTACCAGAGTATGTAGATATTTGTTATATAGAGCATAAGTGCAAAGTCAATATTATAAACTGAAGGTTATTGAGGGCAGCAACGGCAGGTCTTTGAAAACACAACCGCCATGTCACAGAGAGCATAAACAGCAGGTCATTGAGATAATAAACAGCAGGTCACTGAGAGCATAAACGGCAGGCCTTTAAGAGCTTAAACAGCATACGTCCCTGGTCATTCAGATCATAAACAACAGGTCAATGAGAACACAAGCGCCTGGTCATTGACAGTATAACCATGACACCACAAACATTCGGTCATTAATAGCACACGTACCAGGTCAAGGAGAGCACAGACAGCAACAAATTGGGAGCACAAGTACCAGGTCATTGACATCACGATCAATAGACCATTGAGAGCGCAACAATCCAGACATTTAGGGTACACATATTAAGTCGTTGAGAGCATAAACACCAGGTCACTGAAAACATTAACTGCAGGACATTAAGAACACTCACATTAAGCGAATGAAAGCATAAAGGTTAGAGAAGATAGTTACAAGACCATTGTGAAGACAGTTACAAGACCATTGAGAAGACATTCACAAGCCACAGAGCACTGACCTGCTAGTGTATAGTCCATGTCAAAGCCAAAGAACTTGACCTTTTCCAACATCAGGCTCCTATTCACAAACACTCTGTGGAATGTTTGAACATGGTTTAATATTCATACATCTTGACTTGACCAGTCCTCTTCTAAACATTCTTTGAAGGTCCAAATGTTGACATACTGACTTATACACCACCTGCAGTCAGTCCCCATCGTGCACCTGGAAACAGACTGTTACAGCAATATATACAACAAAGTGTTACAGCAACATATACAACAAAGTGTTCCAGCAACATATACAACAAAGTGAGGATCGTCTCTGTCATCCACAAATGGAGCCTGATTAGAAATTCAGCATTGCACTACACCCAGGACCACCTTCTTCAGTCCACCATGAGATATAAGAAGAGCCACTACAGCCTGCTATCACAGAAAACTCATCAACAGAAAGTAACTCAGCAGCATAATTCTATGGTCTTATACAAAAGGGAGTCAGTAAGTAACTATACTACTTTGGTATTAAACAGTATATGCCAAGTAGCGGTTTCTTTGTTTATATGTTCTTGTAGTTTCTCCAGTATGTGGTAGCCAGGCACATGGAAGACCCTCCTCAGTTATCTTTCACAACATGCCTGGCAGGTTACAGTGTCAATATTCTTTGCTTCACTTGTAGGCTCCATTTACAAAAGGAATGACTTATACATCAATAACACTGATCAATCACATACTGTGCTAGTCTACCTCTCCTATATAGAGCCCAATAATACCAACCATTTGTATGGTGTACCAGCACTACCTCCCATATAGAGCCAAAAAACACCAAATATTTGCATGGTGTACCAGCACTACCTCCCATATAGAGCCAAAAAACACCAAATATTTGCATCGTGTACCAGCACTAACTCCCATATAGAGCACATTAACATCAACTATTCACATGGTGTACCAGCACTACCTCCCATATAGAGCCTAATACTACAAGGTGTGTTCAAATGAAACCCCAAACTGTAACAAGTGAACATACATATGAGGCACGATGATGTCACTGCTAGTGTACATAGCATATACCAAGCTTGCAAAATTTCATTCTCCCCCCCCCCCCATAGATTCCTCAGCAGAACATTGAAAACATGACGGGGGTGATACGGAATCCGTCCAGAGTTGATCAGCGAGCGGTGATTCGGTTTCTCTGAAGGATGTCGACCAGTTGACATCCATCGCAGAATGCAGGCAGTGTATGATGACAAAAGTGTGTCGAAGACAACAATGAAGAACTGGACAACGATGTTTATAGAAGGACGTGAGTTAACAAAAGATCTTCCAAAATCAGGTTATGCGCATATTGTTGCCATCAAAGGCTATCAGTAGTGAGGTCAATTTTTGTATATACTTCCTGCGGTTTGCTAGGACGTGGGGAGGAAAGGGAAGGGGGGGGGGGGGGTGTTAAGGTAGGTGGCATATTTGGTAAGAATTGCATTATTGGGGCGAATATGTTTTACTCTGGCAGTGCCTAGTAGCCTGGTCTTTTTTATTATCAACTACTAAGGTTTCATTAACGTACGTAGTGTACACATGACCTCTGAGTGTTTCATCGGTCTCAAACAGGACTAGATAATCAACCTCACCTTCCCTGAGTACAGGAGACACTTTCGTCTTACCAGATTAAACCCCAAATTTAGCACTGCATTTTTGGGACAAAATTTGCCTTCGTTGTTTAATCCATAATATCTTAATCAGGCTGCATGGTTGCAGTCTGTTTCCAGGGCCGCCTCTTGGAAATGGAATAGGGCTTGGTCAGTTATGTGTCACTGACCCTGATGCAAGCATCCAACTATGAGTGGACGTGTGCTATCATTCACTTCTATTATTAACTGCAACTTGTAAACCTCAACACATTTAAGAAGGTCAGGTGAACATTAGAAGATTTGACTTATTCTTTCATATTCTCACCTGAATATATTCTTACAACTGCTGATTTCAACTGATCCCTATTTTGGTGTGCCACCAAGAGCACACATTTCTTCGTACAATGTTCTTCTAAATCTGCCTTTCAACTGTTCTCCTGTCCTGCAGTTTCCAATCATGTTCATATCTGGTTATATTGTTTGGTTTCTTCTCCTTATTCTCCGTCTGTTTCAACCATTGTCATATTCTTTACCACAAAGGATCTGAGTTCAACAATTACACTGAGGTCCACTTTACTGACTGTTTTCATTCAGAAAACGTATTATACCCTTTAATTTTATACAACAAAATCTAAATTATTTCAGTATTTTAAATCATTTATTCTTGTTTGCAAATATAGCTATTCTCAATTATTCGTTTAATTTTCTTGGTGGCACTGATAAATTAATTTTTCAAATGTTTTTGGACAGATTTTCGCCTTTTAATGCAAAAACTAAGTTGGTGTCCAAATTTTCTTCTTGTTTTCTTGTCTTATTTTCACTCAGTGCAAAGTAGGACAACCATTACAGTCATTCCTAAACTCTGTGCTACCAGTGTCAAGCTTGGTCCTTATCCAAAACATGGAAGAGGAAAATGTCAACATATCAAATGCAATGTCTTCAAAAGGTCATCAGTGTCACCAAGAGAGATAAAATGAGACATGAGGACATTAGATATTTGGTAGGAACTTTCCCCTGTGTCGAGAACATTAGCAGGGTTGTAAATGCATGTCATGGCTGGGTGTAGAGAGAAGTACAAACTCCAATCAAATACTCCCATGACATGTGTCTCATATAGCCTCTGACAGCAGATGTCCAACATTTGGCATAACCATGGCAAACCTGATTATACTAACAGGAGAAGGGGGCGACATGCTATTATGCTATTTTCTGGAGACTTTAAACCAGATAGATGCTTCGGGTAGATGAGACTCGTATGCCTTGGAAGACAGCTTGTCTAGGAGATAGAAAAAATCTTGATTTCTAAACCACCTGCTGCCTTGCAAATGGGAAACTGGTGTATCAAATGCTAACAGAGGAAATCTAAGACAACCCGAGCAGATGAGACTCACTAGCTTGGTACAGTCCATCTAGGAGAAGGAAGAATCTGACTAAAAAGCATCAGCTGCTTTGCAGGAAGACTGAGGCCAGCCAAATACTATGGAGAATTGGCCCAAAATAAAATATTACGCCAAAAGCAGATATGCTTATTCCATACACCTTATTATCTTTCTTTCTATTTGATAAACTTCAAGTTCATATATAAAACACCATATATTGTTTGTCATAACTGGTTTAAACAAAAAATGCCCAAAAATGTGTTGCAAGTTTATTGACAATATTCTTTTTTAATGTAAGGAAACTGCCTGTTTAAGAAACCTCAAATTAACCCCACACATGTAAACACAAACATAATAACCTTCTTCTGCATTTGTTCTCAATCTCCTGCTACCGAACCCTGAATAGGGCTTTGCAAGTAGCAGGAAGTAGTCCGGAGAACGGAATGCGTTGTATCGCTAGTTTACAATTTGACAGTGATATTTGCACCTTTCGGTCCGACACATCAGTCTTCGGCAGGATATAATAAAAGATATATTATATAACACATATAAACAGAACAAAAACATAATAATTACTACAATAACTGAACCGTTTATTGACCATGTTGAAAAGATATAAGATAAATCAAGTTTAATTGTCATCTGAACAAATATCACGAAACCATAGGCTCCTATTGAACTCTGGTTGAGAAAGTTGATTAAGCCTTTTCCCACACACTATTAATGTCAATCACCTCATCCTCATATAACACTTGGTAGTTGAAAATGGGTTAAATGCTATATCCTGTCTTCCATTCCTGGTCTTATAATAGGTGTACATGATATCTAGTTAGCCTTGTCCCCTTTACTTGCTGCTGTTTTAGTTTGAGCTGCAAGATCCCAAGCAAAATGTGGTAGTCTAAGGTTGCATCTGAAATTACATCTTGATTTACTCTTACAGCTTGTTGAGCACCTCTGAATGCTTGACTGACACTGATATGGTCAAAGTGGATTTCCGAAGAATACTATTAATATTACCATATTTCTCTGATTCTAAGACACCAATGATTGTAGGATGCACCCCATAATTTCAGCATGAGGAACACACAATAATTAAAAGCTGCAATTACAGGATGCATTATACGAACACACAAATAAAGAATAATATCAATTTACTAAATAATATTACTGATAAGGTCGTATGTAGATGGTATCCTTGATTATAGGAGGCACCATTTTTCCACATAGTAGAGTACATAAGACCACCTGGTATTCACCAGATGGGTACACTGAAAACCAAATTACCATTTAATAATGGATCGGAAAATAGACCTTGCTTACAGGATATGAAGGTAAAGAGAGGAGTAGATGGAAAATTAGAATTTCATCTGCTCTTAGTGACTGTGACAATAAAACTGAGTTGTTTTTTTTTAGATAGGGTCGTTACAACAAGCTATAAACAAAAACCCTCTGGACAAAACCCTCTGAATAAAGACACCAAAGCAAAATTCAAACTGAAGTACAGATTTTTAATTCTTGGCAACCTTACAGATGAAACCATAGGTACCACTGGTACAAGCTTGAGGACCCATTAAGAATTCAAACTGGGGTCAGACATGGATGCCTAATATCTCCAACAATCTTTCTCATGGTCATGGACTGGGTGATGCAGCCAACAATAGAGGGTAGAAAAACAGGAATACAATAAACATTTGATCGGAAGCTGGAAGACTAGCAGATGATATATGTGTACTGTCAAATAAGCAGCAAAACATACAAAGAATGATTGACAGACTAACATTAGAAGGTCGGGATGCAGATTATTATGAACAAAACAAAGGAAATGAGAACAAATAACAAACAAAGATACCCCATACAGATCAATGGTCAGATAATTGAAGAAGTGCACAGTTTTACAGCATTTCTTTCCTGATCACAAACCGGCACATGTGGTCAACCCAGCCACAGAAAATGGGTACCAGAAAAATCTGGGAAGTAAAGGCAGACGGCGTGGAGCTGACCCCATCATCCACTATGTGCCGTTGGTTATAAAAAATATATGGGCCTAACACCATATTTCATATTTGCCGAGTGGCATGATGAGATCTTTACTTTTTACTTACAGTTTTAGCTATCTGGAATGTAACACTGATAAAGATAAAAGAACAAACCAAGAACGCTTGGATCAATAAAGCTAGATTTGCTTTCAACTCTCTTCATCTAACATGGAACTCTGCAGCATTGTCCATTAGCTGTTTAACTTGAATGTAAAGTCGGTCCTGCTATATGGCTCTGAAACAAGGCATGCGGCTAAGGGTATCACATCCAGACTGCACTTTTGTTGACAAGTATCTACATCACATACTTCGTGTTAGATGCCCAGAGGTAACGACAAACACAGATCTGTGGGAAAGAACATGGCAACAACCAATACAGCAGGAAATTGGAGAGAGAAAGTGGGGGATGTATAAAGACATACTTTCAGAATTAAATTGGACAGTAAAACACCAAACATGCACTTGATTGAAACTCACTGGGAATAAGGCAAGTGGGAGGCCAATGAACACCTGGTGAGAATGGTCAGGGAGGAAGTCGGTTCATTCTGTGTCGCATGGGCAAAGCTCAAGATGACGGCACAGTTAGAGAGCATCTGTTGCAACTCTATTTTCCAAGACGAACCAGATGGATAATGATGATGATGATGTTATACATCACTTCCTTCTGTGATAATTTACATTACATTCAGAGCCTGACATCACTTCCTTCTGTGATAGTTTACATTACTTTCAGAGCCTGACATCACTTCCTTCTGTGATAGTTTACATTACATTCAGAGCCTGACATCACTTCCTTCTGTGATAGTTTACATTACATTCAGAGCCTGACATCACTTCCTTCTGTGATAGTTTACATTACATTCAGAGACTGATACTTCTTAATCAATGATCGAGCGGTTGATATTCGCATTTGCCCATGAAATCATATATCATGCTAAAGGCCACCAAAAAGGTAAAAGGAAAATATTGAATTACAATAATTTCTCCAACAAGTCATGTTTCAGTAATGTCATATTTTCTTTCTATAGCTCTATTTCCATGTTCTTCTGTATACAAAGGCAGACTGCGTGACCAAATCGTTCTGATACCTGCCTGCTGACAAAGAGGGCAGCAGATCAAATCCCAGTAAGTCAGGCGTAGCTTTTCTGTTTGGGGTTGTTGTTTGTGAATGCCTACAATGAGTAGGTTACTCTTTTGTGTGCCTTGAAGGGAACGTTAAGTGGCAGGTTGCAGTAGCTTTCCTTACATCCTGAGCATGTTCATGAAGGTGGACGGTGATCCTACAGACAGTTGTACTATGCTTGGCTTCATTTATGTGTTGCTAACTACTACAGGATCACGTCTATCCCTCACCTCATTTGCCAGGCTGCTACGAAACTAATAAGTTTCCATTGAGAGCTACTAGGAAGCCGAGGTGAAGGTCTTGGCCAGTATGTTTTGCCTGACCCTGACTAACATGTCTGATCAGTATATTTTGCCTGACCAGACGTTAGTCTTCCTCTCCTTCTGTTGGGGGTGAAATGAACAAACATAGCTAGCAGGCAACAGTAGTTTGTTTTTGTTTTTTTAATGTTCGCCTTATTTCTCTAATCCCCAAGGTGGTGTGCGTTGCTTTGTGGTTTTTATTTTGCACCTGTTGGCCCAGTGCATCCGACTTCAGCATGCATTTTATGTAAGGGTCTGATTCCTCCTGCATTTTCTAAGGGTTTGCTTTCCAATTGTAACGACCGGTGCTGTGATGGGGATCGAACCCAGCACCTTCGGATTGTGAGCCGTGTCACTTAAGCACTAATCCTCATCACCCCCGGTGACAGTAGTGACGAAGCACAGGTAGTACTCAGCCACTAAAACCCTCAACTGGCCCAGTAATAAGAATAAAGTCGAAAGACAGTTTTTTGTGTGTATTTTCTATATACATGTTGCTGTTGAATGCCCACAATGAATTAGATTCCTGTTTTGTGGGCACTGAAAGGGCCTTAAGTGGTGGGTTGCATTAATAGCTTTTATTTTCAATATAGTTCTGTGGTGAAACCGTTTGAGAACATTTTGAACAGCAATAAGGGATCTTAATAAACGGAACTGCAACAATATTATGATAAGACGAACACGAAAAGGTCACCCCCCCCCCCCCCCCCCCCCCCAAATTGCACATACTATAGGCAAGGACAATGCTGTCTAACAACTTTCTTATAACAGCAATTGTAAGACACCATCAATTTTAGTTTTAGCATTAGAATAATAGCAGTAAAGTGCATTCTGCAACCAATGTTTTAATTGACACACAAATAAGAAGTAAATATACATATTATTTTCTTTAAATAGTGGCTGACCTTCTACTTGGCTCCCTTTTGTACATATAGCTTGAAACACTGGCCTTTCTACGTACGCCTAATGGTTCTGAGGCTTCTTCTGTTGCCATTTTTAGAATTTGTCACTCCGTATCTTGTATAGAAATGTTTGGGTCACATTTGAAAAACATTATTAAATTAATGATAGATGCATATATAGAATATAAACATTAAAAAATCTTCCTAAATCTAACACTAAAAACAGAATAATGATATCCAAAAAAGCGAAATGCTAAACTGAGTTTGATGACAGAAAACTACTAAAAACAATCATGGATGTATGCTTACACAGAAGGATCAACAACATATGCTGTAAAGGGGATCAAGATGCTGAGAAGCGCATGAGATTGAGAACAAACGCAGAAGAAGAAGATATGCTGTAAAAGAATGGAGGACCTGCTATATTTGTATTATAATCTGAAAAGTCATTGTGAGACAGCAAGTATATCCCACTGGTAAATTCTGTTCCAACTATACAGCAGATTTTCATGCACTTGAACAAGCTGCATAAATGATTTATAACAACAATTATGATTGTCACAGGATAGTCATCTTCACAGATGCACTATCACTATCTGTACTGCAAGCTCTCATGGCGGGTAAACTCCCACACCTGAGGAATGAACTAAGCAAGACTGTTGCCAGAAAGTGAACCATAGTTCGGTGGCAATTACCCCATTTTGGCATACTGGAAAACAAGAAGACTGATTGTCTTACAAGAAGTGTAGGAGATTGTGAACAAGACTTTGAGATCACATGAGGAAAAAAGAGAGCTATCCAGGCTGTCAGAAGAGGACAAAATTGCAGAGGATGCTGATAAAGGTGGACTGGGTTATTCAGGCGGTTGTGCTATGCTTAGCTTTATCTGCGTGTCACTCACTACTACAGGTGTCACGTCGATTCCTTACCTTGTTAGCCAGACTGCCATGAAAACAGCCTATTTCTAGGAAGGGCTACGAGGAAGCTGAGGTGAGGGTCTTGGCCAGTATATTTTGCCTGACCCTGACTAACATGACTGATCAGTATGTTTTACCTGACCAGACGATAGTCTTCTTTCCCGATAAAACAGTAATAAACTACATTGGAGCAGGAACTACTTTTATTGCAAGAATAACAAGTAGTGCATTAGGATGTGTGTGTTGATGAGGAGAAATGTGTTTGTGCTGGTTGTTTTTGTTCACATTATTTACAATGGCGTAGATAATTTAATCAAGGACATCCATATAATTTCACATTCATCATCATGTAGCATGTCCTATGTAGAACGTCGCTACCATCACAATCTGTCTGAAAGAAACTCGTTCCCTTGCCAAAACTCCAGCCTCCGCCAAAGGCATACTCAGGCATTCCTGGATATCTTGGTGCCATCGTCTTCTTGGTCTACCCCCTCTAGTTTTGCCCTGCACCATACCTTCCATCGCCGTTCTCTCGAGACCGTTGTGTTTCTTGATGTGACCAAAGTATTTGCATTTTCTAGCCAAAATGGAATTGATAAACCAGTTCTCCTCTATACTCAACTCTTGTCGAATGTCTACATTTGTTTTTTTCTCTGTCCAGGTTAATCTGAAGATCTTTCTGTAATATTTTGACTCAAAGGATTCAATTCTTTGTCTGGAAGTTTTGGTAATCATCCATGATTCACAGCCATAAGCTGCCACATGAAAAACACAGGCTCTCAAGACTTTTACTTTTATCATTTTGTTGATGCTCTGCCATAATTTCTTTAGGCTGTTCAGTCTTCTGCATTGCCCTAGTTAGTCTTCTTCTGATTTCTTTTAAGCAGTCACCATTTTTGTCAATTCTGGAGCCCAGATATTCAAAATGTGTGACCTGATCTATTTCCTCACCACCCACTGTAAATTTATGCTGACATTGTGTTTTGTCGGTGGTCATTATCTTTGTTTTGTTTATGTTTATAAACAGGTTTTGATCTTTACTACGTCCATTTACGGCTGAAAGTAGCTGCTCTAGCCCTTCTGCGATTCTGGATAGTTTCACTGTGTCATCTGCATATTGTAACTCTGGAATCTCGTAACCAAGGACATCCATATAATGTCACATTAACAAAGGAAATTCATTCAATTGAATAATGAGGTGAAAAATTATGCAAATCTTTTTTACATTGATTTATAAAGATCTAACACGAAAAGCAAAATGTCGGACTGAATTAATGAGTGGATATGACTAAATTCAGTGCACAGTACAGTTAATTTCACAGCAAACAAAAATAAAGTCTTCAAACAAAATGCCTGCTGAAGTTTTTCTTTATTTGTCTTTTTATGCAATAACAAATAGAAAAATCTAGCGGACGGTGTTTCCTTTTGGTGCATGAGGAAGCATATTTGCATGCACACATTAAAACTTTTTTTTGGCCCTGTGCCTCCGATTTCGGCATACATTGTATGTAAGGGTCTGCTTCCTCCTGCATTTTCTAAGGGTTTGTTTCCCCGGGGTAATGGCCGGTTCTGTGATTGGGGAGCGAACCCAGAACACCGTCGGTTGTGAGCTGTGCCACTTTTTATTTCATAATTGCTTGCAAGAATATTATAACAGTAAAGAGTTTTTTGTCCATTTGTTTTTTTTCTGTTTTAATTGGGTACATAAAGTTTTTTAATACATTTCCAACTTACAAGACCACAATACAGAATTGAAATGCACAGAAAGAGGTAAAAGAAAATTGTATTCTGCAAAATTCAGAAGACAATACATTCACACCATTTAACGAGATTCGCCAATGAAAATCCCTAGGCCTGATAATTGACACCTGGTAAAAGGATGGATTAATCCTATCATGCATATCATTAAAGGAAGACTGTGCGTGGAGTTTGTAACCTCATTATATGCAATATATGCCTTCATAGATCACAACTCCATGAACCCATAACATTGTCTGGACACAGGCTTGCTGCAATAGGGCAGCAATGTAGTACATATTTACTTCTTTAAGAGCAAAAACATGAACAAGATATAAGCAGAAAATAAATGTGCTCAAATGACATAGCAACAGTCAGAAAGAAAAACTTAAAATCACACAAAATGTTTTTCTTACTTGAGGCAAGGAAGGCAACTGACCACCACACCTCACATAAGAAGATGCGGTGTAGTACAATGAAGTCGCTAACACTTCATCCCCAACAGCAGTTTCTGCTATTGGACTTTATTTTATAAGGGACAATGAATTTGTGATTAGACGAGGACATCAGCTAGTTTGTGTTTTAGAATGCCTCCCTTCATGAATATTATGATTATAATCAGGCTTTACAAACCATTAAGGGTTTTCACATATACTGAATTATGCCATATTTGCCTATCCATAGTGTCTATATCTATTCCCCATGTTGCTGCACGTCACACATAGGGCTACCATTACAGCTGTCCCATTCACAGGAAGCCTGTAACTGAGCATTTCCAGTGGCAATTTGTTTGCAATGATTTTACATGAGGCTGCCAACCTCCATCACAGCCTTTTTAAATCAAATTTTTGACTATTTTGGAAGGTTACAGTGGCTCTGCTCTTTTCAACACGTGTACCATTAAATGATTCCTGTTCACTGTGAGAAATGTTTACCGCGTAAAGCGGTGCATTGCTGGGCTGATGAATTTTCTCGAGGACACTAACAAATTGCTGATGAAACCCTGTCTGGTCACTGTGTTGAGATTGCAGCAGCACCATCTGTTCTGCGGGCGATGGGAGATGTTTCGAGCTGACAGGTGAGTAATGATAGACAGTATAATTGTAATAGTATGTTTGCATGGCTTAGCCTTCAGCACAAAGCATGATCAACTGAATTTCTTGAAAGTGTGCTCATAGTGGGTACCCAGACAACTGACTGCTGGTATGCCAACCACAAATGAACCAAATGAACTTCAATGACATCCATGAGGAGTATGAAAAGTTATGGCAACAGGATATTGCCCTGTCTAACTACGCTGAACTTTCCTGACTTTTGGTTAGATGTTTGTACTGAATTTCTGCATGTATTAGAGATACTATGCATGGCACAAATCAGGGATCCTGCAATATGTTCCCATGTCAACCTCTCCCAGAGCCTGTCCCAAGGAACTGTATCGAATTCTTTATAATGAATAATTAACAATAATTGTATTGTTCCTCCCATTTAATGATGCACAGGCCCAATGCAGCATTTAGCCTATCCTAACCAGTTATTAGGAAAGACTGGTTTCAGTAATTTGTAGATCAATTTCATTGCAATAGTTTTTAACAGAGGTTGCCAGCACCACGCACAACACTTGTTAGTAGCATCTTACAACATGGAAGGTAGCTGTGGCCCCTGACTATTATACAGTGAATAAAATATTTTTGTTTAGAACATCTGATTAGTGCAGTGGTAGAACACTGGTTTTTCACGGCATATATAAAGTTGTTCACTTCCGCTACCAGCACGCACCAGTCAACCCAGCTGTAAAGGAATTCATTTGTAAATAGATAACCCAGCGAGGAAGGGAACCAACCACTCCACCTCTTACAGGCTTCATTATGAAGTCTCTAACACTTCATCCTCGACAGTAGTGTCTGCTATGGAACTTCTTTTATTTTATTGGCTTTTTAAAATAAATATTACTAGTCAAGTTTATATAAGATTCTTTGCAAAAACTCAGCTGAAACTAGAAGAGTAAAATCAGTAAGGCTAAGAGTATGGCAATTCGAAAACAGGAGATCAATACGCCTTGCAAACAAGTTGAGACTAGAAATGTAAACTGAAAGGAATAGTTAAAATACTTAAATAGTTGTACTACCACCCCATTATGTCTCCACTAGTCGCGGATCAGGAAGCTCAATCTATTGTGAGTGTGGTATTGTCACATTTGTGACTTGTTATTGTCATTGATTGGACTTATTTAGTTTAAGTTAGTCTTATGCGTAGCCATCGTGATCGGCAAATATGGTACTTGATAGCAAATAGATATTACGATGTCGAACATCAAAATATGTAAATCATTTATGCATGCTAGAAAATGTAAAACTGTAAGGATACATCTATGGCATTTATAGAAGCAAAATATTTCCTACCTGATCCACTTGTTTGTAGCAAACACAGGGTCGACAAATTGGAGGTCAGTACACCAGAGTAGTCTCCCAACACTTCCGGGGTACCAATACCAGTTGGGCAAGACACCTGTGTTTTATCTTAATAGCTTGTTGATCTCATGCTCTCCTTATGAAATCTCTGTACACTATTTCGATAATCTTGGTGTTAGACAAAATACATTTTAACAACCCAGACACGTATAGACAATATTTGTATATGTACAAAGATGTGTACCATAAATGTGATTATTCACAGGTGTGTTGTGAAAATCAGTTCAGTTCTAGAATGATTACAGAAACTGTGATGGTTATTTAGCAATTTCATTGCACGAGATCTCAATTCACGTGTGGTGAAGTATCCAGTCTCCTTTCTCACTGCTTTATCTGTTCTACCTGTAAATTAAGTGCGAGCAAATGAGTAAAATGGAAGATCCCACTAGTTGTAATCCTATCGTGCGCATGCGTAAATTGCAAGCCAAGATGCAATAGCGTATTTAATTATTATAGAAACTATGTTCATTATAACCACTGCATTATTGTACCTGGACGACCTATATGTTCTCTGTCCCTGTCATTGCTGAAGGGCCGACGACAGATCACGAACGCAGAGGCTCCAACATTTGTCCATGACTTCAACCCATTTACAATTGGTCAACTAAGAGAAGCGGTCATACCATGACAAAAATCCACGACATGTCCATTCGACGTGGTTTTTTTTTTTTTTTTTTTTTTTTTTTTTGCGTTCGCCTTATTTCTCTAATCCCCAAGGCGGTTTGCGTTGCACTGTGGTTTTTATTTTGCGCCTGTCGGCCCAATGCATCCGACTTCAGCATGCATTTTATGTAAGGGTCTGCTTCCTCCTGCATTTTCTAAGGGTTTGCTTCCCCGGGGTAACGGCCGGTGCTGTGATGGGGATCGAACCCAGCACCTTCGGATTGTGAGCCGTGCCACTTATCCACTAGGCCACGCCGTCCCCCGACGTGGTTTGATCCTTGTAAGTTTCTATTGTACACCAAGCCGACAACCGCTACACCACACATTAATTAATGAATGTACGAAGTTGTAATGTGAAGTCAATGCATCTAAGACATAAACTATGCTAGTAGCAGAACTATGTGTTAAATATACATTGTTGCTCCAACAGACCAATGAAATGAAATACAATCGCAGCTTCTTCTTCTTCGATTAACTGATAATATACATCTAGTCCGGTGAGGTTCACAAACAAGACCTTTTCTTCGCCGGTCCACCACAGCGTGTCGAGCATGGTCGCTTGCTAGAACCAGACCGTCTCTTTGTTCTGTATGTGTAGGACAGTCCTGCAGGATATCTTCTGGTATTTGCTTGCGAGATCCACAATCGCACGTTACGGTGGCTCTGAGACACGTTCAACATTATCAATGGAGGTGACAGAGTGGACAGAGCATTAAAAACATAAACAAAGGGATAATCTAGTAGCTTGCCAATTGATACATATTGTTTCTATTTTTGTTCTTGCAAGAGTTGGCTGTGATTTGACCCCTTACGGAAACCTGAGCCTAAGCCCTTTGAATGCTCCTGTATTTGTGTTTTGTTGTAGTTTGTTTTCAGCCCCATGCATTGGACAACCGTTTTTAGTCGCCTTTTACTAGGGGATCAAGATGTTAAGCAGTGCATCAGCAGTCAGAGACCCGTAGCTGATTGCTAGCGTCAGGTCCAGGGAACCAGAGCTGTCAAGACCGTTCTACACCTCTATACGGTGAACCTTGATAAAGGGCTTAACTTAACTTAACGTCTTTATACTGGTTTAGAAGACCCTGCAGAGTCTGTATACAACCAGTTACATTTACATCACCTTGCTCTAAAATCTATGCGCATCCAGTTTATTCTTAAACGCATTAACTGTCCCTGCCTCCACCACCTCCCCTGGCAATGCATTCCAAGCAGACACCACTCTCTGACTAAAAAAATATTTCCTAATATCTAACCTGGACCTCTCTTTAATCAGCTTGTAGCTATGCCCTCGTGTTATTGTAGGTGGCTGTATTTTAAAAAACTTGTTATAGTCTAATTTATCGATTCCTCTGATCATCTTATAAACCTGTATTAAGTCACCACGAATTCTTCTCTCTTCGAGATACTGTAGGCCTGTTTTTCTGAGTCTTTCCTCATAACTGTAATTCTGGAATCCAACTATCATCTTTGTCGCTCTTTTTTGTATTCTTTCTAGCATGTTTATGTCCCCTCTATGATAAGGACTCCACACCTGTACACAGTACTCCAATCTAGGTCTAACTAAAGCTTTATACAGTTTGACGATCACTTCCTTGCTCCTATGTTTAATATTTCTTTTTATCATACCTAACATTGCATTTGCCTTTTTCACTGCTACCTTAACTTGCTCACTCACCTTTCCTGTATGATCTATTATAACCCCTAGGTCCCTTTCCTTATCTATCTTTCTAATATTGTTTTCTCCCATTCTGTATTTATGTTCCATATTGGATCTACCCATGTGGATGACTGTACATTTATCTACATTAAACTCCATTTGCCAGCTTACAGACCATTCTCGAATTTTATCTAAATCCGACATCAATATATCCACTTCCGCTTTAGATGAGACACTACTGCATAGTTTTGTGTCATCAGCAAATTTTGCAATCATGGATCTCATATCAATGTCCAAATCATTTATATATATCAAGAACAAAATTTTTCCCAAAACCGAGCCCTGTGGCACACCACTTTTCACTTCACTCCACTCAGAGTACTCCTTATTTATGCCCACCCTCTGCCTTCTTCCTGTTAACCAATTTTCAATCCATTTGGCAACTTCGCCACCTATTCCATGTGATTTTAACTTTCGAAATAATCTTTGATGAGGTACTCTATCAAAGGCCTTTGCAAAGTCTAGATAAATAACATCCACTGGCTCCCCTTTATCTATGATTTTAGTAACCTCCTCCATGAATTCTAATAGATTTGTTAAGCATGATCTCCCTCTAGTAAACCCATGCTGACTATTTCTAATTAGATTAAATTTTTCTAAATGCATTACAATGTTTTCTTTGATTATTGACTCTAACAATTTACAGACTATGCTCGTTAAACTCACCGGTCTATAATTTGCCGGATCTGATTTTTTGCCTTTTTTGAATAAGGGGATCACTCCTGCATCTTTCCAATCCCGTGGAACAATCCCTTTTGTAAGTGATTGAGAACATAATATAGCCAATGGTTTTGCTAGTTGGTTTCTAATTTCATACAGCAATTTTGGGTGAATACCATCTTGACCTGGACATTTATTCACTTTCAACCCCTCCAATTTTTTAAAAACCATTTCCTCTGTAATACAGATTGATCTTAATCCCGCTGTATCCATGTCTCTTTGAAAAATATCTATAGGCTCTGGGATCCCGGAGCAGTCCTCCTTTGTGAAGACTGTGCCAAAGTACTGATTAAGCAGATTAGCAGCCTCTCTATTCTCACTTATTATTTTCCCTGTACTGTCTATGAGAGGGCCTACTTTGTCTTTCGTTCTTTGTTTATTTCTAACGTAAGAAAAGAAGCTTTTACTGTCAGTCTTGATCCTCTGAGCAAGTTTTTTTACAAAGTCTATTTTTGCTGTTTTATTCGCTTTCTGAGATATGTTCTGCTTGTCCAAATATTTTACATATGTTTCTTTTGATTTACCTGCCTCTATATATTTTTGCCATGCTTTATTTTTTGCTCTTCTACATTTCACTACAAATCTAGTTATCCACTTTTTACGCTTGGGGTTTACCTCCCTACATGGAACACATTCCTCTTTTAGCGTTTCTAGAACTGTTTTAAAACTTTCCCACTCCTGTTCAACATCTGTTCCTACAATAATATCTTTCCAGATTATGTGGTTCGCTGCCTCTTTCATCCTCTTAACATCTGTCTTAGAGTAGTCGTATGTTCGCGTGTTTATGTTTACTTCTTTCCCTGCAATAAGATCCCAACAGAGCAGACTGGATAAGGAGAATGGATCGAAAAAGAAGGCTAACCCCGTACTCAAAAATGTCTGCTGAAGTCGAATGTGTCGGACTGAAAGGTACAAATCGCAGTCAATCTGTTTACTACAACCCAACACATGCCGTTCTCCAGACAACATTCTGCTATTTGCAAAGCCCTTTTCATGGCTTGGTAGGGGGAGATTGAGAACAAACGAAGAAGTCTTTAACTAGATGCTTGAAGGTTGCAGGGGTGTTCATCTTTGCTCCTCATACACAACACTTTTGAATGACATATTCTCTTCTTTGCTCCACAGAAACAACACTTCTGAATGATACATTTTCTTCTTGGCTTCACAGAAAACACTTGTGAATGGCTTGGCTTGGCTTCATTCGTTTTTAATCTCCCGCTTCCAAACCCCGAAAGGGCTGAAGTAGTAGAACGTAGTCCAGAGAACGGAATGCGTTGTGTCGTAGTTTACAGCTTGACTGCGATATTTGCACCTTTCAGGTCAACACATCCGACTTCAACAAGCATTTTTTGAGTACCGAGTTAGCATTCCCTCTTTGATCTCTTCTCCTTAGCCAGTCTGCCCTGCTGCAGCCTGTTATCCAGGATCACCGCGTGAAGGTGTAGAAGGGTCTTGGCAGCTCTGGTTCGCTGGCCCTGACGCTAGCAGTCAGCTATGGGTCGCTGACCACTACAGCTCATGCGCTGCTTAGCATCTTGATCCCACACTTGTGAATGATGCAATATCTTCTTCTTCCCCGTTCGTCCTGAAAAGTATGTTGTATCGTAGCTTACAGCTAGGCTGTGATATCTGCGCCTATCGATCAGACCCAATCCGGTTTTAGCACCGCATCTAAGCATGTCGTAAAAAAAACAACTAAACAAGGTAGTGCATTGGGCTGGCAAATTCATCCAGTCCAGTGAATTTCTACAGAACCACGAATACAAGAGAGCAGGCAATCCTTTGATACATGATTTACAGAAGAATGCTAGCGAATGCAGAGGTGCCCTCATAATGCATTTGGAACTGCGAAATTAAAACAAGAAGATTGAAAGGAAGAAAGGGAAATTTAGGCTGAAAGAAAACAATGGTGAGTGAATGAGAGAGAGCCTGAGAAATAATAACAATGAATGAGAAATGAAAAGGTGAGAAATGAAAAGGTGAGAAATGAAAAGGTGAGAAATGAAAAGGTGAGAAATGAAAAGGTGAGAAATGAAAAGGTGAGAAATGAAAAGGTGAGAAATGAAAAGGTGAGAAATGAAAAGGTGAGAAATGAAAAGGTGAGAAATGAAAAGGTGAGAAATGAAAAGGTGAGAAATGAAAAGGTGAGAAATGAAAAGGTGAGAAATGAAAAGGTGAGACATTTCCTGAAGCACAGAAAATATTTCCCTGAAAAAGACGGACTGGATGTGATAAAAAAAAACACACTCTAGAGTCATACATCGGTGGAGGGGACGGCGTGGCCTAGTGGTTAAGTGGCACGGCTCACAACCCGAAGGTGCTGGGCTCGATCCCCATCACAGCACCGGCCGTTACCCCGGGGAAGCAAGCCCTTAGAAAATTCAGGAGGAAGCAGACCCTTACATAAAATGCGTGCTGAAGTCCGATGCACTGGGCCGACAGAAGCAAAATAAAAGCACAGTGCAACGCACACCGCCTTAGGGATTAGAAAAATAAGGCGAACGCAAAAACAAAACCAAAAAAAACAACAACAACAAAAATACATCGGAGGTAACAACGGCCACGCAGGATGAGGCCACAAGAATGATGATTGGACCTTCCCACGCCGTCTGACAACACAAATGAGGAATTGCACTGAAACAGGACGACCAGTAAATCCTTGATCACTTCATTAAGACGTGCGTCTAACATTACAAACATTCAACAGCAGGAGACATCTTTCTGAGCGAAGATGGGTTGAACATGAAATCCTGAAGAGAAGAACATGCGACAGAACACGAAATTCAATTGCTAACAGAGAAAATCATAATCTATTTTTGTTTTTAGAAACATCAGCACAAATGAAGTATGGTATAGTTATCGATTTCGATAGGAAGGAAAACTAACGTCGTATCAGGCAAAACATACTGATCAGACATATTAGTCAGGGTCAGGCAAAACATACTGATCAGACATATTAGTCAGGGTCAGGCAAAATATACTGATCAGACATGTTAGTCTGGGTCAGGCAAAACATACTGATCAGACATATTAGTCAGGGTCAGGCAAAATATACTGATCAGACATATTAGTCAGGGTCAGGCAAAACATACTGACCAGACATATTATTCAGGGTCATGCAAAATATACTGATCAGACATATTAGTCAGGGTCAGGCAAAATATACTGATCAGACATGTTAGTCAGGTCAGGCAAAACATACTGATCAGACATGTTAGTCAGGGTCAGGCAAAACATACTGACCAGACATATTAGTCAGGGTCAGGCAAAATATACTGATCAGACATATTAGTCAGGGTCAGGCAAAATATACTGATCAGACATGTTAGTCAGGGTCAGGCAAAACATACTGATCAGACATGTTAGTCAGGGTCAGGCAAAACATACTGACCATACATATTAGTCAGGGTCAGGCAAAACATACTGATCAGACATGTTAGTCTGGGTCAGGCAAAACATACTGGCCAAGACCCTCAACTCGACTTCCCTGCTGTCCTTCCTGGAAACGGGCTGTTTTCATGGCAGCTTGGCTAACGAGGTGAGGATCGACGTGATCCACACAGTCGTGAGCGACACGCAGATGAAGCCAAGCATAACACAACCACCTGGAGGACCCCGGTCCACGTTCACCAGTACGCTCGTGATGTGTTTTTTCGTTCGCCGTATTTCTCTATCCTCAAGGCGGCGTGCGTTGCACTGCGGTTTTTATTTTGCTCCCGTCGGCCCTGTGCATCCGAATTCGGCATGTATTTTATGTAATGGTCTGTTTCCTCGTGCATTTTTTAAGGGTTTGCTTCCCTGGGGTAGGTGTTGTGATGGAGATCGAATCCAGCACCTTGTTAGCCATGTCCCTTAACCACTAGCCAACTCCGTTCCCACGCTCGTGATGTGGTGAAAGACACAACAAACCGCCACTAAACGTCCTTTCTATGTCGCACAAAGGGTAAATCTACACATTGGGGGTGTTCCTTCAACAACAACAACAGTAATAAATTGGATGCGCCTAGCTGTTAGAGCAAGGTAAGACAACTGGTTGTGTACAAACTCTGCAGTCTTCAAAACCAGTAAAAAGACGCTAAGTTAAGTTGAGTTTTATATTTTGGGAATTCTTTTGCGCTTAGTCCACGAGACTGGTCGGTCCCAGTTTCCACTGTTACGGTACGGTCCTTTGGTATGTGAATTCCAGTCGAGGATATGTCTGGTTATATCGTTATGTTGCTTCGCGTGAGTATATCACATCCAGCTCAATTTTTTTTTAAAATATCTGCACCTATTTGCTACAAAGATGTGAAGGCAATGTATGTTGCCATAACACCAAAACGCTATGAATAAAAATCCGTGTGCAACATGCGATTATTCAGGTAGAGGATGAAAAATACGTCACCTCTAACGACCTCAGCCTTGCAGGTAGGCTGGTCACAGCCAATGGATTAGGGGGAATTAACCAAAATAGCAAGACCTGCTTAAAGCAGATGTACTGAGCTAAGAAGTGGAGATATCGCAGTCCGCGTGTCAAATGCAACATAACGCATCGTACAAATTAACAACTCGAATCGAATGAAGAAGTGTATACAAGCAATCAGTCCTAGCCACCTACTCATAGACCAACCCACCGTCAGATTGAAACAGAATTCTAAAACTAGTCAATGTCCGGAAAGCTATGGCCATCTTTACTCCGGTAGTAAAGATGGAGTAAAGATGGTATGGATAGGGCTGGGCTCTCTCATCTGGCCCTCAGCGTGTCCTCCTGCTCAACCCATGACGAGCGCAGCAGACGGGTCTGAGACCTCATTACCCGTTGAATGAAGTGCTTGAAATGCCGGTTAATAAAGTGCGCTCACTCGGAACTATTTCCAACAGCGGTTCTCAAACGTTGTATGTCGCGACATATTGTTCTTGGATTACTTGAAATCATGGTAATCTACTCTATAGCGGTGTATCCTTCTGACAGGTAGCCGAAGGATTACATGGCCTAGGAGAAGGTAAGTGACGTATTGGGAAGAATTTCAAATTTTTTAAATTTCATGTTAGCGCTGGCAGCGATTAAATGCCCGTGGCTTTTAGATTTTAAACTGGCAGGAGCTCTTTACGTATACACCGTGTACACTGGGCAGTTTATCGGCCATCTCCGGTAGGACTAGACACTCGATCTCACTTTTCTTGAGACTAAGAGTCACTTGAAATTTACTGATTTGTACTTTCGTTCGTTTCTTGAAAGGTAGCCTCAAGCGACCCCATTTTTAAATCAAAGCTTTCCTTATGCTAAATCTAAAAGCAAAAAATAAAGCAGCATCTCATGAGATGTATTGTGGACATATTACATATGAAATGTTTTATTGGATTATCTTCTTCTTTGCGTTCAGGATCGTTTGGTCATGCTATATCTGCAAGCCAGTCGCCATGATGAAGGATGTAGTCTTCATCAGGTCGGAGCGGCTGCCCCACAGCTTTTGTCTCAGCTCCGCACCCTCTGGCCAGGTCTGGCATCTCATTTCCCTATAGATTGGGCATTCTTGTAGAATATGCTCAGGGTTCTGGCATCCTGTTCCACATGAGCACTCATCGGTGTATGAGATCTTCAGTCGGTATAGATGTTCTAGTAGTCTGCAGTGTCCAGTTCTCAGACGAAATAAGGTAGTTTGTTGATTTCTTTTGAGTTGGTGAATTAGGTCTGGTGTACTGGTTATGTTTCTGTCTCCTCTCCATTGGTGTATATACTGATTTCTGATGATGTTCTTCATCTCTCTGTATGGTAATCGATTATTAAATGTGGGCCTTTTTGCTGCCATCTTTTGCTAGAGCGTTAGCTCTGTCGTTTCTCGTGATTCCGCAATGGGAAGGTAGCCTATGGAGCCCTATTGTTGATTAATGTGTACAGTATGAAAAAGACAGTTCAATTTTCTCCAACCTGCTTAGACCTATTTACACCTTTCAAGGCAGGTTACCGTGTTAGTACTCTTTGATAGAATCACTTAAATACATAGGGTCTGGACTTCTCGGTCTTTGTTGAAAACAACATCTCCTTTTGTTGTTGATCCCTTGTTAGGAAGCACAATCTTATTGTTCGTTAAGGTTTAACCAATCTATTGATTGTATCAATCTTGTTGTTAAGGTTTAACCTATATATTGGTTATATCAATCTTGTTGTTAAGGTTTAACCTATATATTGGTTATATCAATCTTGTTGTTAAGGTTTAACCTATCTATTGGTTATATCAATCTTGTTGTTAAGGTTTAACCTATCTATTGGCTAAATCAATCTTGTTGTTCCTTAAGGTTTAACCTATCTATTGGTTATAACAATCTTGTTGCTAAGGTTTAGCCTATCTATTGGTTATATCAATATTGTTGTTAAGGTTTAGCCTATCTATTGGTTATTTCAATCTTGTTGTTCCTCAAGGTTTAACCCATCTATTGGTTATATCAATCTTGTTCCTTAAGGTTTAGCCTATCTATTGGTTATACCAATCTTATTGTTCCTTAAGGTTTAGCCTATCTATTGGTTATATCAATCTTGTTGTTAAGGTTTAGCCTATCTATTGGTTATATCAATCTTGTTGTTATGGTTTAGCCTATCTATTGGTTAAATCAATCTTGTTGTTATGGTTTAGCCTATCTATTGGTTATATCAATCTTGTTGTTCTTAAAGGTTTAGCCTATCTATTGGTTATATCAATATTGTTGTTAAGGTGTAACCTATGTATTGGTTATATCAATCTTGTTGTTCCTTAAGGTTTAGCCTATCTATTGGTTATATCAATATTGTTGCTAAGGTTTAGCCTATTTATTGGTTATATCAATCTTATTGTTAAGGTTTAGCCTATGTATTGGTTATATCAATCTTGTTGTTCCTTAAGGTTTAGCCTATTTATTGCTTATATCAATCTTGTTGTTAAAGTTTAGCGTATCTATTGGTTATATCAATCTTGGTCCTTAAGGTTTAGCCTATCTATTGGTTATATCAGTATTGTTGTTAAGGTGTAACTTATATATTGGTTATATCAGAGCGTATGAGTCATGCTAAAAAAGTTCACAATATGCCTACTTCAGCAATTCACCAAGAGGCGCGCTGGAGCAATATTCCCTACATAGAAAGTCTAAGCACCGTGTCATGACGTCATGGAGGGTAGACCATGGTTAGGCGAGGCGCATTGAGCGGTATGGTTACCTTAGGAATTGTTTAATTTAAAACGGAAAATAGAAATGGATATTTTATTTCCATGTTAATTATTATTAATACTTTTATTTACTATTTTGTGTATATCTTCTTCTTCTTCTTCTGCGTTCGTTCTCAATCTCCCGCTACCAAACCCTGAAAGGGCTTAAGTAGCAGAATGTAGTCCAGAGAAGGAATGCGTTGTGTCGTAGTTTACAGCTTGACTGCGATATTTGCACCTTTCGGTCCAACACATCCTACTTCAGCAAGCATTTTTTGAGTACCGGGTTAGCATTCCCTCTTTGATCCCTTCTCCTTAGCCAGTCTGCCCTGCTGCATCCTGTTTTCTAGGATCACTGCGTGGAGGTGTAGAAGGGTCTTGGCAGCTCTGGTTCGCTGGCTCTGACGCTAGCAGTCAGCTATGGATCGCTGACCACTGCAGCTCATGCGCTGCTCAGCGTCTTGATCCCATTTTGTGTATATGACTTGCTAGAATTTAATATTAGGTATGATAAAAAGAAATATTAAACATAGGAGCAAGGAAGTGATCGTCAAACTGTATAAAGCTTTAGTTAGACCTAGATTGGAGTAATGTGTACAGGTGTGGAGTCCTTATCATAGAGGGGACATAAACATGCTAGAAAGAATACAAAAAAGAGCGACAAAGATGATAGTGGGATTCCATAATTACAGTTATGAGGAACGACTCAGAAAAACCGGCCTACAGTGTCTCGAAGAGAGGAGAATTCGTGGTGACTTAATACAGGTTTATAACATGATCAGAGGAATCGATAAATTAGACTAACAAGTTTTTTAAAATACAGCCACCTACAATAACACGAGGGCATAGCTACAAGCTGACTAAAGAGAGGTCCAGGTTAGATATTAGGAAATATTTTTTTAGTCAGAGAGTGGTGTCTGCTTGGAATGCATTGCCGGGGGAGGTAGTGGAGGCAGGGACAGTTAATGCATTTAAGAATAAACTGGATGCGCATAGCTTATAGAGCAAGGTGATGTAAATGTAACTGGTTGTATACAGACTCTGCAGGATCTTCTAAACCAGTATAAAGACGTTAAGTTAAGTTAAGTTAAGTTAAGTTAATCCCAGCAAAGTTGACATGGGCACTTACTCGATTTATAAAAAAACTATAATTTTGATAATCTTGATATCAAGAGCAACTTTAATATAAATCTTGTCCATAATTAAACATAAATCTGGTCTTCAGACTTGGTGTTTCAAACCATTGGAGGAATGCAAATTACAACAATAAGGTATAAGACCAAGCTTTATTATTGGAAGTACTTTAGTTTTATTTTACAAAACAGGTAAATTGAATGCGGAGCATACCCTGTCAATGGTACACGAATGAGGGAGTATAATATGCCAAAAGCTTCGCAAGAATTTCTATGAGTGCGGCGATATTGAAAATAGCAAACTAGCAAAATTTAAACTTCCCATAATATACCTAAAGTGATGCTTTTCATTAAATTCAGAGAGAGTTGTTCTATTACAAAATCAATTAATATCTGTCTTTCAGTTGGTAAAGAGATTTCAAGTCTAGTTAGAAGTTCGCTTATAACATTAATGGTTGTTTGTGTTTCCCTATCATTATTTGTCTGACCAAGCATATCTACATGATCTATTTTCTGCAGTACATCAACAACTGTACCAATTCTACATGATCTAGTATCTGCATTACACCAATAACTGTACCAATTCTACATGATCTATTATCTACATTACATCAACAACTGTACCAATTCTACATGATCTATTATCTGCATTACATCAACAACTGTACCAATTCTACATGATCTATTATCTGCGTTACATCAACAACTGTACCAATTCTACATGATCTATTATCTGCATTATATCAACAACTGTACTGTACCAATTTTACACATGGGAAACTTAATGTACCAGATTTCTGCACAGACACATGTTCAAATACACAAACATATCTATTTCCTTATCTATCACAATAGATTGGTCAATAGTTGGAGCAGGTAACAACTGCATTTTGATCAATAGCAACAGCATCTGGCGTGTCAGCTAAAATTAGCCATGACTCCGGAAGCTAAACTAATCTTAGGCGTTCCTTTAGTTCCCCGAGATTTCTGCATAATCTGTCATTATCGTATTTTGACTTGCTGACAACGCTTTCTTGGATGGCCTTCTCAAGATTATGCATATCAATCCTCAGTCTTTTATCAGCTGGTTGTTCCCTGGGAGTACTTACCTTGGACATATATGATGACCATCCTGGAAGTACTTACCTTCGACATATATGATGAGCATCCTGGAAGTACTTACCTTCGACAAATATGATGACCATCCTGCAAGTAATTACCTCGGACATATATGATGACCATCCTGGAAGTACTTACCTTCGACATATATGATGACCATCCTGGAAGTACTTACCTTCGACATATATGATGAGCATCCTGGAAGTACTTACCTTCGACATATATGATGAGCATCCTGGAAGTAGTTACCTTCGACATATATGATGACCATCCTAGAAGTACTTACCTTCGACATATATGATGACCATCCTGGAAGTACTTATCTTCGTCATATATGATGACCATCCTGGAAGTACTTACCTTCGACATATATGATGACCATCCTGGAAGTACTTACCTTCGACATATATGATGAGCATCCTGGAAGTACTTACCTTCGACATATGATGACCATTCTGGAATAACTCACCTTCGACATATTTGATGACCAAACTAGAAGTACTAATTTCGACATATATGATAACCATCCTGGAAGTACTTATCTTCGACATATATGATGACCATCCTGGAAGTACTTACCTTCAACATATATGATGGCCATCCTGGAAGTACTTACCTTCAACATATATGATGACCATCCTGGAAGCTGCGATGGACATGCACCTTTCCGCAACTTGTGGTATTATAGAGTTAATAAAGGTCCAGTTTCCTCATCATACCCAAATATCTTTCGAATGATATCCATTTCTGCAAAATACACCTCACATACTTGAAAACAAACAAAAATTAAATTCTTATGCAGGTCGGCTGCAATGGATCTCCAACGTTCTCTGTCTCTGGTGTTCAAACGCATCAATTCTTCTCTTCAACTGTTTATTTATTGTCCACGTTACAGCAGCATCATACATTAGGGATGAATAAAATTACATTTCGTATGTTGGTCTCTAATCCATATCCGTTACTTCTGGTGTTGTGTATATCCATCAGGTCACTGTGTCATCATATCCCTGGGAATTCTTTGTTTTTCTCTCCTCTCATTTTAGGATTTCTGGTCCTTTACTATTCTGTACCTGTGGTTTGTGTACTCTGTTTTCATGGAATAGTTCACGAACATATTCTGCCCACTTCTTTTGAAATATCTTCCTCATCAAATATAATTTGTGATCTCTGTTTTTAGTCTAACCAACATAGGTCTACCATTCTTATTGTGTACAACCAATATCTTACTGATATTTTTCCTAAATACATTTCTCATTTGCCAAATTGAGCAGCGCATGAGCTGTGGTGGTCAGCGACTCATAGCTGACTGCTAGCGTCAGGGCCAGCGAACCAAAGCTGACTGCTAGCGTCAGGGCCAGCGAACCAAAGCTGCCAAGACCCTTCTACACCTCCACGTGGTGATCCTGGATAACAGGCTGCAGCAGGGCAGACTGGCTAAGGAGAAGGGATCGAAGAGGGAATGCTAACCCGGTACTAAAAAAATGCTTGCTGAAGCCGGATGTGTTGGACCGACAGGTGCAAATATCGCAGTCAAGCTGTAAACTACGACACAACGCATTCTGTTCTCTGGATTACATTCTGCTACTTACGCCCTTTCAGTGTTTGGTAGTGGGAGATTGAGAATGAACGAATCCAAGTTAAGCCAATTGCCAATATCTACAACCTACAAATGTTCTTGGGTGCCATAAGCCTTCTTCCTAAAAAAAACCAACTAATATTGCATACACAAAGCTTGCACCCTTGACAAAATTGGATCAATTCCCTATTTCGTTGCGGGACACGTTCATATTTTCCTCTTTCTTTATTCTCTTGTCATAGCTAATAATTGTATAGAACTATCCGTTGATTTCCCACTTAAGTAGATAACACTGTTTTATAATTACTTTAAAATGAATTTACTAAATAAATATGTTAAAACATTTAATTCATTCTGGCATTATCAGTTGGAGTGAAGTTTTCTCTACATCCACTCTTTTAAAACAGTGCATAGTCTGGGAACTTGAAAACCGAAACACATGAAGCACAATGATAAGGCATCGTCAACGACGACTTCGATTAAATATAGACGTCTAAATTATACTAAACACGGTTAAATTATGAATACGTTCTGACTAGGTAAGAACACATATGTTGATATGAATTGA
Source organism: Ariolimax columbianus (assembly GCA_036924085.1). NCBI lineage: Eukaryota > Metazoa > Mollusca > Gastropoda > Stylommatophora > Arionidae > Ariolimax > Ariolimax columbianus. The sequence continues at coordinate 122,405,772 of JAVGWX010000003.1, forward strand.
AAGATCGTAGACAGGATCTTGTCACTGACGCCTGTTGTCTACGTCATCACTACTGCACATTGTTGTGCGTTGGCCTTATTTCTGCAGGGGGTATTGGCTGGAGCTCAAACAAAAGATGGACATGTGTCAGCAGGGAACTGTATCTCTGGACATGTTTCAGCAGGGAACTGTATCTCTGGACATGGGTCAGCAGGGAACTGTATCTCACATATAACAAGGAAATGTATCTCTACAACATATAACAAGGAAATGTATCTCTAGATATATGACAATGAAATGTATCTCTAGACATATGACAATGAAATGTATCTCTAGACATTATGACAAGGAAATGTATCTCTGGATATATGACAAGGAAATGTATCTATAGACATATGACAATGAAATGTATCTATAGACATATGACAAGGAAATGTATCTCTAGACATATAACAATGAAATATATCTCTAGACGTATGCCAAGGAAATGTATCTCTAGGCATATGACAAGGAAGTAATTCTCTATCACCTTTGACCTGCCACGATCTGCGGCATGTACGTCTCTCTTTCTCGATTTTTTAAAACTGTGTTGTTATCTAAGAGATTGAGGCCCCATTTTGTATGAGAACTTACAACCACAGACAGATTCCTGTTGCTTATATCAGGACAGAATGCTTTGGCTCTATTTGGGCAGCTTTTGAGCCACATGTGTGGTCGTAAGACAAATACCTGGCGATTTAATTCATTGAACGAGAACAGCTCCCGGAGCCAAAGCTGTGAAATGAATGAGAGCCTGTGTGAGATTCATTTCTGGGTGTTCATAAAAAGACTGCTTCTGAATAACAGTGTGACATCACTTCCCGTCGGCCCAGTTTTTAAAGCGCAGATCCAGCAGTGCATTTGACTTGATAAAAAGTGTTTAGGAAATCCTGATTTCCCTCATTTGCAGTGCGGTTCTATAGTAATAGTACTTACATGATGAGATTTCAAACATTATGTATAACGTTCTTTAGTCACCTCTTAGAGCATGCAAGACATTTTCTCTCTTAGAGCATGCAAGATATTTTCTCTCTTAGAGCATGCAAGACATTTTCTCTCTTAGAGCATGCAAGACATTTTCTCTCTTAGAGCATGCAAGACATTTATTCTCTTAGAGCATGCAAGACATTTTCTCTCTTAGAGCATGCAAGATATTTTATCTCTTAGAGCATGCAAGACATTTTCTCTCTTAGAGCATGCAAGACATTTTCTCTCTTAGAGCATGCAAGACATTTTCTCTCTTAGAGCATGCAAGACATTTTCTCTCTTAGAGCATGCAAGACATTTTCTCTCTTAGAGCATGCAAGACATTTTCTCTCTTAGAGCATGCAAGATATTTTCTCTCTTAGAGCATGCAAGACATTTTCTCTCTTAGAGCATGCAAGCCATTTTCTCTCTTAGAGCATGCAAGACATTTTCTCTCTTAGAGCATGCAAGACATTTTCTCTCTTAGAGCATGCAAGACATTTTCTCTCTTAGAGCATGCAAGACATTTTCTCTCTTAGAGCATGCAAGACATTTTCTCTCTTAGAGCATGCAAGACATTTTCTCTCTTAGAGCATGCAAGACATTTTCTCTCTTAGAGCATGCAAGACATTTTCTCTCTTAGAGCATGCAAGACATTTTCTCTCTTAGAGCATGCAAGACATTTTCTCTCTTAGAGCATGCAAGACATTTTCTCTCTTAGAGCATGCAAGACATTTTCTCTCTTAGAGCATGCAAGACATTTTCTCTCTTAGAGCATGCAAGACATTTTCTCTCTTAGAGCATGCAAGACATTTTCTCTCTTAGAGCATGCAAGACATTTTCTCTCTTAGAGCATGCAAGACATTTTCTCTCTTAGAGCATGCAAGACATTTTTTCTCGTAAAGTTCCATGGCAGCAATTGACGCTGGGGATGAGGATAACTCCCCATACACTAAGCCACAGCCTACATGAGACGCGGTGGTCAGTTTCCTTTATTGTATAACATTAAAACACTTACTCACTATAGTAAGCAGAGATGAATATTCTTAATTAAGCGACTCGAAACGCGAGGATGTCTGCAGCCAGTATTACAGCCGCGTGTGTTATCTACTAGTAATTCCTCCTCCCTCCCCAACATAAAGTAACTTCAACTGTTTTTCAAATAGCAGGCAGCCCTCCCGTTCGGAACGAAGTGTTAGTGACTTCATTTTGATTATTTTTCTAGTCTATAATTAGCGGTGGGGGCCAGTTTCCTTCTTTACTGTATTGCCTTATCTAAGTGTACGTCAGATACCCGTCTACAGCTGGGTATAACATGAGGTGTTGAGGCTGGGAACTGAACTTGGAACATTTCTCGTGGCAAGCGAGCGTTCTAGTCACTAGAATTGGAAAGCTAACCCGGTTCGCAAAAATGCCTACGGAAGTCGGGTGTGTTTGGACGATGAGGCTAACGTCTGGTCAGGGGCAACACACTAATCAAACAACGTTAGCCAGGGTCAGGAGAAATACACTGGCCAAGAACCTCACCTGACCTTCTCGTTGGTTGTACTGGAAACGAGTCTGGCTAACAAGGTGAGGTTTGATGTGATCCCTGTAGTAGTGAGTGACACACAGATGAAGCCAAGCACTGCACACCCGCATGGAGGACCCCGAGCCACTTCATCAGCAGGCTCGGTATGTCAGGAAAGCAACTACATTCTGCCATAAGTTCAGTCCTTTTCAGGGCGCACAAAAGGGCAACCAACCTATTGTGTGCATTAGCAGCCAACCTACCAACCAAGTCGGATGAGTTGGATCGAAAAGTACAAGTATCGCAGACAAGCTTTAAACTACGACACAACGCATCCTGTTTTCCAGACAACGTCCTGGTCCTTGCAAAGCCCTTTCGTGGCTTGGTAACGGAAGTTTGAGAACGAACAACGACGATGAAGAAGAAGAAGGAAGATGCAGAAGAAGAGGAAGAAGAAGAAGAAGAAGAAGAAGAAGAAGAAGAAGAAGGAGAAGAAGAAAACTAAGAAGAAGAAGGAGAAGAAGAAAACTAAGAAGAAGAAGTTTAAATAAGAAAAAGTACGTATCATGTCCTTTGCAGAACGTCGCTTTTCACATTCGCCAACCTATTTGGCTGTTAGAATTTTCTTGATCGGTGTGCAGAAGACCTCCTTTCTCTCTCGTCTTACCTCACTGTTTCATTTTACTCTGTCCTACAATCACACTCTTGTACAACTTTCACACGCGCTCTCAGGGTAAGGCCCTTCCACTGCATTTTGATTGGGCTGGCGTCTGAGAGCGCACATACATAGTATTGATACACACAGACGCACACATACATCCAAGCACTGGTTTATGCGTCTTAATATCGCCCAATTGACTACGATCTGGGGTGGAAGAGGCATCCCTCCACTAGTAGAAACTAGTAACGCAAACACGTAAAATAAAAAAATTGGCGTGCAGTACGGTAGATTGTCATTACTTTCCGTAGGCGGAGAAACGATCGTACCAAGAAATAAAAACACCCTGGACAAATAACATAGCAGGTTAATAACTAAGTGACCGTAATGTTGCGTTTTCTTGTGACACAAAACTATGACAGGCACTTGTTGTCTCCTCCTTCGGATATAGAAGAGCCCCATTCAGACAGGGGGTTCAGTCCCAGAAACCCGGCTACTAAACATAAGTGTTCTTCAATTTGCAAGAGGACATACAATCCGATGGTCACATTTACACTGTTACACCGTAGTCAGGAGTAGTCGAGTGATTAAAGTGCTTAATTTCTCAGAGCAAAGGTCGCAGGTTCAATCCTCGATTTCGACACGTTCTAGTCTTTGTGGCTGTAAATGGGTTCTGACTTCAAGTTAGAGAGACAAAGCAGCGGAGAAGAGAATTCGCCACCCCACCTATTAAAAAATCATATGAGAACTAATAAAATAATACTTTCTCACTTCTTCTACGACAGCAAGATCTGCTATGGGATTTCCTTGACCTTTTTATACAATAGTGTAGTATAGTATAGTATAGTATAGTATAGTATAGTATAGTATAGTATAGTATAGTATAGTATAGTATAGTATAGTATAGTGCAGTATAGTATATTATAGTATAGTATAGTATAATATAGTAAAGTTTTGTGTAGTAAAGTATAGTATAGTATAGTATAGTGTAGTATAGTATAGTATAGTATAGTATAGTATAGTATAGTATAGTATAGTATAGTATAGTATAGTATAGTATAGTATAGTATAGTATAGTATAGTATAGTATAGTATAGTATAGTAAGGTATAGTAAAGTATAGTATAGTATAGTATAGTATAGTATAGTATAGTATAGTATAGTATAGTATAGTATAGTATGGGGTAGTGTAGTGTAGTGTAGTGTAGTATAGTATAGTATAGTATAGTATAGTATAGTATAGTATAGTATAGTATAGTATAGTATAGTATAGTATAGTATAGTATAGTATAATACAGCAAGCACATCGTAGTAAAATACAGCAAAGCACAGCGTAGTATAGTATAGTATAGTATAGTATAGTATAGTATAGTATAGTATAGTATAGTATAGTATAGCATAGTATAGTATAGTATAGTATAGTATAGTATAGTATAGTATAGTTGCCCGTTTTAGTCGGTGCCACATTGGAGTGGTAACTCTCTACTGAGTTGTTGATTTCCTTGTCTTGTGACTTTGTCGTTATACCTTTCCGTGTTGCAAGAGCTTCTTTTCGATCAGTCTGATGTGGCTCTTCAGGGCACACTTGACTTGGATCAGTCTACCGCTATGTCTTTCCCCGATGGGAGACATATGTGCACGGTGTCCCGCTTACACACAGCTTTGGACCTCCGCAATGGTTCTACATAGCTAAACCTATAAAGACGATACGAAACAAATTTAAACATAGATAACTCGATGCCTTCCTTAAATTTCTTTCTTCACTAGTTAACGCTGACTCATTTGGGATTGTCGAAAAACAGCGGAAGCGCAGAAGAAACACCGAATATACTGTACCTGTCAGTGGCGTGCCATCGATGAACGAGATGGACTAGGCTAGTCCCCAGACATTTTAGTTAAGCTATGTTGAGTTTAATTTCTACGAGACATAAAAGTTTAAGATTTAAGAATTTGAATAAACACTGTTAGCATTCCTCACTAACTGAGTATCAATTTGCGCCACAATACTCAACGATACTCCCGCTTTTTGCGCCCCCAAATGACGGCACAGTGGTATCGGAAATGCTCTAGTCTGTATCGGTTCTCTTCGGGAACAGCCGAAACCATAGTCCATCTGTGCAATAGTATACACTCTGGCCTCTTGGTGTTCTGCCAGAAGCAAATATAAATTTCGTTTGCTTTTTATGAGTGGTCGTGTTTTGGCTTTTAAGCTTATGCAATTGTTCCCGTTAATGAAAGAGATCTTGAGAAGTGTTAAAGCGTTTGAAAGACGTGAAATATGATTAAGACTTTGTATTGGAAAACGTAAAGTGTTACAGACTTCGTATTTAATTAAATTTTATTTTGTTTTGAGTTCGCCTTATTTTTCTAATCCCCAAGGCGGTGTGCGTTGCACTGTGTTTTTATTTTTGCGTCTGTCGGCCCGGTGCATCCGACTTCAGCATGCATTTTATGAAAGGGTCTACTTCCTCCTGCAATTTCTAAGAGTTTGCTTCCCCGGGGTAACGGCCGGTGCTGTGATGGGGATCGAACCAGACACCTTCTGGTTGTGAGCCGAGCCACTTAACCACTAGGCCACGCCCTCCCCTGTTAAAGCATTTGATTGTCAATATAGTTTTACAGTGTTTCAGAGGATGAAATACTGAAGGGGACTCGAATTTGAAAACTGTTCCCTCACAACAAAGCTTGTCTGACAGAAGTTAGTATAAGTAGGTCAAAGGCATGTAGCACGATGACGTATCGCAGTAATATGTTCTAGACTCAGTTTTGTTTGGAACCCTCAGTTTTGTTTGGAACACTCAGTTTTGTTTGGAACACTCAGTTTTGTTTGGAACCCTCGGCTTTGTTTAGAACCCTCAGTTTTGTTTGGAATACTCAGTTTTGTTTGGAACCCTCAGTTTTGTTTGGAACCCTCAGTTTTGTTTGGAACCCTCAGTTTTGTTTGGAACACTCATTTTTGTGTGGAACCTTCAGTTTAGTTTGGAACCCTCAGTTTTGTTTGGAACACTCAGTTTTGTTTGGAACCCTCAGCTTTGTTTGGAACCCTCAGTTTTGTTTGGAACCCTCAGTTTTGTTTGGAACACTCAGTTCTGCGTGGAACCTTGAATTTTGTTTGGAACCCTCAGTTTTGTTTGGAACACTCAGTTTTGTTTGGAACACTCAGTTCTGCGTGGAACCCTCAGTTTTGTTTGGAACTCTCAGTTTTGTTTGGAACCCTCAGTTTTGTTTGGAACCCTCAGTTTTTTTTTTGAACCCTCAGTTTTGTTTGGAACCCTCAGTTTTTAAGAAAAACAGCAAGTAATAATGAAAGGTATGCCAACTCCAAACATTTCTGTTAAAACAAAACAAAAAGAACTACCACGTCATTTTAAAACATAGTATTATACTCGACTTCTTCAATGCAGTTACCTGTACGCAAATCAAGAAACAGAAGGCATTCTTGGTCTTGTGTCCTGTTTTTCTGATATCACTCATTTTCATAAAGCCAAGACCCGCAACGAAAAGACTTACTCACGCATATCCGCAATAACTAAATTAAAAACTTTCGGGAAAACCAGAACAGATTTTTGAAAATGTATGTTAGAACAACTATGTTTGTTGATTCCATGTCTAAACATTGTGCGTCAGCTGAAGTGAGCTAAACCACGTGAACTGACCGGTGAAAGTGTCATTGATAAGCTACACATTGTCATTATATGGAGAGTATTCCTCTTTAGCCCAATAAGGAAAGGTGTCCACGAGCCTAGTCCACTTTGAGAAAAGTCACCGACGCCAATGATACTTGTGTATAATTGAGAAAGCGACTGAAATTAATAACGGAACACCGCAACTTGGGGTCCGTCTGTATCTATTGTCTAAAATATGGTTTAGAGACAGAGGGTGTCGAGAGACATTATTTAATACATCTGAAAAAACTGTGAAATCTGAATAATGCACTTATTTGCAATAAATTTGAGTTGGTGTCTTCAAGTATTGTAACAGCGAACGTCAGACAGGGATTAAGATGCTGAGCAGCGCATGAGCTGCAGTGGTCAGCGACCCATAGCTAACTGCTTGCCTCAGGGCCAGAGAACCAGAGCTGAGCAGCGCATGAGCTGCAGTGGTCAGCGACCCATAGCTGACTGCTGGCGTCAGGGCCAGCAAACCTGAGCTGAGCAACGCATGACCTGCAGTGGTCAGCGACCCATAGCTGACTGCTTGCGTCAGGGCCAGCAAACCAGAGATGCCAAGACCCTTCTACACCTTCACGCGGTGATCCTGGATAACAGGCTGCAGCAGGACAGACTGGCTAAGGAGAAGGGATCGAAGAGGGAATGCTAACCCGGTACCCAAAAAATGCTTGCTGAAGTCGGATGTTGGACCAAAAGGTGCAAATATCGCAGTCAGACTGTAAACTACGACACAACGCATTCCGTTCTCTGAACTACATTCTGCTGCTTTTTTCGAAAAAATACAGCTTGACGTCTGACAGCGTATGAAGAAGAAGACGAAACACTATCAGGGTTTGGTAGCGAGAGATTGAGAACGAACGCAGAAGAAGAAAAAGAAAAAGAAGAAGAAGAAGAAGAACATCAGACAAAGACAGAAATGTGATAAACAGCGTTTCAAATAACAATCATCCAATATTTTATGTCAGACTGTGACAGATAAATTATATTTCCGTGTCTTGTGCGCAAAACGTGGTTGCGTGATGTGCGTGTGAAACGCCCGTTCCATCCCCTACCACCCCCTAAAAAGAAATCGGGAAGGAGGGATGGAGGAGTAGAAGAAAACGTATAAAGACCGCTGTTTTAAAATATTAAGTTTCTCCCCGCGTAGACAGTTCTGACGCCGAAGCCGTGTTTACGTGAAAACAAGTGACGCCTCTGGGAGATACAAAGACCTCCATCTTCTTAATCCGACTGAGACCTGGGCCAGATGAATGTTATCAGTTTAGATATCAATGTTTGTTTTCTGCGTAACTCGAGTGGGTAGAACATAACATTACACGCATTCATCACGTCCTGGACGATATGTTATGCTCAGACGATTAAAACAAATTGTTCGCGAGGAGTGAGGGGGATCGTACTGTATGGCTCTGTCTTGTATCTGTGACTTAGTATTAACTGCACACGTCGAATCAGCTCAACAAATCTCAGGTTTTAACGGCGTTTAGTGTGCGCAACCGAGAAGGATAAAGCAAAGCAGTTCCCCCGCGACCCGCTCGGCCACCCCACAACCGTCGCCAAATTCAACAATTAATTAAATAACTAATAAACTATAATTGTGTATATATAATTGTGAACCGAGTGGCCCGCCTCGGTCTGTGTGTATGTCAAGAACAAAACAGCACAACTGCCCCACAAAGAGCATGTTGTAAGAGGCGACTAACTGTGTGACATGGCATAACACCGTTCATAACTAGATGCGTTTTTTTAAAAACAGCATGGATTGTGCATAACTGTTTAGTTAGTTACAGAAACTGTTTAGTTAGTTACAGAAACTGTTTAGTTAGTTAACAGAACTGTCTACTTAGTTAATGAAACTGTCTAGTTAGTTAAAGAAGCTGTCTTATTAGTTAAAGAAACTGTATAGTTAGTTAAAGAAACTATTTAGTTAATTGAAGAAACTGCCCAGTTAGTTGAAGAAGCTGTTTAATTGAAGAAACTGCATAGTTAGTAGATGAAACTTTAGTTAATTGATCTAAATAATTTTAGTTGTTGTTACTGTGGTTATTGAATGCCCACAGCGAGTAAGCTACTCTTTCATGCGCCCTGAAAATGGCGTTAAGTGACTGGTTACAGCAGCTTTCCTCATATCCCAAAAGTGCTGATGAAGGTGGACCGGGTCCTCCATGTGGCTATGCTATGCTTGGCTTCAACTGCGTATCACTCACTACTATAGGGCCCATGTCAATCTTCCACCTCGTTAGCAGACTGCCATGAAAACAGGCCCTGCCAAGGGATAACTGTGAGGAAGTCGAGTTGGGGGATCTTGGCCAGTATAATTTGGCTGACCCTAACATGCCCGACCAGATTGTTTGACCTGACCAGACGTTAGTCTCATCTCCCCCACATTGCAATGCAAAAACGTTACTACAGAAACCATAATTGCAAGAATATATTAAGTGCTTTGGCGCAGTCTTGAGCTCGGGACCAGCTACAGAGATGACCTTATGTTATGCAATGTTCATATGAAGATGACGCAGAACACTCGCCTGATATCGCTTTTGTTTGTACAAGCTGGTTTCCTGTATCCCCTACGTTCATCACGCCAGCACGTTTTAATCGCCCATCCTGGCATATGTTGTGTACAGTGCGCTGTCGTGTGGAGAAAATCTTGTTTTGTTCCATGCCCAAATGTCCACATATTGAAGAACTCAATACACATTTTTATTATGCGCGTGCCCGTTCACAGTGTGTGTCACGTGACCAATAATTGTTTGCCAATAATGTGTTGTCCTCTCGTGACCGAACGAAAGAGCAACAGAACACGTCGTCTTTCAAGTGTGTAGAAGAAAAGAATTTGTGTGACCAATTTAGGATGGAACTAAACGAACATTTCTAAATTTGCGAAAAACAAATATTTGTGACATTCTAAGTGACCACGAGTTGCTTTCATTGTCAAGCGGTTTCTGTTAAAACAATATTTTTCAGCTTCACGTGTTTGTATGAATTAATGTTATGTTAGTAAACAGGGAAGGTGTAACACATGTCATTCAGAAGGTAACACGAGTGTGTATCGACATAACAAATCGTGCATTAAACATTAACATCCACTATACGCACACAGCGCCAATGACGTTTATCAGTGACCAATATTCAAATGTGTTTAAATACTTTTACGTCTGGTCCATTTTAATTTACCAAAGCAAGTGTCCTTTTAAAATCGGATTTTGCTGATTATTGAAAGTGGAAACAATACGAAACAAAAACCACCGCTTTTTATTCTTCATTTCGGAATACAAAGTGTCATTAATGAGGGTGCGAACCAACCACAGCAAACTCAGATCATATCTGTTAAACAGCTTTGAAATGGGACATACTGAGCGACAGGTGTCCATATAGGCAGGACATACACTAGAATTACATTGTGTTCTCCAAGTTTGTCCATCACAGTAGTGGAGACGCGTGACAGCATGACCCTCTTAAGCAACAATGAGGGATAAATGAAATGGCTTAGCTTGGCTTCGTTCGTTCGCAATCTCCCGCTACCAAACCCTGACACGGCCTAAGTAGCAGAATGTAGTCCAGAGAACGGAATGCGTTGTGTCGTAGTTTACAGCTTCACTGTGATATTAGCTCCTTTCGGTCCAACACATCCGACTTCAGCAAGCATTATTTTAGTACCGGGTTAGCATTCCCTCTTCGATCCCTTCTCCTTAGCCAGTCTGCTCTGCTGCAGCCTGTTATCCAGGATCACCGCGTGGAGGTGTAGAAGTGTCTTGCAGCTCTGGTTCGCTTGCCCTGACGCAAGCAGTCAGCTATGAGTCGCTGGCCGCTGCAGCTCATGCGCTGCTCAACATCTTGATCCCGGAATGAAATGATAACGAGAGAAGCATTAGATAAATGAACCCAATCAAGATGGAAAAACACATGTGATTGTGTGAGATCGAAACCGCGACGCTAAATAAGAAAATACATACTTTTTCTAGTTGCTCGGATTTGAATGAGCCTTCTCCTTTCCGTTCGCTTTATCTGTATGGTCACTTGTGTGACGACATAGAACCTTATCTGTAAATTTCATGCGACGTGTATCCGGGTTAAAAAGAACATGGCCACTGTAACCTTCAAAGCATGCCGTAAAATGCGACTTAAGATAATTTTACATAGGACTAGCAATTTTGCTAGTAAAACTATTGCCGTTGAAACGGTAATTGCAAATGTTGTGATACAACCAAAGAGTCAGCTATATGTGTTGGCCTGTCCTTCAGCTGGAGCCAACAGGCGAACTATAGTCCGTGAAGCAGAGTGTCATAGTCTGTGAACCAGAATTTGTCTTGGTTTGTGAACCAGATTTTGTCATAGTCTGTGAACCAGAATTTGTTTTGGTTTGTGAACCAGATTTTGTCATAGTCTGTGAACCAGATTTTGTCATAGTCTGTGAACCAGATTTTGTCATAGTCTGTGAACCAGATTTTGTCATACTCTGTGAACCAGATTTTGTCATAGTCTGTGAACCAGAATTTGTCTTGGTTTGTGAACCAGATTTTGTCATAGTCTGTGAACCAAATTTTGTCATAGTCTGTGAACCAGATTTTGTCATAGTCTGTGAACCAGATTTTGTCATAGTCTGTGAACCAGATTTTGTCATAGTCTGTGAACCAGAATTTGTCTTGGTTTGTGAACCAGAATTTGTCTTGGTCTGTGAACCAAAATTTGTCTTGGTCTGTGAACCAGAATTTTTCTTGGTCTGTGAACCAGATTTTTTTCTTGGTATGTGAACCAGAATTTGTCTTTGTCTGTGAACCAGATTTTGTCATAGTCTGTGAACCAGATTTTGTCATAGTCTGTGAACCAGAATTTGTCTTGGTCTGTGAACCAGATTTTGTCATAGTCTGTGAATCAGATTTTGTCTTGGTCTGTGAACCAGATTTTGTCATAGTCTGTGAACCAGAATTTGTCTTGGTTTGTGAACCAGATTTTGTCATAGTCTGTGAACCAGAATTTGTCTTGGTCTGTGAACCAGATTTTGTCATAGTCTGTGAACCAGATTTTGTCATAGTCTGTGAACCAGAGTTTGTCAGAGTCTGTGAACCAGAATTTGTCTTGGTTTGTGAACCAGATTTTGTCATAGTATGTGAACCAGATTTTGTCATAGTCTGTGAACCAGATTTTGTCATAGTCTGTGAACCAGATTTTGTCATAGTCTGTGAACCAGATTTTGTCATAGTCTGTGAACCAGATTTTGTCTTGGTCTTTGAACAGATTTTGTTATAGTCGGTGAAACGGATTTTGTCATAGTCTGTGAACCAGATTTTGTCTTGGTTTGTGAACCAGAATTTGTCTTGGTCTGTGAACCAAAATTTGTCTTGGTCTGTGAACCAGAATTTTTCTTGGTCTGTGAACCAGATTTTTTCTTGGTATGTGAACCAGAATTTGTCTTGGTCTGTGAACCAGATTTTGTCATAGTCTGTGAACCAGAATTTGTCTTGGTCTGTGAACCAGATTTTGTCATAGTCTGTGAACCAGATTTTGTCTTGGTCTGTGAACCAGATTTTGTTATAGTCAGTGAAACAGATTTTGTCAGAGTCTGTGAACCAGATTTTGTCTTGGTCTGTGAACCAGATTTTGTCATAGTCTGTGAACCAGAATTTGCCATATTCTGCGAACCATATTTTGTACAACTTACAAGTGATAACTAAACAACCATCACTTTAAGGTTGCAGTGGTCTTTTCAACCAGGAAGCCAATCACGTGAAGTAGAACCATTTAAATATCAGAAGCAGCGCCGAAAGAAATCAACATTAGAAATACAAATGAGAAATAGGAACATCAAAACTAGTACCGAGAAATAAGAACGTCAACAATAACATTGAATGATAACATTAGAAATAACACTCAGATAAAGAACAATCAAGAGTTAATGCCGAAAGATAACAACATTATAAATACTATTATGATATAACATCATATACAGCATATATAAATGCAGATACCAACATTTTAAATTACTGTAGCGAACACTATGAAAATGTTACTGCAAGATAATGACATAAAAATATCACTGACAGGTAACAAATCAGAAATAGCACCGAGGTTAGCTACATCAGAACTAACACTAATGATTGATCGAGCCAATTCGAGCCTGGAAAGGTCATGACACGACTGGTAAATGTAGTCAGCAGTTGTCTTTGATATTTTCTGTGCTCTAGACTTCCTGATTGCACGTCTATCCTTGGATTGCCTGGATTCAGAGACCCTCGCTGAGTTCAACGCCGTTTACGACCACACTTTTCCATGTTGAACGATTTGGAACCAGGTTCTCTGATGTGTTAATGTCTATTTGACAGCACTTAAGGGACTCATTCAGACTGTCCTTAATACAGATCGTTGTCCTTCACTCAGCTCGCTATACATGAGTCTCTTTAAGCGCCTTTTGCTTGACATTCGAGCTCATCTCAGTTGGGATTTTTGCAAAAGTGCATGAATGTTTTGCATGTTCACTCTGGACAGCACTTCAGTATCTATGGTATGGTCCTGCCAGTGTATATGCAGTATGCGTCTCAGGCAGTTAATCAGGAAGTGATTTAGCCTTCTGACGTTCCCAGCGTAGATAGTCCAGCTCGTACACGTGTATAGCAGGGGGAGGACAATGGTGGCACGGCAGACCTTTAGCTTAGTCATTATGCTGATTCCTCGACGTTCCCACACTGTTGAGCGCATTCAGCCAAACGCTGTGCTGGCCTTTGCTATTCTATTAACCAGCTCATCAGCAATAGTCACTGATCTCTACAACGTGCCTCTGAGGTAGACACATTTTTCAACCGCTTGTAATTTCTGCCCTTTCACTGTAACTACTGGATGTTTATAGGACGTGCCTAGTTATGGTGGATACATGACCTCGGTTTTCTTTCTGTTAATTGTCAAGCCAATGTTGTCACAAGCAGCAGAGAACCGGTCCATAACCTTTTGTATATTCCGTTCTGAGCTACTGTTCAGAGCACTGTCATACGCAAACAATAGTTCGTATATCGGGTAGCGCATCACCTTTGTCTTCGCCTTCAATCTGTGGAAATTGAATAGACCAGCATCCATGAGGTACGTTATTGGTGTGCCATACTTGGTATTCTTAAAGGCGTCTGTCAGCATGGCGGAAAACATCATACTGGATAGTGTCTGGGCAAGTACATATCTCTGTCCACACCGTTGTTGACCTCGAATGATGGAGTGATCTCGCCGCTGCCAAGTACACGTGCACGCATGCCCTCGTGGAGTTGTTTCACCAGGGTTTCACATTTTCCAGGACAGCCGAATTTGCACTGTGAGATAGCAACATAAGAAATAACACTGTGAGATAGCAACATAAGAAATAACAATGTGAGATAGCAACACAAGAAATAACACACTGTGAGATAGCAACACAAGAAATAACAATGTGAGATAGCAACACAAGAAATAACACACTGTGAGATAGCAACACAAGAAATAACACACTGTGAGATAGCAACATAAGAAATAACAATGTGAGATAGCAACATAAGAAATAGCACTGAGAGATAAGAACATCAGAAATAGCACTGAGAAATAGCAAGATAATGTACTGTCAGTACAAAGTTCAGACAGACAACAGTTTTGTCTTCACACGTTCAACATGTCAGTGACAATGCTCTGTTTATTAGACATGAAAACAAGTCTCACCCATTAGCACAAACATTAGTCTAAGGGCACCACCCGTGGCTGCTGAATATTTTGATTAGGATAAATCCTTCTTTTCTTTGGAGTTAAGGAAACGCCCTGATGCAGTTTGCATCCCTATCTCTGCATGTGTTTTCTCAACAATGAATGTCCTCATTTCCTGTTATCTCTCCATGGGGTTTGATCAAGGTCACTTTTGTTTATATCTCCTGTCTCTATATATTCACTGTCAGCTAGAGATCTAGAATCATGTCGTACCATGGCTGGCAAGGAATAGGTCTACGGTAACCTTTTAAGTATGTCCATACTAAGGAGGGCTGTGCGTATTAGACCAGCAACATCATAATGCAAAACCAATTATGTTGAAACCAACACTAGAAATGCTCTGGTACATGCTTCCTATCAGGAGGAACAGCTATAGGTGTGAACCTGCGCTTTACATGGAGCGGAAGGGCAATCAATCACCGACACAGGAGAGGTGTGCTTGGTAGCAGCAAGCTTTCAAAGCACGCGCACACACACACATTTATTACTTAAAATCAACACTGAAATTTCTTAGATATAGTTTTCCTGCAAAAGACTCATCTATAGTCGGGACCCCGCGATTCGATTGAAATGAAAAAGAAAATCAGTATTTGTGTGTAGATTATGTATAGATTACAGATTATGTGTAGATTATGTGCAAATAATGTGTAGCAAATGTATAGATTGTGTATAGATTATGTGCAGATATGGTATAGATTATGTATAGATATGAGTAGATCATGCATACATTTTGTATAGATTATATATACATTATATATAGATCATGTATAGATTATATATAGATTATATATAGATTATATATATATGTATATATATATAAATATATATATATATATATATATATATATTATGTATAGATTATGTGTAGATTATGTGCAGATTATGTATAGATTATGAATAGATTATGTGCAGATTATGTATAGATTATGAATAGATTATGTGTAGATTATGTGCATATTATGTATATATTATGTATAGATTATGAATAGATTATGTGCAGATTATGTATAGATTACATATTATTTATTTATTATGTATAGATTATGTATAGATTATGAATAGATTATGTGTAGATTATGTGCGTATTATGTATATATTTTGTATAGAGTATGTGCATATTATGTATAGATCATGTATAGATTATGTGCAGATTATGTATAGATTATATATTATTTATTCATTATGTATAGATTATGTATAGATTATGAATAGATTATGTGTAGATTATGTGCATATTATGTATATATTATGTATAGAGTATGTGCATATTATGTATAGATTATGTATAGATTATGTGCAGATTATAGATTATATATTATTTATTCATTATGTATAGAGTATGTATAGACTATGTTTAAGGTGTCCTGTTTGAAGAACTCTGGTCTGGGGTTCTAGAGCTTACTCTTGGCCGTCTCTACCTACTCAACACTCCTAACAAACGACTTACTCCCTCCTCTCTTGACTGCGAGGAGGAGTCAAAAATGAACCTTAATATAACAATAACAAGTTAATACTGATATTAAGGTTACTTGTGGCCTGCTTCTTGTATTTTGGGTTTTGTTTATAGTTTCTTTCAAACCAAGATAGTTATTCCACACGCTGTAGGATTTTCGTCTGTGTGAACGGAGGGGTGTCTAAAGCCTTGAGCTGTAGAATATTCGACATAATAGTAAATGCGAGTAAAAATAGCAAAACAAAAAGTTAACCTCTAAATGTATCTGCGTACGGAGTAGTGGGCCACAACTGCAGATGGCTATCTAAAGGAAACCCTTACCGGGGTATCGGTGTGCTATTGCAGTCTTGGTTAATGTAGCAGCTAGTCTTACAAAACAAGGTTACTAGACCAATCTACAATCATTCAGTAGTATAGTATTATATGTTTTGTGGGGAAGAGAGAGGGGGGGGGGGGGGGGTTCGGACTGATGTGTGCAAGTTCTTAGTTTTGCAGGGTTCATACAGATACGACATACATTGTTAGAACACAAATAATGGAGGGTCCGCGCAGACGCGACAAACATTACTAGCAGACACATAATACAGGGTTCACATTGACGAGACAGACATTACTAGCAGACACATAATACAGGGTTCACATAGACGAGACAGACATTACCAGCACACAAATAATACAGGGTTAACATAGACGAGACAGACACTACTAGCAGACACATAATATAGGGTTCACAGAGACGATACATACATTACTATCAGACACATAATACAGGGTTAAAATAGACAAGACAAACATTACTAGCATACACATAATACTGGGTTCACACAGACGAGACATACATTACAGGCACACAAATAATTCAAGGCCCACACAGACGAGACATACATCGATAGTATGTATTATTTTGCAGAGATAAATATCACATATGATATTGTGCCTCCATCCCTAACTTTAACGCTAACCCTTTCACTTCTGTGACAGCTGAGTGGAAAATAATAGGACCACAGTAACCATCCAGAATGATCTACAATTTAACTAACTAGGGCTGTGCACTGGACTAGAAATCTCATCGTATTCAACCATTGGCATTTGAAACATCACTGCAGAGTATCGGATACGGACTTCATATGAAGGGGTTAGCTCTAGTTGCTGCTCTAAGCTGCCAGCGAAATAAACAAGCGAGCCAGTCAATCATAAAATCTCTTCTCTTTCTCTGTGTGATTGAGTTCAAACATTGCTCCAGGATCAATCACAGAGCCATTACATACTTTCCAACGAGACATGCACACATAAGGATTACTATCATTCTGGATTATTGAGGAAATGGTTTTACAAAAATTTGAAAGGTTTAAGGTGGATAAATGTCCTGGTCAAGAAGGTATTCATCCAAAAATACTGTTTGAACTTCGAGACCAGTTAGCAAAACCATTAGCGATATTTTATTCTCACACCATTGAGAAGGTGATTGTTCCAGGGGATTGGAAAAAATGTAGATATGATCCTCTTGTTCAAAAATGTAAAAAAAAAAAGAAAAGATCCAGCCAATTATAGACCAGTGAGTTTCATGAGCATACTGTGTAAAATTGTAGAGTGCATTATCAAAGACAACACAGTACTGCACTTAATAATAATACTAATAATAATGTTCGCGTAGGCGTCAAACGCCAGTTGCGTCGATTGACCACTACCTCGTCCAACTACTGAGGCTATGTCCATGTGTAGCGTGTCGACCAAAATCCCTATAGGCTCCTCAGGTGGAGCCAGGAACTCCGCAGCCTTGGGATGAGGGCCACGAGGAGTGTGTAAGACCAATATTTGTGTCAAGCTTTCCGCGTCTGTACGTGTCAAACTCCTTGTTTTCACGTGTTCCGCCGCCGAGTCTTTTGACTGAGTCTACCTGTTGGTCAGCGTGACCCTTACTGTGCTCATACGAGGTATGGAGAGGTATCGTGTAACCTCCGGCGGAGGGAGGGGCGGACAGGAGGAGATCGGCTTCAGTCCTAGCAGAAATGTCCTTGAGTAAAGGTAATCTGGACTGAATTCTGGTGTGCAGTTAAGCGGAACGTTGAACTCCGTCATGGACTGGTTTCCCACAGCTTGAGCCAGGCATGAAATGTAGCTAAATGCAACATAACAAACTAGAGAACCGATAAAAAGCACATCGAATCCACAGAATAAAGTCCTTGATACCAACTGGTGAAGGAGTTGTGAAATAAAATCCGGACATGAACCACCAAACATCGAAAATCTTGACACAAACACCGGAGAGTCAAGAGCGCAGCCACTAAGGCGCGGCCATCTTACTTGTAAAATAAGATGGTCAAGTTTCAAGATGCACTTAGACAAGTTTAATTTCATCAAAAATAGTCAGCATGGGTTTATTAAAGGGAGATCGTGTTTAACCAATCTATTATAATTCATGGAAGAGGTTACACAAATGTTAAATGGTAGAGAGCCGGTGGATGTTATCTGTCTGTAAAGGCCTTTTAAAGGGTACCTCATCAATGATTGTTTCGAAAGTTGAAATCACATGCAATAGGGGTGGGGGGGGGGGGGGGGGAGTTGCCATTTGGATAGAAAATTGGTTAACGGGTAGAAGGCAGAGAATGGGCGTAAAAAGGGAGTACTCTGACTGGTGTGATGTAATAAGTGGTGTACCTTATGGATCGGTATTGGGACAAATTTTGTTCTTAATATATATAAATGATTTGGACATTGATATATAGATTCATGATTGAAAAGTTCACGGATGACACAAAATTATGCGGCAGGGTCTCTTCTCCAGCAGAGTTGGATCTATTGAGATCGGATTTAGATACTATTCCAAAAGGGTCAGAGACCTGGCAGATGGAGTTTAAAGTAGAAAAATGTACAGTCATCCACATGGGAAGATCCAATAATGAATATAATTATATAACAGGAGAGAACAATATTCCTGGAGGTCAGGGGTAACGGACTCCAACCACAGGTGGCGGATAGTAGGGCGACCGACCCCAACCAGGTACGTCCACAGGTGGCGGATAGTGGGGCGACCGGCCCCAACCAGGCACGTCCACAGGTGGCGGATAGTGGGGCGACCGACCCCAACCACACACGTCCACAGGTGGCGGATACTGGGGCGACCGACCCAACCACACACGTCCACAGGTGGTGGATAGTGAGGCGACCGACCCCAACTAGGCACGTTCACATGTGTCGGATAGTGGAACGACCTTCACATATGGAGCGTAAGCTGCGATATAAGCCAGGTATAATAACTGGACGAATAAGCAGTCGTGGACCAACCGGCTGTGTATTCCAGCAGGATGGGGTGGGACAACAGGTGGCACTGCTTTCCTCACTGAAATACCCCATGTGTTCTATGACGGGTACACCAATCGGGTAAGAGCCGCTATATGCTCTAGCCACGGGAAGGAAACCACGGTAGACAAACCAACCTACTGCCTTGCAGGTACCATCAGGAGATGGAAAGGCTATGGGAAACAACCCAAAACAGAAAACTCAACCCTACCTGCCGAAGACGGAGTGTGCCAGATACAGGGCAGGAACCGGGAAAAATCAGGGCACACACGCGCCAACAGGATATGATCATGCGACAGTCTACCCTGTCGTCATGGTGTCGCTCCTACAAGTTACAACCGGGGAGGACCGGTGCCGGGACCCCAGCCTCGAGGGAACCCACCCAAGCAACCGGTGCCTCTGCTAACCTAGTGGTCAAGGGGAGGCAGAGTAGTGCGACTAATCAACAAACAAGGAACCTAAAAGTGGTACAATGGAATGTAGAGGGCGTGAGAAACAACACACCCGAAGTGCACAAATTCCTTAAGGGAAACCACATAGACATCATTTGTATTTAAGAAACATACCTAAAAGGAACTAAAGAAATTGTCCATATGAATGTTTCTGTCAATATAGGAGAAAAAGAGCCAAAGGAGCAATAATAATACTAGTCAAAAACTCTATACCAGCAGTAAAAACAAATAGATCTGGCTGGACCAGATGAACTCGAGTACATCACAGTAAAGACCATCCTACCAAGTGGAGACTCAATGATAACAAACTGCTATAGTCCACCAGCCACAGCACTGGCAATACACAAAGTCGAAATCGAATAGTCGAGACATCTCATAGTGAGAGATTTAAACAGTCACTCCCCAAGCTGGGAATATGAAACAGTAGACCAGAGAGGTGAGGATGTAGACGATTGGATGAAAGAAAATAAACTCATCCTAATAAATAGGCCAGACGATAGGCAGAAGTATTACTCTAGAATAAAGTAAAGTAAAGTATCCCATAGCATTACTGCCGTAGGGGTATGAGGCTGGGTCGACCCTGGAGCCATTGCGGTCTGAAAAAAACATTATCGCCTCAACTGGGGAATGAACCCACGACCACTGAGATGCGAAGGCAGTGCGCTAACCACTGCGCTACGCGGCTCCACAATATGGAGGGGAAAATTAGTACTTCGTAAAAACATTTTTTTTTTTTAAATGTTTACCTTTACGGACGACCTTCAACGGCTAAAATCAAGAACAGTCAACAGCCAACTGGGTGGGAGCGGCCTTGTCCCAATAACTTTAGAAATATGTAACATGGGACAAACAGAGATAACAGATATGCGCCCTAGCTGGAATTTTAATATAGCAAACTGGACCCTATTTAGAGAAAATGTAAATAAACTTTGTAAAAAACATCTTATGCCAACTATTTAAACAATAATGTCGCCATCATGACGGAGGCTATCATTCAGGCAGCAAAAAAAATAAATCCCACTTGGAAAACGGAAAAAACTATAAACCCTACTGAAGCGATAGACCAGGGAAAATACACATATAACTAAGCGAGGCAAGAAATACCATGGGACAAAAAACCTTCACCAGAAAACATAGGGAAACACAGCATAATGAAAAATAACATTCATAGAGCAAAAGGAGGAGATCCAAAGAACTTGGCATAAAATGCCTGAAAGTCAACATGGACAGGGATACAAGTAAACTCTGGAACCTGACAAGAGCCTTAATTGAGGAAACCAGAGGGAGCCATGGGAAGACGGTCATTAAGGAAAATGAGAAACATCATACAGGGAAAATGGCAGCAAACATCCAGGCTGAATGAGTGTCCATGTGGAATAGGGGACCAGAATCCTGAACACATTCTCAGGAATGCCCAATCTATAGGGAAATGAGATGCCAGACCTGGCCAGAGGGTGCTGAACTGAGATAAAAGCTGTGGGGCAGCCGCTCCGACCTGGTGAAGACTACAGACTTCATCATGGCAACTGGCCTACAGATATAGCATGACCAAAAGATCCCGAACACAAAGAAGAAGAATAAGAACAATATTAGGACAATAAAAAGGGAAAGAGACCTAGGAAATATAATAGATCATACAGGTAAGGTGCAGCAGCAAGTCCAGGTGGCAGTGAAAAAAGCTAATGCCATATTGGGCATGATGAAAAAGAAACATTTCACATAAGAGCAAAAAGTAATAGTCAAAATAAGAAACATTTCACATAAGAGCAAAACGTAATAGTCAAACTATAACAATCATTGGTGAGACGCAAATTACAGTATTGTGTTCAGGTGTGGAGTCCATATCACTGAGTGGATATAAACATGCTGAAAAGGATACAAAGAAGAGCTACAAAAATGATCGCGGGGTTTCAGAATTTTAGTTATGAGGAAAGACTAAAAAAAATGATCTTCGGTGTCTCGAACAGAGCCGAATACAAGTTTATAAATTAATAAATGGAAAGGATAGATTAGACTGTACCAAGTTTTTCAAAGTACGACCGGTTACAAGAACAAGAGGGAACAGCTACAAATTGTTTAAAGACAGGTCCAGATTAGATATTACGAAATAGTTTTTTAGTTAGAGAGCGGTGAATTCTTGGAATGCATTGGATGTAGTGGAAGCAGAGTCAGTTAATGCATTCAAAAATAGATTGGATGCTTACATTATTTTCAGTATCCGTGGAGTGAAATAACCTGGTTGTATACACACTCTGTGGAACATTCTAAACGAGTATAATGAAGTTAAGTTAGTCCCAAGGTTGTGTTGTACCGTCTTTTGTTTGACGTGTTGTTGTTGTTGTTGTTGCTGTTGTTGTTGACATTGTTGTTGATATTGTTGTTGCTGTTGTTGTTGATATTGTTGTTGCTGTTGTTGTTGTTGTTGTTGTTGATAGTGTTGTTGATATTGTTGTTGTTGTTGCTATTGTTGTTGCTGTTGTTGTTGATATTGTTGTTGATATTGTTGTTGTTGTTGCTATTGTTGTTGTTGATATTGTTGTTGATATTGTTGTTGCTGTTGTTGTTGATATTGTTGTTGATATTGTTGTTGTTGTTGCTATTGTTGTTGTTGATATTGTTGTTGATATTGTTGTTGCTGTTGTTGTTGATATTGTTGTTGATATTGTTGTTGCTGTTGTTGTTGATATTGTTGTTGATATTGTTGTTGTTATTGTTGTTGCTGTTGTTGTTGATATTGTTGTTGATATTGTTGTTGTTGTTGTTGTTGTTGATATTGTTGTTGATATTGTTGTTGCTGTTGTTGTTGTTGTTGTTGATATTGTTGTTGATATTGTTGTTGTTGTTATTGTTGCTATTGTTGTTGATATTGTTGTTGATATTGTTGTTGCTGTTGTTGTTGTTGTTGTTGATATTGTTGTTGATATTGTTGTTGTTGTTTTTGTTGTTGATATTGTTGTTGATATTGTTGTTGCTGTTGTTGTTGACATTGTTGTTGATATTGTTGTTGTTGTTGTTGTTGCTATTGTTGTTGATATTGTTGTTGCTGTTGTTGTTGATATTGTTGTTGATATTGTTGTTGTTGTTATTGTTGTTGCTGTTGTTGTTGATATTGTTGTTGAAATTGTTGTTGTTGTTGTTGTTGATATTGTTGTTGATATTGTTGTTGCTGTTGTTGTTGTTGTTGTTGTTGATATTGTTGTTGTTGTTATTGTTGCTATTGTTGTTGATATTGTTGTTGATATTGTTGTACCTGTTGTTGTTGTTGTTGTTGTTGATATTGTTGTTGATATTGTTGTTGTTGTTTTTGTTGTTGATATTGTTGTTGATATTGTTGTTGCTGTTGTTGTTGTTGTTGTTGTTGACATTGTTGTTGATATTGTTGTTGTTGTTGCTATTGTTGTTGATATTGTTGTTGATATTGTTGTTGCTGTTGTTGTTGTTTTTGTTTTTGTTGATGTTGTTTGTTGCTGTTGTTGCTATTGTTGTCGCTATTGTTGTTGCTTTTGTTGTTGTTGTTACTGTTGTTGTTGTTGCTATTGTTGTTGCTGTTGTTGTTGTTGTCGCTATTGTTGTTGTTGTTGTCGCTATTGTTGTTGCTGTTGTTGTTGTTGTCGCTATTGTTGTTGCTGTTGTTGTTGTTGTTGCTATTGTTGTTGCTGTTGTTGTTGTTGTTGCTATTGTTGTTGCTGTTGTTGTTGTCGCTATTGTTGTTGCTGTTGTTGTTGCTATTGTTGTTGCTGTTGTTGTTGTTGTTGTCGCTATTGTTGTTGTTGTTGTCGCTATTGTTGTTGCTGTTGTTGTTGTTGTTGCTATTGTTGTTGCTGTTGTTGTTGTTGTCGCTATTGTTGTTGCTGTTGTTGTTGCTATTGTTGTTGTTGTCGCTATTGTTGTTGTTGTTGTCCCTATTGTTGTTGCTGTTGTTGTTGTTGTCGCTATTGTTGTTGTTGTTGTCGCTATTGTTGTTGCTGTTGTTGTTGTTGCTATTAGTGTTGCTGTTGTTGTTGTTGTTGTTGTTGCTGTTGTTATTATTGTTGTTACTGTTGTTGTTGCTGTTGTTGTTGTTGTTGTCGCTATTGTTGTTGCTGTTGTTGTTGTTGTTGTTGTCGCTATTGTTGTTGCTGTTGTTGTTGTTGTTGTCGCTATTGTTGTTGCTGTTGTTGTTGTTGCTATTAGTGTTGCTGTTGTTGTTGTTGTTGCTATTAGTGTTGCTGTTGTTGTTGTTGAATGCCCACAATGATTAAACTTTCTCTTCAGTGCGCCAAGGAAAGGGAGTTAAGTGGCTGGTTCCAGTTCACTGCTAAACCGAGTGAAACGAGTCAGTCCGAGTGATGGGAACGGGAGGGCGAGACGAGGGAGTCCGAGTGATGGGGAACGGGAGGGCGAGACGAGGGAGTCCGAGTGATGGGGAACGGGAAGGCGAGACGAGGGAGTCCGAGTGATGGGGAACGGGAGGGCGAGACGAGGGAGTCCGAGTGATGGGAAACGGGAGGGTGAAACGAGTTAGTCCGAGTGATGGGGAACGGGAGGGCGAGACGAGGGAGTCCGAGTGATGGGGAACGGGAGGGCGAGACGAGGGAGTCCGAGTGATGGGGAACGGGAGGGCGCGACGAGGGAGTCTGAGTGATGGGGAACGGGAGGGTGAAACGAGTTAGTCCGAGTGATGGGGAACGGGAGTGCGAGACGAGGGAGTCCGAGTGATGGGGAACGGGAGGGCGAGACGAGGGAGTCCGAGAGATGGGGAACGGGAGAGTGAAACGAGTCAGTAAGAGTGATGGGGAACGGGAGGGTGAAACGAGTCAGTCCGAGAGATGAGGAACGGGAGGGTGAAACGAGTCAGTCCGAGAGATGGGGAACGGGAGGGTGAAACGAGTCAGTCCGAGAGATAGGGAACGAGAGAGTGAAACGAGTCACTCAGAGAGATGGGGAACGAGAGAGTGAAACGAGTCAGTCCGAGAGATGGGGAACGGGAGGGTGAAACGAGTCAGTCCGAGAGATGGGGAACGGGAGGGTGAAACGAGTGAGGACGAGAGATTGGGAACGGCAGGGGGAAATGAGTGAGTACGAGAGATGGGGAACAGGAGGGTGAAACGAGTGAGTACGAGAGATGGGGAACGGGAGGATGAAACGAGTGAGTATGAGAGATGGGGAACGGGAGTGTGAAACGTGTTAAGTGTGAGATATGGGGAACTAGAGAGTGAAACGAGTCAGTGTGAGAGATGTGGAACCAGAGAGTGAAACGAGGCAGTATGAGAGATGGGGAACGGGAGGGTGAAACGAGTCAGTCCGAGAGATGAGGAACGAGAGAGTGAAACGAGGCAGTATGAGAGATGTGGAACCAGAGAGTAAGTCTCTACTGAAGGTTTACATAGAAACATTGACGGAGGGAGATAACTCAAATACGAATGCCATATAACGGATAAGAGACAAGCGCGCGATAAGACGCACGCGGTGATGGATTGTTCACTCCGCCGCCTCCTTCAGGGGGAGGTAATTTGCTGTGTCTATTCACGACTTACGGATGGGCTGGTAGCTGACGTGCATGCCTGCCGTTGGACAATAGATCTCTGTTTGATATTGTTGAGAAGAGGAATGTGTGGAATCCAGTTCTCCGGGTCGTTTCAGCACTCTACTGATCTGCCAAGATGATAAAAAGTTATATAATTGCTTGAGTCTGTTCTCTTTCTGTTATTCAATGACAAATCAACTTGATGATCTGAACGCCGATGTCTCGGCTCTTCGCTTCTATAACCGTAATCAGATGCAAGGTAGAACATGAAGACTTGATGAGATGTCACAGAAAATGAGATTGAGAATGCACAAAGAAGAAAAAAAGCTAAGATTATGGGAACAATTGCAACTAACTACAATCAGAACATGTTAAACTTTACGTCTTTATACTGGTTTAGAAGATTCTACAAAGTCTGTATACAACCAGTTTCTTGGAGGGTGGTTAAACCGATGTCAGTGTCCTTCTTGTTAGACTCAAACACTAGAGCTAATCAGACCCGCTGCCAGTTCAACACAAAAATACAAATCTCCAACTCAAATCTAAAGTGTGTAATTTTTTTATGGCTTAGCGAATTTTCTGTAGAAGCGGATGGGAGTCTCTCTTCATACGTAGAATCAGGAACGTAAGGAAGAAGGTGGGCCAGTGCCTTTTTTCTGTAGTGCAATATCAGGCTTCTCAGAAGGCTCATAGCTGTAGGGATAACAGTGACGATCCCTAACTCCATGACCGAGCTGCTGTTTCCCACACTTTTTTTCCAAGTGCACTTCGTGAAGGTTCGGTCTTGGTTGGTATGTTCCTCCTGACTTTGACGACACTTACTACTGACTCCTCGGTTGGTATGTTCCGTCTTCTTCATCGTACGCAGTCAGACAGTAACCATTATTTTTTCGAAAAAAGCGGCGGTCATCCTGAGGCTGTCGACACTGCCATAGAGCTTGTCTTGCAGTTCCACTGGTGATGGCCACATCTGCTCTCTCTGATCCTCGTATGTCGGGCAGTTCTGCAGCAGATGCTCAGCGGTCATTTTCCCGGTACCACACAGGCATTCATCGGTACCACATATCTTCAATTTGTTGAATAGGTGGTACCTCAGTCTATTGTGGCCAGTGCGAAGTCTGAAGACAACGACCTGCTCTCTTCTGTTCAACTGGTAATAGGCATCGTTTTTGGTGTAACCAGTATGTTCGGTTTCCCATTTGGTCATGTATCTGGCTTTAATAAGCCGTTTTGACTCTTCGTACGTCATACTAGTATCTGTTTGTGGTAGTCTTGCACCTTCTTTTGCCAGTCTGTCTGCCTCTTCGTTGCCTTGGATGTTGCAGTGTGATAGGACCCACTGTACCACTACCCTTTTTGGTGCGGACTGCTGGCATAGTTGACAGAGTACTGCTCTTAAGTCATTAAGCTCAGTGTTTTTCTGGCTTTTTAGCGCTGTGATTACGGCCAGAGCATCTGTAAGCAGGACTATATGGCTTTCATTTTTTTTATGTGTCACCATTTCTTCCTCTGCCTCTGCCTCCGCTCTGAAATTGCGAATGACAGTGTTATTTTTCTGCCATTTGGTAGGTTCAGGAATGCTCCTGCCCTCCGTTCTGTGTAGTGTTTGTCACAGAACCGTCGGTGTATGCATGGGTCCAGTTCATGCTTGGGTAGTTTTTCGATATAAAGCTTAGGGTAGTATCTCTCCTTTCTTTTTCAGTCTGGCAGTTTTTGTTTCCAATACCTGGTATATTTTCTACCACCTCTGGAAATATATCCTGCCTCCAGGTAGGTTTTCGTACAGTAGTGATGGGCTTTGGTGTTGTTAGTGCGTTTATGGTATCTTCGTGCATCTTTGCTTTGGCTATTTCTGCAAAGTTTCTCCGCTTTAGTTTTCCATGTCCCAAATTGTTTAGTCTCTGGTGCATTGGATGGTCAGTCAGTCTTCGGAGTTTCTCTGACTGCAGCTGGGCTCTGCAGTCTCTTCTATCGGTCATGGATTGCAGTTTTGTAATCTTTTCAAGTTTTACAATTGGCGTTGACTTCATGCCTCCTATTATAACTCTCATGGCTTGGTTTTGAAGTTTGCTAACTTTATCGAAGTTCGCCTTTGCTGCTGTTGTCCATGCCGCAATGCCATACTCGAGAACTGGTCTCACTCTTCCAGGGTACAGTTTCTTTAGTATACTTTCGTCTGCTCCCCAGCTTGTGCCAGCAAGTTTTCTCATAATTGTCATTCTTTCTCTGGCTCTCATTCGGTTTCTCTCGATCTGACTTTTCCTTGACATACGCCGATCAAATGTGACTCCCAGATAGTTTGGGTTGTCGTTTGGCTGCAGGAATTTGACATTTAGACTTAATTTGGTGTTTTGGGGTTTGATTGAAAGCGAGAATACTGTACATGTGGTTTTCTCCTCGTTTATTTTGACCAGCCATGAGTTCGCCCACTCTTCCAGCGATGTTAGAGCCTGCTACTTCCGATTTCTGGCTATGGTGAGATTCTTTTCGGAGGTCCACATAGCCAGATCGTCTGCAAACATTGAGCTATGGACTCTTCTTGGTATATTTTCTGTAATGTCGTTTATATACACTAGGAAGAGTGTGGGTGACAGTACTCCCCCTTGGGGTACTCCCTGCTCGAGTGTCACCTTTTTTGCTCATCTGCCCTTGTACTTGGACTCTGGCCGTTCTTTTTTGAGGTAGTGGTTGATCCACTTGTACATTCTCCCACAAACTTCACTTCTCCTTAGCTTTACTCTAAGTCCGTCTTTCCAGACTTTGTCAAATGCCTTTTCCAGGTTCACCAAAACCGCTACTGTGTGTTTCTGTGCCTGGTAGGCATCTTCTATTTCCTGGGCTATGAGGATGACCTGGTCCTCAGTGGATCTGTGCTGTCTAAAGCCGGCTTGCTGTGGAATTAGTATTCGTTTTTCTTCCAGATGCCACATCAGTCTGGTGTTTATCGTACGTTTCATCAGTTTGCCGACACAGCTCAGTAGGCTGATAGGCCTGTATCCATTTGGATCTGTTTCGTCTTTTCCTTTCTTTGATACTGGTACAAGTACTGCGTCTTTCCATGCCTGGAGTACAATACCCCTTTTCCAGCTTTGGTTCAGGACTGATAGCAGTTTCCTCTTCGCTGTTTGGCCGAGCCCCATCAGCATTTCGTTTGTTATCCCGTCTTTTCTGGGAGATTTCCTTTTCTTTAATGTTCTCATGGCCTCTTCCATTTCACTCATTGTTAATTTGGCCATCATATGCTCTTCTGGTGCCGTATTGATGTTGTCGTGCCCCTTTTGCTCTTCACTAATGCGTATCTGCAGGGACCTCGATGTGGTTTGCTCTGGCATAGTGTTCGACAAAAGCGTTTGCGGCTTTTTTTCCAGTGAGCAAGTTTTCGCCCTGCTTGATGGTAATTTTTTTGTTTGAAGGGGTTTCGTCATTTATGGCTCTGACTAGATTCCATAGTTTGTTCCCTTCTTTGTCTAGGTTGAGGCTTTCAGTTTTGTTTTTCCAGCTTTCTCTTGCTGAATGTTCCTCCTGACTTTGACGACACTTACTACTGACTCCTCGGTTGGTATGTTCCTCCTGACTTTGACGACACTTACTACTGACTCCTCGGTTGGTATGTTCCTCCTGACTTTGACGACACTCACTACTGACTCCTCGGTTGGTATGTTCCTCCTGACTTTGACGACACTCACTATTGACTCCTCGGTTGGTATGTTCCTCCTGACTTTGACGACACTCACTACTGACTCCTCGGTTGGTATGTTCCTCCTGACTTTGACGACACTCACTACTGACTCCTTGGTTGGTATGTTCCTCCTGACTTTGACGACACTCACTACTGACTCCTCGGTTGGTATGTTCCTCCTGACTTTGACGACACTTACTACTGAAGCACCCTAATGGTTAATTTCAAAACCTGGATCTCTACTAATAATGAATTTTGTGAGGCGTTGTACCATCATGCTCGAACTGGTACTCGCATTTGATAGGGTTCGGTCATTCTGTTGAGGATCAGAGACCTCATGTTATTGAGAAGAAACGTCTACATGCATGACAGGATGGCCGCACTGGAGGCTCTATAATTTGTCTTGTTTGGGCGAAGTGCGTGATGATTTTTGTTGTCAAACTGCAGTGTGGTAGGATTTATGTTATGCCGTCTATTTTTATGCCCTCGTACCTTATATCTCGCAATCTCTCTCTCTCTCTCTCTCTCTCTCTCTCTCTCTCTCTCTCTCTCTCTTTCTGTCTGCAACTAACCACTAATATTCAATGCATTATTAATTGTTACGTATCAAAATGCAAAGAATAGCTAGCATGCAAATGACTATTGGACACATTTATGTGAGAATATCCAACACGCTTTCAATAATTGTAGCATCAGAGGCATGTATGCAGGGATAAAGAAAGCCATCGGACAAACAGTGAAAAAGAGTACGCCGCTGAAGGCTTTACTTGTGGAGATCATCACCGATAAGAGGAAGCAGACAGATGGGCAGAGCACTATCCTGAACTCTACTTAAGCGAGACAGAGCTAACAAAGGATGCCTTCAAAGTTAACTGCGCTATTGCTGACCTTGCTTTTGGCAAGGCTCAAGGAAAGGATGGAAACCCATTTGAGGTCATCAGGAGTGGAAAAGACATTTTTCCCCATAAATCCACCAGTTGATAATTTGATAACACGAAGGACATGTTCAGCAGAAATTCAAAGATTTGAGTATTATAACTTTATGTATGAACAAAATGGACCGGAGTGACTGCAACAACTTCAGAGAGATTTCGCTTCTGTGTACCATTGGGAAGATACTTGCCAGAATTGATCTGCGCAAACACCAGGCCCTAGGAGATCTGTATTATCCAGAGTCATTGTGCGGTTTTCGTGAGAATAGGTCTACCCCAGATATTATATTCTTATTACGACAGTTGTAAGAAAAATGAAGAGAACAAAAGCAACCATTGTTTATTGTCTTCATTGATTCCACGTAGGCATTCGACTTGGTCAGTCGTGGGGGTCAGAAGGATTGGTTGTCCATCGATTCTTCTGATCATTACCGAGTCGTTCCACACTGGCAAGAAGGGCTCAATCAATTCTGACGGTGAGTCATCAGAGGAGTTTGCAATCACGTGTGGAGTAAAACAAGGCCATGTACTTGCTCCAACCCTTTTTAGAATATATTTATCTCCTCTTGATTTATGCCTTCCATGACCAGGACTGTGGTATTTCATTCCTTCTCGCACATATGGAGGCCTATTCAATGCTCATAGGCTAAAAGCCAATACCAGAATTAAAAAGGTGCTGATCAAAGAGGTTCTCGTTGCAGATAATGCCGCAATTACGGCTCATTCAGAGGAGGAACTGCAAGACTTTATGTCTTCAATTTGTTATGCCTGCTGAGAGTTTGAACCAACAATTAGCAAAAAGAAAACACAAGTTATGGCGCAGAGTGCTGACAAGGCACAATTAATCTTCATTGATAACGAGGAGCTGCAGGTAGTAGATCACTTTACATCCTGGGATCATCAGTCAATAATGAACTATCTTTGGAATAAGAGATTAATATCAGGATTGATCAATCAGCGACACCAATGAGCAGATTAACAAAAAGGGTCTGGAAGAACAGCAAGCTCACGGTTAAAACAAAAACACTTGTTTACCAGGCCTGTTTTATCAGCACCCTTCTTTATGGTAGTGAGACATGGTCTACCTTTAAGCACAAGCAGAGGCGGCTAATCAGCTATAACATGAGGTGCCTGCGCTTAATCCTAGGGGTTAGGTAGCAAGATAAGATCACCAAAGCTGAATTATTGGAGAGAACAGGTACTGTCTTAATCATTTCCATACTTAGTCTTCAAAGGCTCCGATGACTGGGACACACTCCAAGGATGGATGATGGCAAAATACCAAAAGATCTTCTCCATGAGAAAATACAGTTGGGGAAATGGCATCTGGGCAAGCCACCACTTCGGTACAAGGATGTATGCAAGCGGGATATGAATGATGGGGGATCAATTTGGAATCATGGGAACAGGACGTCATCGATCGTGTTACATGGAGGAGGAGGATCAAGAATGGAATACACACAAAGTAGATACTGATCGCGAATAGGCTAATAGCTCAGCGTTTCAGAAGACACGCCATATCATGCGCGCCGCAAAGTCGGACTTTTCCTTGCACACAGTGTGGAGGGCGCTTCTCTGCTGGGATTGGTCTCACAAGTCACATTCGTTATCGTCATTGTCAGGAGTTGCATTCCTTTTTTTCATATCCTGATTACTGTGGCCTGACAAGACGAAAAGAGCCAAAGAACGTATCAATTAGTGCGGCGAGTGACACATTTGTTTAGGATCTCTAGGAGCCAGGCACAAAAAGGAAGGGGCTAGGAACTTTTCTGAATAAAAAGTTCCTCGAAGGGTGCAGGTGAGTTCTTCCTGAACATATGAACTCTAAAGGTATATATATTTGTGTGGTTCTATTTGCCGTTTAGAAATACTTACATATCTCAGCTATTCCTTACTTGTGTTATGCATTTGCTTTATATCACTAGGTCGTTAGTCTGACCAGGCGGAATGAGAGAATAGGTAATCGAGAACATATTGTATTTTCTGTTCCTTAAAATAGAGTTGGGGGGGGGGGGGGAATGGGAGGAGAGAAGGAGAGAGAGAGGAGGAGGAGGAGGGGGGGGGGTTGAAAGATGTGATAGAGGACGTTGAGGGAGTGAATAAAACACTACCCGCAATATTCTTAGGCGTCATGGTGTACACACTTTGGTGTACACAATTTGGATTTGTTGTGCTCGGAAATAGTAATAAATAATAACCATCTAGCAACAATAGCAGTAATCAATCAAAAACTACTATCAAATAACAAATAAATAACTATCAAGTAGCCAATTAACAACTACTATCCAGTAACCAATCAATAACTAATATCAAGTGATCAATACATACGTACACACATGCACGCACGCACGCACACACACACACACACACACACACACATACATACATACATACATACATACATACATACATACATACATACATACATACATACATACATACATACATTCACTCATACACATGCAATCATGCACGTAGCTTTATAACATTATAAAGAGGACAATATTTACTATTGCGTATAAATACAATCAAGCAAACAATAAATTATACCATCAAGTTAGCAATTTAGGACTACTTTCAAGTAACCAATTTAGGACTACAATCAAGTAATGAAATCAATAACTACAATCAAGTAATGAAATCAATAACTACAATCAAGTAACCAAGAAATAAAAACAATCAAATAATTGATCAATAACTACAATGAAATAATTGATCAATAACTACAATCAAGTAATCAATTATGAATGTATTTGTGTTTACCTTTTCATTTTCGTGTCAAGATACTTTGTAGCACATTTTTCAATTTTCGCGCCAAATCTGTGATAACTTTAGCCATTGGTTGTCACGCCAAACTAAAGGTAAAAAGGCAGCAGTGGCTTTCAATAGCTCTGAACTATTCTTGTCTTAGATCAGTGGTCGAGAACATTTTGTAAGTATCACCCAGAATCTACTACTGTGATACCACTGTCTTCGCAGTATAATGAACATAAAGTGGCAGGAAAAGGTGACCAACTCGGAAATACTGAAATGCGCCAAGATACCTACCCTCTTCTCGACTCTGAGCACCAAGAGACTGATTTGGTCGGGTCACGTGAAACGAATATCAAATACCTACATTCCGAAGCAGTTACTCCTGTGTGAACTCATATCGGATACCAGATCACAAGGAATACCTAAATTAAGATTAAAGGACATTTGCATAAGATCCATGAACGATTTTATGATCAATCCAAATATCTGGGAGGAGATTGCTGAGGATAGAGTTACATGGAGAGCGACCTTGAGAACGGGCATCGAGGCATCAGAGTTATTTCTTATGACAAAGATGGAAGACAAACAACGCAAAGAAAGGAACCTAGACTACATCAATAGAACTTTTTCTGTTTACACAGCTGTCGTCCCTGTCAATCTAGAATCGGCAAAATCAGCCACGAAAGTAGATGTCCCTCCAGGACAGATGCAGCCACCGCCATCTCTATAACAGACCAGCTTACTGGCCGTCTGTAAAGACGCAAAAGGCCATAATAATAATAATAATAATAATAATACTGTATCTTGGTGTTCATTCAGACGCATTATGCGCCCTATGCCAGGTAGTCAAATGTCGTCTAAACTCATCACTGTCCTTTGCCATTAAGTCCCATGCCGGGCGAAGATCTTGTCGAAGGCCATCTCTCTATCTCATTTTTGGATGGCCGGGGCGACAATTATAGGTGTAGGGCCACCCTGAGTTCACTTTACGTGTCCATTTATTGTCAGGCATGCGTACCACGTGACCTGCCTACCTGTACTTTCTTTTCAACGCCGTATCTACGACGTCATTGAAGCAGGTTTGACTCCTGATGGCGGTGTTGCGGATGTAGTCTCGTACTGAAGATGAAGGTGTTCTACGCTCCATCGCTCGTTGAGTAGCTCGGAGCCGCGCCATGTCACTTTTTAGTAGGCTCCACACCTCACAGCCATACACCATGGCTGGCATAATCAGGCAGTTGAAGGTGTGAGCTCTCACTTTATTGTTTTTCATCTGTTGAAGTACTGTTTTGATGCGGTTGAAGCTGAACCACCCTGCAGCTAACCTTCGTGAGATCTGTGTATGTGTGTCCTGAGAGTTCATAATCTACTTGGCCCAAGTAGATGTGCGAATTCACGATTTTGACGGAATCAGTTTCAAGCGGCATTTCCTCGCAGGGACAGAAACTGTAAGCATACATTGTGTCTTCAGTAAATTTATTTTGAGAACAACTGCCTCGCTAGCGTTGTTGAGTTCATTTGGGCATTGCTCGGCGTCCTTGATGCTGTGACTGTTGATGATTGTGTCATCCGCAAACCGGAGTTGTTGAGCATTTCTCCTTCTATGATAATATCCCTGTCATTTAGTGTGCGGAAGACTTCGCCAAGGGCTACCGTGAAAAGATTTGGGAGAGATTGTTTCACCCTGTTCTACGCCACGTTCAATGTGTATATTAATTGGCCAGTAAAAAAATATAAAGATCGTGTCATGAACGTAGAAATACGTCGGAGAGTTAAAGACGCTATTGGTCCTTTTGAAGATCTGTTCACAGCTATGAAAAGACAAAAGATGGCCTGGTGCGGGCACGTCGCGAGGTCCAACGAAATTACCAACTCGATACTCTTTGGTTCCGTACCGGGACAGAGAGGGCGAAGACGTCCAAGGAAGAGATGGGTGGACAACATCACTGAGTGGTAAGACCTTCGTCCCGGTGAGATACGACAGGCGGCGACAGATAGAGAAGGGATGGGGTGGGATTTTGGGAGTGTCTTCATGTGTGCCCCAACGACCTGATGGGTTACGGGATGAACTGAACTGAAAAAAGGGTGGTATTTGTAGAGCACCCCTAATTTATATCTGCTACATGCGATGCAAATTGTTCCTCAATACCTTTATTTCGATGGGGATTTATGACTGCATTCACGTCAATGCTATTGAAGGCTTTTTCATAGGCCACGAACACCAGGCATAGGGGCATATGCACTAGCCTTGCCTTCTTCATTAGCTGGTGGAGAGTGTGGAGGAGGTCAATGGTGGAGTAGCCCTTTCTGAATCCCGCCTGTTCTCTTGACTGATTCTCATCAAGTTACTTTTCAAATCCGCTCATAATTACTCTCGTGAAAAGCGTGTTCAGGGATATCAACAAACATATCGAATGGTAGTTCGCAAGGTCTTTTATTTTCCCTTTAATATGAATCTTTTGTTTTGGAAGTCTTCCATTCGTTAGGGATTTGACCTTCATTTAGACATTTATTAAACAGTTTCGTCAGCTCGCTTGCCAGTGTTCCTCTCCCGCACGAATAACATCAACATTGACTCCATCCAGTCCTGGGACTTTTACTGTTTTTAGATGCTTGATTGCATGTATCGTCTCTGACGTTAGGATCTCCGGTGTTGAGGTAGAACCTGAAGTGAGCGGCCGTTCATGGATTACTGCCTTGGAAGAGGTCAGTGTAGAACCTCCAACATTCTTCTTCAATTTTTGTTCTCTGTGTCTCAATGTTGTAACATCTGGTTTGTAAAAAAAACTAGGTCTGAGATTGATTATGTACTAAGTTACGATCTCAAATTTGTTACTAACGTCGGATTTCTGCATCGGCTGAATATTGACAGTGATCTTAGACTAATTCGGGCAACAATGAATCTGAAGACGCTCGCTATTACAAATCGAACCCAGACCCAATCCACTCTTGATTCTGCTAGACTAGCAGACAAACTTCAGCAACAGGACTGGCAATGCACATGCTCTCCAACCTACCACCTGGAACAATTGCTAGATCAGCTGAATAAATCCATCAATGAGGCAAAAATAAAACAAACGAGGACAAAACGCAGTCGAATCAAGGATACCCCACTAAGACTCCTTGCAACCAGATGACGACTCAACGAGTCAATGGAATAATCAATACAATCGAACCGTGTGAATCAACAAGATGATTAGATGCAAACTTAAAAAAGATTATGAACAACATAGGCTACAGAAATTGGTCAAAGCGGATGAGACAAGACAGAGTACAATCAAATGTCGAAAAGACCTAGATCCAGAATCTGTTTTTGTTAAATGATAATTTCCCCATCACCACTTCACATCCCACCCTCATCACCACTTCACATCCCACCCCCATCACCACTTCACATCCCCCCCCCCCAATCACACTTCACATCCCCCCCATCACCACTTCACATCTCACCTCCAACACCACTTCACATCCCACTCACATCACCACTTCACATCCCACCCCCATCATCACTTCACATCCCCCCCCCATCACACTTCACATCCCCCCATCACCACTTCACATTCCACCTCCAACACCACTTCACATCCCACCTCCAACACCACTTCACATCCCACCTCCATCAACACTTCACATCCCACCTCCATCAACACTTCACATCCCACCTCCATCACCACTTCACATCCCACCCCCATCACCACTTCACACCCCCCCCCCCCAATCAAACTTCACATCCCCCCTCACCACTTCACATCCCATCTCCATTTCCACTTCACATCCCACCCCCATCACCCCTTCACATCCCACCCCCATCACCACTTCACATCCCACCCCCATCACCACTTCACATCCCACTCCCATCACCACTTTACATCCCACCTTCATCACCACTTCACGTCCCACCCCCATCACCACTTTCATCCCACTCCCTTCCTACTTCATGAAGGACTTCAAAGTAAACCAAATCAAGCGAATTGCTCTGAACTGAAGAATAAACTGCATTCAAAGTCATTCATTCATGTTTCGTTTAAAGTTGAAAAGCCACACGTAACACATGATATAAAACCACACGTAACACATCACATGATATAAAGCCAGACGTAACACATGATATAAAGCCAGTCGTAACACATGATATAAAGCAAGACGTAACACATGATATAAAGCCAAACGTAACACATGATATAAAGCCACACGTAACACATGATAAAAAATCAGACGTAACACATGATATAAAGTTACACGTAACACATGATATAAAGCCACACGTAACACATCACATGATAGAAAGCCAGACGTAACACATGATATAAAGCCACACGTAACACATGATATAAAGCCAGACCTAACACATGATGTTCGGTCATCAAGATTGATGAAGAGCACTCTCTGTTAATTAATTTAGAATATGTTGACTCAGTCGATAAGAAGAAATGTCTAAGAGTCCTATGTGGGTCTGAAAGACCTCAAGCAATTGGCCTGATGTGTACGCTTTTCTATCCTATCTCCGTTATTCAGCTGCTGTTTGTATGCATCCATTGCACAGCGAGGCGCTTCACCAAGAGATTTGCGCGAAGCCGTTCGGTCTCATCATCAATGGCAACATTTAAAGATTGTGTGCTACCAAGGTACGTTAACCTGTTCTCAACTGTCAGTCTCTAACCATTGACGTTGATAATTATCTCAGTATAACTAATGCCAGGAGCTAGTTAATGCGTGATTTCTGTGCTCTCTGTGTTGATAGTAAGGCCACAATTTTAACAGGCCTCGGGGAAGCTTTACACATAATTTTTCAGATCAGCCTTTGAGCAAGGAATGCAGGAATCGTTGTCAGCAAATAGAAGATATCTGGTGATGTGTGATTTGACCTTAGCTTGTGCTTGAAACTTCCTAAGGTTAAAAAAAATTGTCCATTCATACGATATCTGATGTTGATTTTAAAGCATCAGTCAGCGGGGCAGATAACATGGTACTGAAGAGTGTCCACTCAAGCATGAACCCCTGTTTACCGTTTTCCTGAACTTTATCCCGCATTCCGTTTTACAGCAGTCACACTATTGTTATACATTTCGTTGGACAACCGTATTTTGTCGTGCTCCTCTCTACTGAGGGGAGCCGCGTACCGCAGTGGTTAGCGTGCTGGCTTCGCGTCTGTGTTAATTTCCAAGTTGAAGCGGAAATAGTTTTTCAGACCGCAATGGCTGCCGGGTCGACCCAGCCTTAAATGGGTACCGGTTCAGTCCGGGGAGTAAAAGCGGAGGCGTGATGTTGATCACATCATCCACTAAGTGCCGTGAGTTCCAAATTATACGGGCCTAACACCATATTTCCTATGGGCTGCATGGCGTGACAGGATCTTTACTGATGCCTCTCTACTCAACTTTGTCGGGTCAACCAAAGATGTGTATCACAGTGCTGGTCATGACATTTTTCTTGTAGGTGTCTTGTAGCTATCACCATTTCAGAGGTTCAATCGATGGAAAAGTTCCCTGACCCATGATCTAAAAAAAGAACAATTCTGAGTAGAATCGCCATGTTGCCTTGCCTGTAGTATGGTGTAATAACCAGATATGGACGTGACACTCGTTGTTATGAAACAAAGCATACATACAATTAACAGTAACTGAAGAACTGAAATATTTCGTTCAAAACATCTACACTTCAGGTTTTGAAAAAGTGATACTGTTTCATTTTGAATAAAACAAAACATCTACACTTCAGGTTTTCGAAAAATGGTGCTGTTTCATTTTGGATAAAACAAAACATCTACACTTCAGGTTTTCGAAAAATGGTGCCTGTTTCATTTTCGTTAAAACAAAACATCTACACTTCAGGTTTTCGAAAAATGGTGCTGTTTCATTTTGGATAAAACAAAACATCTACGACAGGGGTTGTTTGTTTTGTATTGTTTGTTTGTCAGGTCAACTTGAATGCTGTCTTTAGAGTTCATCCGATTGATGTACTTTGTTTACAAGTTCATAAATGCAGAAATCCTTGTTCACAACAGCAGGATGTTGCCAACGGCAGGAGCATTTTGTCGCATCAACATGTGTAATTTTAAAAGAAATTAAGTTTTTACATCCACAAATACGAGAGAGATCTGTCTTGTTATGCAAAGTTCAAATGGTGCTTCTGTCATGCCTTCCGATACTTTAAAAAGTTGAATGTTGAAGGGATTGACAACCAACATGACAGTATGTGAATCAAACTCTAGAAAGTAATCAAAGAACCATATCTTGAGTTTGGGCAAATGCCTTGTAACCGAATCCTTGATGTCACAAAGACAGAGATCTTCCAAATTTAAAAAAAACAACTCTGCTAGCTTTGGTAAGTTGCCTATCTTGTTTACTCTCACTTTCCGGTTTTCTGTTACAGAAAGCTCTGAGTGAAATGTTGAAATTCCTTTTCTTCTAAAACGGCATAACATTTTTCCCTTGAAATTCCCTATTCAATGAATTCACATGTCAAAGGAGATCAAATAAATATGTGAGATTTACAAGCCAAGTAGAAGGTCTCAACATATTTGCAACATGTTTCTGATTCACCAGACATATTTTTAGTTCATTTCGGAGAGCTGACACTCGATCCTGAATATTTGCACATGAAAGCCATCTTATTTCTGTATGCATAAGGACACCAGAATATTCATTCTCACAATCCTACAATAAATCTTGAAATAGCTGTAGCCGAAGGATAATCCTATGCCCTTTCACATCATTGCCAATCTTGACTATATCATTCACTACAGCTGGCATTTCATGATCCAACTGCTTCAGAAGTAATGCCTGGCGAGTTATCATATTATCATGCAGAGGATAATTTTAATTTTTTGGTTATGTTTCTGGCCTAAGGCTCAGTAACATGGCCCAACATTGCTAGAGCTTCGTCAACAAACCAACCAATAGTCTTCCTACTTTAAATCAACACTTAGCACATGTTTTGAAGTGTACGCCAGCCTTGTTGAAGCCACGAACTCCTCGCATAAAGAGAACCCTTATATCAAACAAACCATCAGCAGTGATTGCTATTGACTTACTTATCAAATTGTTCAGCAAACTGTTTGCTCTGATTGAAGAAATGACACATTTTCTTGTGTTTTCTGCTAAGATGTCAATTACGTCTATCAACTTGTCGCATAGTTTCTTCTCAATACATGGGATTGCTACCATTTTCATAACTGCAGACTTGAACAATTCTTCACCAATAGTATGTGACCTTTTGCGTCGAGCAATAAAGTAGGCCACTTCAAAGCTAGCTCTTGATAGTGGTGAACATTAGATAAATGTAGCTCTTAAGCTACTTTCCATCTCTGCAATTTGAAACTTCTTGCAAATTCTCAAAGTATTCCAGTGGGTTGGAAGGCATGTTTGAGTTCACATTTTCCAAGTATTTCTTCAGCTAAATTTGATTGAAATACTGAAAGAAACAGTTTGAAAATTGTTGAACTTAAGACACATAAAACACATAAGACACATAAAACACATAACACACCTAAAATACAATCGACACATAAAACACATAAGAAGCATAAAACACATTAGATACATAAAACACGTAAAACGCATAAGACACATAAAACACATAAGACATACGACACTTACAACACATAAGACGCATAAGACACATAACACACATAAAACACATAAGATTCAGAAAACACAGAAAATTCAGAAAACACTTAAAACACAATAGACACATAAAACACATACAGCTCAAAACACATACAACACATAAGACAAATAAAACGCATAAAACACATAATACAAATTGAACACATAAAACACGTAAAACACATGAGACACGTAAAAAAAAATAAGACACGTAATTCTTCCGATCCTTTCCGATGGCAGCGTTCTGGAGCCGGCAGCGTTCTGAAGCCGGCAGCGTTCTGGAGCCGGCAGCGTTCTGGAGCCGGCAGCGTTCTGGAGCCGGCAGCGTTCTGGGGCCGGCAGCGTTCTGGAGCCGGTAGTGTTCTGGGGCCGGTAGCGTTCAGGAGCCGGCAGCGTTCTGGAGCCGGTAGCGTTCTGGGGCCGGCAGCGTTCTGGGGACGACAGCGTTCTGTAGACGGCAGCGTTCTGGATCCGGCAGCGTTCTTGAGACGCCTGCGTTCTGCTACATTGTTTCTGCTCTTAACTGCTCTTTTCTCTTCCATGACTGTAATAATGATGGAGCAATGATTTTCGTCGTAAGTTACCCGAGGCCCAGAAGCGTATATCCCCGAAGCTGTAGTATTCCAGGATTGTTCTACTTGAACCGGCAAAAGAACCGAAAGTTGCAAATCAATTTTGAACTGCAATGAAATATTGCATGACCAAGTCCTGTTCGACACGAGGTGTTTCAATGGCGTAGCCAGAATTTGGTTTTGCCTAGGAGGCTTGCTTGTGGTGATTGTTGCTGGCAAGAACGTTTTCGATACCATACACCCTGTAAGATTGAATTAGACTTGGGTTTTCTGTGAGGATGTGGCTCGTGTCTTTTTTTTTGTCCTTTGGTCTTGGATGTCCAGGAGTTCCGGTGGATGTCTTTTTCTAAAATCATGTGCTTGTTATCAAGACGCCAAATTAGGCACAGAAGGAAATCAATCTCGCCATGTTTTCATTTTAGGTTCCGTTAGCGAAATGACCTAAGACAGTTTCGAAGACGCATCTGTTTGTGCCAGGTGAGGCGTTAAAATTACCCAAGATGATGTATTCGTCGTTAGGGGGATACTGGTAGATTTCATCAAGCTGGGAGTTCTTCTTCTTCTTCTTCTTCTTCTTCTTCTTCTTCTTCTTCTTCTTCTTCTTCTTCTTCGTACGCTGTCAGACGTCAACCTGTATTTTTCGAAAAAAAGCAGCGGTCATCCTGAGGCTGTCGACACTGCCATAGAGCTTGCCTAGTTTTGCCACTGGTGATGGCCACATCTGCTCTCTCTGGTCCTTGTATGTCGGGCAATTTTGCAGCAAATGTTCAGCGATCATTTTCCCGGTACCACGCGAGCATTCGTCAGTGCCACCTATCTTCAATTTATTGAATAGGTGGTACCTCAGTCTATTGTGGCCTGTGCGAAGTCAGAAGACCACGACCTGCTCTCTTCTGTTTAACTGGTAATAGGCATCGTTTTTGTGTGTAGCCAGTATATTCTGTTTCCCATTTGGCCATGTATCTAGCTCTAATAAGCCTTTTTGACTCTTCGTAGATCACACTAGTATCTGGTTGTGGTAGTCTTGCACCTTCTTTTGCCAGTCTGTCTGCCTCCTCGTTGCCTTGGATGTTACAGTGGGATGGAACCCACTGTACCACAACTCTTTTTGGTGCGGACCGCTGGCATAGTTGACAGAGTACTCCTCTTAAATCATTAAGTTCAGTATTTTTCTGGCTTTTTAGTGCTGTGACTACGGCCAGGGCATCTGTAAGCAGGACCATATGGCTTTAATTTCTTTTGCCTGTCACCATTTCTTCTCCTGCAGCCCTCAGTGCCTCTACCTCCGCTCTGAAATTGCTTGAGTATTTTCCAGTTGCCACTGACAGTGTTATTTTTCTACCATTTGGTAGGGTCAGGAATACCCCTGCCCCTCCGTTCTGTGTTGTGTTTGTTACAGAACCGTCGGTGTATGCATGGCTCCAGTCCATGCTTGGGTAGTTTTCCGGTATGTAGCTCAGGGTTATGCCTTTTCTTTATTTTTCAGTCTGGCTGTTTTTGTTTCCAATACCTGGTATATTTTCTGCCACCTCTGCAAATATATGCTGCCTTCAGGTAGGATTGCGTACAGTAGGAATGGGCTTTGGTGTTGTTAATGCGTTCATAGGGTCTTCGCTCATCTTTGCGTTGGCTTTTTCTGCAAAGTTTCTCTGCTTTAGTTTCCCATTTCCAAAATTATTTAGTCTCTGATGCATTGGATGGTCTGTCAGTCTTCTGAGTTTCTCTGCTGGCTACTGGGCTCTGCAGTCTCTTCTGTCGGTCATGGATTGCAGTTTTGTAATCTTTTCAAGTTCTACAATTGGCGTTGACTTCATGCCTCCTATTATAACTCTCATGGCTTGGTTTTGAAGTATTAAGCTGGGAGTTGAAGATATCCTTCTTGTCTTCTTGTCTAGCTGGAAGTTGAAGATATCCTTCTTGTCTAGCTGGGAGTTGAAGACATCCTTCTTGTCTAGCTGGGAGTCCTCGGTGAGTGCACTGTCGACTACTGTGGATATGTGGTCAGGTCTGTGGCGCAGCCTGTCGGAAATTCGCTGCCAAATGATGAGATTGTCTGGAAAATGCGGACGGAAAACAAGGGCCACGCCATTGTGTATGATTGTCCGCCAGAATACAGAAATAACTACCAAGGGGAGAAATGTCTATCTCCCCGGATTCTGTGATCGGTAATTCCAGCGATGGGTACGATAAAGATGCTTAGACCTGGGCTAAAGATGTCGGGTATCCGTTGTTGCTTAGGGCCAGGACATTCCAAGTGGCTATCTTTACAGTTTGTCTGAGGTCCGGATCTGCGAGAAAAGCTCAGA
The DNA here is from genome assembly GCA_036924085.1 of Ariolimax columbianus. Taxonomy (NCBI): domain Eukaryota; kingdom Metazoa; phylum Mollusca; class Gastropoda; order Stylommatophora; family Arionidae; genus Ariolimax; species Ariolimax columbianus. Next base: position 122,448,865 of record JAVGWX010000003.1, read on the forward strand.
ACAATGCTCGACGCATGGCCTCGTCTCTCTTTCTTTGTCAGTTATTTTTGTCGCCAGTGATAGTTTTTGGTGCCGCTAGTTTCCCATTTACTGGACCAATACTTTTATGTATACTATCATTAATTTATCTGGCGTTCACTGTTTTAGCTGCAGTCTGGATGTTTTCCTGGAACCATGGACAAGGACAAACTGTTTGTTGATATATATATATATATGTGTACTGGTATTTAACATGTCAATAATGATGGACGTTTTTGCATGCCATTCAAATTGAGACGTGTAAAAAAATGGAAAACTTACCACTATCAACTTAGATATTGCAAGTCATACAACTGGTTATGAAATTGCTGTATGTGCGTGTTTTTGGCCAACCTATGTACAGTAAGAGCAATCGCATGCTATTTAGAGAAATGTTACATTAGATCCGCTGTATGGTAAGGTTGTGTACTCTCCCCTTTACTGTTTATCACATCTATAGACGAAATATGTGAGGACAAAAAAAACCTTAGGGAAAGAACCTTAGTGAACTTCCTTTTGCCGATGTAGAAGCACTAACAGCAAAACCAGGAAAACAACCACAGGAACGTATCAGCAAGCTTAATTAGGTCTATACTGACCACAGTTGGACAATCAACATAAAATGTCTTTAGGTCTGTACTGACCACAGTATGACAATCAACATAAAATGTCTTTAGGTCTGTACTGACCACAGTATGACAATCAACATAAAATGTCTTTAGGTCTGTACTGACCACAGTATGACAATCAACATAAAATGTCTTTAGGTCTGTACTGACCACAGTATGACAATCAACATAAAATGTCTTTAGGTCTGTACTGACCACAGTATGACAATCAACATAAAATGTCTTTAGGTCTGTACTGACCACAGTTGGACAATCAACATAAAATGTCTTTAGGTCTGTACTGACCACAGTTGGACAATCAACATAAAATGTCTTTAGGTCTGTACTGACCACAGTATGACAATCAACATAAAAAAACCAGAGTTTCTGTCTTTAGACATATTTTTCAAGGGCATCAATTCTCTTCTACAATTGTTTGTTCATTGTCTCTGTTTCTACGTAACACCTGATCACTGTCATTTCTAAATTGTGAGTTACTTCTTTTGATGTCAATTTACAACTCATCTTGACCTAAGCGGATATAGCCGACGCTCTTAAGTTGTGGAGACTGTCTATTTTAATCTGTAGAATAGATCTTTTGTCTGCTTTGCGAATTATCATTGATTTTGTTTTATTGCGATCTTAACGTTCAATTCATGAATCTCTTTTTTTTCTTTATTTGAATTCAATTTGTAAAAACCAATTTTCTGTACGTCCATTCTACACGTTGTCAGCAACTTATTACCAATTATTAACAAGTAATAACTATTAAACACATGACAGTAAGACCGGTTGACAAAAATATGATCAATGTAACCTTTCAAGAATGAATTTAAATGGTTATGCATATGGATAGCGCAAAGTCCTGGTATTAAAGCCTTTGCAGTGAAACTGCTACTTCTAATGCCTTGATACAGGCTTTCTGTATATGGTTCAGCTATATTTGTGGTCTTATGCTTCACTTGGAGTGTAAAGGCTTATCATTCAATCAATCAATCAATCTATTGATCAATCATTCAATCGATAACCATTAATTAACCACTGTGAGCCAATATAAGTGATATTAAAAATGCTTGAACATAATTACTTTACAGATGGATCAAATATGTTCTTGAAAAATATTGTCAGATGTAACCATTTTCATCGCAATCAGTTGTTGCAGGTAAATGTTCTCATGGGCTTAGCTCGTGTGAAAGATTTATTCGTTCCATGTGAAGCTTGATACACTGCATGCATTTTAAAAATATAACCATCCGAGATTGTGCACACGGGACGTTTATGCATATCCAACCAAGGTAAGCGTACCATTGATGGATATACTTCCGGTTCATTCTGTTGTGCAGATGACTGCCCTTGCGTATACAGAATTCAGAGCTGTGTAAATAGTTTACTTGGGGATGTCTTTGGTGTTGGGTGAGTTGAACCATTCTGAGACACCGTCGGTATCATGCTAACCTGGTACCAAAACATGCCATGCCGAAGTCGAATGTGTTGGACCGGAAGCTGCAAGTATCGCAGTCAAGCTGTAAACTACGACACAACGCCATTCCGTTCTCCTGGCTACATCCTGCTACTTGCAAAACCCTTTTCATGGTTTGTAGATGGAGAACGAGCAAAACCGAAAAAGATGAAGAAGAAGATGAAGATGTCAATGTCACTCGTTGACCAAAGAATCAGTCAACTGTCTTCATAATTAACATTGAACGGAAGAATGCGACGAACGAATATGACGAAAGTCACGAAAGATGGTGAAGAAAGAAATGTAAACTCAGAGACCAGTAAATACACAATTTATTTAGACATCAACAAGAACCCGACAAGAAAGTACACTTTAAGCACTGGAAACCTTCTTCTATTTTAGTAAATACACAATTTATTTAGACATCAACAAGAACCCGACAAGAAAGTACACTTTAAGCACTGGAAACCTTCTTCTATTTTAGTAAATACACAATTTATTTAGACATCAACAAGAACCCGACAAGAAAGTACACTTTAAGCACTGGAAACCTTCTTCTATTTTAGTAAATACACAATTTATTTAGACAGCAACAAGAACCCGACAAGAAAGTACACTTTAAGCACTGGAAACCTTCTTCTATTTTAGTAAATACACAATTTATTTAGACATCAACAAGAACCCGACAAGAAAGTACACTTTAAGCACTGGAAACCTTCTTCTATTTTTTATGAATGATTATAATATTTGCATGTACGATTGTTGTTTTTTGTCGATAAAACTAAATTAGAGAATAATAGAACTGTTCGGGTTTCAATTTTATACCCAGATATACATAAACCACATCTCTAAAAGCACAGAAAGTGTTTTGGCGCTGGCTTTCTAAAGATGGGCAGTTATAGTGGAGACCCTACTCCGACTCGAAAACAACAGGAACAGTAAGGCTGAGATCTATAACCTGAAGAAGAGAGTTTTGATATTCTCGACCAGTCCTCTACTCTACCTCCTGTTCGGGACATTGACGAATCTGTCAGGGGTGTAAAGTTCACACCAGCAAAACTCAGGAGGCGTGAAGAAGCTACTCCGTCACTATGAGGCTAAGGGAGAGGTTTTCAAACTTGTTTGGTCCGCCGCTTCCTTGACCTATGCATAAATCACCGCGGATCCTCTTCATACCATAAATAAGCAAATGTACCAAAAAAAATATTAATGACTTCTGAATGTGCATATTTTACATCTGATCCAGATAACACGTATTGTTACATGTAATAATACCTCGGCGCAAACATGTCGTCCTACAAAGATCTATATTTATTGATGGACCTTGGCACATAATATCGAGCCCAATACTTTTCTCAAGCCATCGCGCCGCCGTTAGCTGAGGGCGGCGACGCCCCTGGGAGCCGTGACAAAGTTTGAAAACCTATGGGTTAGGGTATTAACGGCTCGTTAGTTCATTCAGACAGCTCCTAACGGAGACGACTCTTTACAACAGTGTGACCGCTGCTTTGCGGCAATAGTGGCTAAGGCAACAGCGCTTCCAGAAGCATGGTGACGATGGTTTCACTGCGCTTCCAAGAGCACGGTGAAGATGGATTCACTGCGCCTCCAAGAGTGTGCTGAAGACGGATTCACTGCGCTTCCAGGAGCATGGTAAAGATGGATTCACTACGCTTCCAAGAGTGTGCTGAAGATGGATTCACTGCGCTTCCAAGAGTGTGCTGAAGATGGATTCACTGCGCTTCCAGGAGCATGGTGAAGATGGATTCAATGCGCTTCCAAGAGTGTGCTGAACATTAATTCACTGCGCTTCCAGTAGCATGGTGAAGATGGATTCACTGCGCTTCCAAGAGTGTGCTGAACATGGATTCAGTGCGCTTCCAGGAGCATGGTGAAGATGGATTCACTGCGCTTCCAATAGCATGGGGAAGATGGATTCACTGCGCCTCCAAGAGTGTGCTGAAGACGGATTCACTGCGCTTCCATGAGCATGGTGAAGATGGAATCACTGCGCTTCCAAGAGTGTGCTGAAGAATGATTCCCTGCGCTTCCAAGAGTGTGCTGAAGATGGATTCACTGCGCTTCCAGGAGCATGGAGAAGATGGATTCACTGCGCTTCCAAGAGTGTGCTGAACATTAATTCACTGCGCTTCCAGGAGCATGGTGAAGATGGATTCACTGCGCTTCCAAGAGTGTGCTGGACATGGATTCAGTGCGCTTCCAGGAGCATGGTGAAGATGGATTCACTGCGCTTCCAAGAGCATGGGGAAGATGGATTCACTGCGCTTCCAAGAGCAGAACACATCGTGAAAAGTAAAGGACTACCGCCTACCAAAAAAGACATTCATACTCATGAATTTGTTGAAACCGTTGATGTGGGTGTCTGATGGTGAACAATGCAATTACACTCAAGTCATTCATTTACATACATGGCCATGTTAGAGCTGCTGACGTGGATGCCAGGTGGCATACAAGGAAGAAGAAGATTATAAGACAGATCTCGTGTGGGAGATACAAATTCCACTTGGACATACTAATTTCTAGTACTCGTACATATAAACAACATAGAAGATGGGGATTTTAAGAGAGAGAGAGAGAGAGAAAGAGAGCGAGAGAGAAGTAGAAAGCGTCAGAGAGAGAGAGAGGGAGAGAGAGAGAGAGAGAAAGAGAGCGAGAAAGTGGGAGGGCTATTTAATACACGCCAATGCAGCTCTTAGGTCTGAGGTCGTCAGATGATGGTGCAGCTCTTAGGTCTGAGGTCATCAGATGATATTGCAGCTCTTAGGTCTGAGGTCATCAGATGATGGTGCAGCTCTTAGGTCTGAGGTCATCAGATGATGGTGCAGCTCTTAGGTCTGAGGTCATCAGATGATGGTGCAGCTCTTAGGTCTGAGGTCATCAGATGATGGTGCAGCTCTTAGGTCTGAGGTCGTCAGATGATGGTGCAGCTCTTAGGTCTGAGGTCATCAGATGATGGTGCAGCTCTTAGGTCTGAGGTCGTCAGATGATGGTGCAGCTCTTAGGTCTGAGGTCGTCAGATGATGGTGCAGCTCTTAGGTCTGAGGTCATCAGATGATGGTGTAGCTCTTAGGTCTGAGGTCATCAGATGAGGGTGCAGCTCTTAGGTCTGAGGTCGTCAGATGATGGTGCAGCTCTTAGGTCTGAGGTCGTCAGATGATGGTGCAGCTCTTAGGTTGGAGGTCGTCAGATGATGGTGCAGCTCTTAGGTCTGAGGTCGTCAGATGATGGTGCAGCTCTTAGGTCTGAGGTCGTCAGATGATGGTGCAATTCTTGGGTCTGAGGTCGTCAGATGATGGTGCAGCTCTTAGGTCTGAGGTCGTCAGATGATGGTGCAGCTCTTAGGTCTGAGGTCGTCAGATGATGGTGCAGCTCTTAGGTCTGAGGTCGTCAGATGATGGTGCAGCTCTTAGGTCTGAGGTCGTCAGATGATGGTGCAGCTCTTAGGTCTGAGGTCGTCAGATGATGGTGCAGCTCTTAGGTCTGAGGTCGTCAGATGATGGTGCAGCTCTTAGGTCTGAGGTCGTCAGATGATGGTGCAGCTCTTAGGTCTGAGGTCGTCAGATGATGGTGCAGCTCTTAGGTCTGAGGTCGTCAGATGATGATGCAGCTCTTAGGTCTGAGGTCGTCAGATGATGGTGCAGCTCTTAGGTCTGAGGTCGTCAGATGATGGTGCAGCTCTTAGGTCTGAGGTCGTCAGATGATGGTGCAGCTCTTAGGTCTGAGGTCGTCAGATGATGGTGCAGCTCTTAGATCTGAGGTCGTCAGATGATGGTGCAGCTCTTAGGTCTGAGGTCGTCAGATGATGGTGCAGCTCTTAGGTCTGAGGTCGTCAGATGATGGTGCAGCTCTTAGGTCTGAGGTCGTCAGATGATGGTGCAGCTCTTAGGTCTGAGGTCGTCAGATGATGGTGCAGCCCACGGAGCTGAGGTCATCAGATGATGGTGCAGCTCTTAGGTCTGAGGTCGTCGGATGATGGTGCAGCTCACAGAGCTGAGGTCGTCAGACATTGGTGCAGCCCACGGAGCTGAGGTCGTCAGACATTGGTGCAGCCCACGGAGCTGAGGTCGTCGGACAGTGATGCAGCTCACAGAGCTGAGGTCGTAAGACTTTGGTGTAGCTCACAGAGCTCATTTCGTCAGACATTGGTGCAGCCCACAGAGCTCATTTCGTCAGACATTGGTGCAGCCCACAGAGCTGAGGTCGTCAGACATTGGTGCAGCCCATTGAGCTGAGGTCGTCAGACATTAGTGCAGCTCTCAGGTCTGAGGTGGTCAGATGAGGGTGCATGTTGATTACGTGAATGTAAAGGTAATCCCAGAGGAGACGATGCATTTTGGAATGAAGAATTAGGACTTCTTTGCACTTAAACTTTGGCCTTGGGGTGAAACGTCCATTTCACAATCCCAACGCCCCGGGTTGGAATCACTCAGTGTCGAGTTTGGCAGACACGGATTTTTCTCGATGCAATTGCGAGATTGTCTGCATCCTGAGTTAACCCAGTCGTCTCGACTGATAGTCATGCCACTGGCCAATGGCAGTTAGAGACGAGAGGAAGAGGTTGACGATTAGTGCATTCTCTTCCTCGTTATAATCCAAATACACCGCAGGTTACTTCATTAAGAGATGTCGCTATCATCGCTTGCTGTGGACGACTCGCATTTGTGTACAAGAACTCAGTTTTTTATTATGTTATGTTATCCAATTCTCTTTCCCGCTGTCTCGCATTCATTAACTGTAACCTATGTGTTCATTTACAGTTGGGTAGGCTTGTGCCTTTTGAACTTTGTGCCTTTGCCGCGAGACATGATGCCTACCCGCATGCTCGAAATCCTCTCCATCCAACACGGTCTTCTAGAGGACCAGTAACAGAGCTTCACATACGGCCTTGCTCGTGAATGATTCAATGACACGCTACTGATGTGCTTGCTAATGATACAGTTGTGTCTATGCTTCTCTCTATTTATCTTGTTTTAACGGTGAAGGTACTCAGCATAGATGTATCTTTGATTATTAACCTACCTATTCCCACCCATTCCTCTCTCTTACCCACTTCTTGTCTCAATTACGCTCCGAACACAAAAAATGACCACTAAATAACCTGTCTCCAGACAGAAACCCGCCCTAAAGAAATCTGCTTTGTTCCTTTGCAGTGGTGGTTAGGGCAGCTGTTAGCTTTACGTAATGAGATTGCTAAGTAAGTACACACGCCTATTTAATCGCCTCTTATGACATACTTACAATGTTAAAGTAGGTCTAATCTTTATTTGCGAGGGTCCACTCTAGAGAACTGATTTACTTACTATATAATTATGATGTATGAAACTATCTTACAGCAACAATATAATGAAGGAATACAACATGGAACATTATCACAATATAGTGAACGAATACAACATGGAATATTATCACAATACAGTGAACGAATACAACATGGAACATTATCACAAACAACAATTGAATATACCATGAAGTAACCACACAGTAAAACGAAATATTTAGAATAATACCAGGGAAATCTAGATGAACAGGTTGGCGACGGAAACAACAGGTCGCAGTGTATTTAGCGAAATTTCACAGCCAAAAAGTAACGATGACATAAATAAACTACATAGAAGAGATCAGTCTCATTTTTCAGTTTCGAACAGGACATACCAGAGTCAATAGCCACTTGAACCGCATCAATCCTCAGCACCTGCCGTTGTGCAGACATTGCTTTCACCGATATGAAACAGCTAAACATCCACTCATTGATAGGAAGGCGCTTGCGGACATGAGGAAAAGATTCTTTTAAGCACTGCCGACAATTGTCAACACACTGTACAGAGTAGTGAAACAGCTGAAGACGACCTATATGTAGGTAACAATGGCATTGTGCTGCCAAGAGCATGCTTGTTCGGCAGATATGGGATAACAACAACAACAACAACAACATCACAACCACAACATAAACTGTTATCATTCCCCCATCATCCTCCCCTTCTGTGCGATCTTCAACTGACCATTAAATGTCCTTCATTTCTTCCTATTCTCTTAATACAGTCGCATATGTTGATAGTCTTATATAGAACTAGGAATCAGAGCCGGAGAGGAACTGTGGACATGATTTTTGCCGCTCGCCAAGTACAAGAGAAGTGTCGGGAACAAAATCAGGCCTTGTACACCACATTTATTGATTTGACAAAGGCATTTGATACAGTAAACAGAGGAGGGCTGTGGATGATAATGTCCAAGTTTGGCTGTCCCAACAAGTTCATAACCATGGTGAAACAGCTACACGAAGGCATGTGTGCTCGTGTACTGGACAGCGGTGCAATCTCTAAAACGTTTCAAGTATCAAACGGAGTAAAACCAGGATGTGTACTCGCACCGACTTTGTTCAGCATGATGTTCGCGGCCACGATGACAGACGCCTTCAGATCACTGGAGCTTGGAATACCCATAAAGTACCGCACAGATGGCAAGTTACACAATCCCAGAAGAATGAAGGCCAAAACCAAAGTGGCTGGCGACATAATCGGGGAAATTGTATTTGCTGACGACTGCGCTCTAATGAGCAACTCAAAACTTAACATGCAGGTTTGAATGGACCTGTTCTCTGCCGCATGTGAAAATTTTGGCCTGACCATAAATGCCAAAAAACAAAACAGAGGTCATGTACCAACCAGCACCAGGCATGCCGTACACAAAACCAGAGACTATAGTCAGCGGGCAGACCCTGAATGTCGTAGACAAAATCACATATCTTGGCAGCACCCTGTCGAGATCTGTCAGGCTAGACGATGAGGTGGCAAGCAGAATAGCAAAGGCCAGCTCAGCCTTAGGTAGAATGCGCTCGATGGTCTGGGCATGTCCTGGCATCAGCGTCAAGACCAAACTCAAAGTCTACCGTGCAACCATCATTCCAACCCTACTATACGCTTGCGAAAGCTGGACTGTATACTCTGGACATGCAAGGAGGTTAAACCACTTCCACACAGGTTGCCTGAGGCGAATATTCCACATCCGATGACAAGATCGTGTCACTGACATTGAGGTTCTTTCCATTGCTAACATGCCCAGCATCCATGCACTGCTAGAAAAAACACGACTAGGATGGGCCGGACACCTCGTCCGTATGTCAGACGAGCGGCTCCCAAAGAAGCTTTACTACGGCGAGCTGAAAGAGGGATGGCGCTAGAGAGTGCGTCCAAAGAAACGTTTTAAATACGGTCTGAAGGACTCACTGAACAGTTGACAGATAAACATCGACACCTGGGAGTGTCTTGCGCAAAACAGAATGGACTGGAGAAGCGCAGTCAAATCGGGTGTAGCTACCGGCGTAGACGACCGTGTTGTGAAAGCCCAGAGCAGACGCGAGACCCGGAAATCCTGAACAGCGGGAACACCATCACCTTCTACAAACCTCGTGTGCCCGATATGTAGCAGATGTTTTCGTGCCCGCATTGGCCTGTTCAGCCACATGCGCACCCACACCCAACAGGGAAATCTGTGACAAGGATGATGTCGGCGGTCCTCATCGACAACGATGGACAGCTATTATTAGAACTATAAGTGATAGAAATGCATGCATAGGTAATGGCTGATCTTAAAGATCTTTTTTTGTTTCGTTTTGTTAAAGGTTTGTCTTTCTGAATTCTACTGGTAGAAGGCACACTCCGTTCAACCAACCCGCAGTCTTTTATGTTATATTAAGACGAATTGGCAAATGTATGAATGCTTGTATGTATCTGCATGTGTATGTGTGTGTGTGTGTGTATGTGTGTCTGTTTACGTGTGTGTGTGTATCTGTTTGTGTGTGTTCCACTAAGATCACTTTGCAGTACAGTAGTTTTGCAGATCCTTTCTGTACCTGGGGAACTGGTCATACAAAGAACAATCCCCGATAAACCCAGTCAAACTGAACACAAAATGATTTCCAACCAGATATGTTGAGATTGCAAACAGAAATACAATGTAAAGTCAGCCGATATGTGTGCATTTGAAACATGGCGGATGACCACATTCAATATTAAGATATTACAGTGCTTCTATAAACAAATACATGTAGAAGGTCCTTTCTCTGCAATGGTTTGACTAGTTTCAAATGAAAGTTTATAAGAGAGAGCAGGGCAAAGCTGTTTAGGACAGTGAATCTTCGAAGATGTGGCGTTGAGACACTGCGAACGCCACAAGTCAATATCACCAGACAATCTCTGGCGTGAAAACCACAGGAAAATAGTGACAATGAAAGACAAAAGAAGACAGACAGAGACGACATGGAAATAACCGGGAAGACACTGAAAGGAACTTGAGAAAATAGCGCAGGACATGACTGCTTTATGACGTTGGGTTGATGGCATATCCAATACAATGTGACAGTGATAAAGAAGAGGAAGAAAAAGAAGAAGAAGACGATGAAGAAAGAAGAAGAGGAAAAAGAAGAAAGAAAGAAAAAAAATTATATTTCATTGCAATGCACAAATAGGATTTTCACATTTGTCAGAAAAACGGTCACATTGTATGTTTTACATATTTTGGCTAACAAAATTATAACGAATGAATTTTATAGACGAATGACCAAGCTTTCTTTTAATCTGTTTGAAGGGAAACAGCATAATACGACTCAGGGCAAAAGATGAATGTGACCATTTCTTAGATAGGAAGCTATATTTACACGTGACTTTGACATATAATCATTAAAAATATTAAACCTTAACAACTGTTCTAATGAAACAATCAATTGACTCGAAATCAGATGAGAACGGCAAGATTATAGTTTTTTTCATTCATTCTATTTACTGCAAGTTTACTGATGGTTACCTGAAATGAGAATTATTATTTTTTAAGTGTCTGCTGGTCACACATACAAATCTTGTGACGAACATCACGTGGTCCACGGATTCTAGTGGAAGACTCCAGCAGACTAGACGTCAGCATAGGTTCGGCTAATGGACACTGTGGTTAACCTCTACCTGGCTAATGGACATTGTGGTTAACCTCTACCTGGCTAATGGACACTGTGGTTAACCTCTACCTGAATGTATTGCTTTACTGCTGTTTGCCATGGATCTGTAATTGTTGTTATTTCTCGCCTGTTAACATCAGGTATGCAACAGAGATACTCTGATGGTGAGTGTTAGACCATCTGTAAACGGTAAATCATTTTTTGCTTTTAACTTTAGCATCACCAAACGGCCAAATTTCTACTTTCGCAATAAAACTGTCCTAAGATGGCGCGATCTAAGACACCCGGACAGGTCATAGACACACGGCTGCTAAAAATATCAGAATAGACAGTCTTGTTCCTTTTTACTGCACTTAACTTTTCTTTTCTTACCTCACACTCTGTTTTTACATTTATTCCGTCCAACAATCACACTCTTGCACACTCTCCCTAAGTGTGAGGCCTTTCCATTGCACTTTGGTTGGGTTTACCTCTGAGAGTGCTCAAACTGACATGGGTACATACAGACACACATACGCATCCAATCACTGGCTAATACGTCCTGATATCACAGAAAAGACTGCGCGTCGGGGTGGAAAAGAACGTGCCTCAGCCTGTAGAATACAGAGAGACATACACTTTACAAAAAGAAAAACAAAAAACAAAAAATTACTTCTTTTCTGTTTGGCTCTGTTGTCATTCCTTCCTCATCTATCAAACCCATCCCATGACAGACCATAAAAAAATGAAATCATTTACATTTTAAATGTTAGTCAATGTATGTTTTTCACACTATATATATATATATATATAGACAGTCTTTTAATTCATGTACATGGTACAAATCAATTTTCTCTTAAACTGCATGTCAGATCCAAATGATTTTTCGAAAGCAAACTTAGAATATCCAGGACGTTAAGCAAATAGTTTTTTCTCTAAATAATTTGATGTATTTTAAAAAATGTATCCCTTAGGCTATATTAAAAACAACCTCACTGAATTGGACATAATTTTAACATGTATACGGTACTCAGTCGTGCTGATTTTAAAATATATGTTTTGACATTCAAATACATTTGAGTTAAAAATAAATTCCTGATTATCCCGTACCGTAATTAGACATTTTATCGAATTCGGAAAACAACTAAGGTCATTAATGCGAAACTGTCGTTCAGTTATAGGTGTATCCCGATATTATAGTTTGTGGGGTCATTATTGTGACATTTAGTTGCTTTTCCAAAAGTTACATTGTTATCATTTTGAAAATGAGTTTGAAGTGTATATTTATAACAATGCAGAAGGTAACCGTTTTACTATAAAAGTTTTTCCGTAGGGAATCTAAAATGGGTAATTTATATTGCGATATTCATGACCCAGAGAAACAAACGCAATCGGTGCTTGGTCAGGATAGAACATCCTTTAACCGTTGGATTTGACAGGACTCAGAGAGCACTCATATCGAGCAAAGTAGGAGATTTGACAGGACTCAGAGTGCACTCATATCGAGCAAGGTAGGAGATTTGACAGGACTCAGAGAGCACTCATATCGAGCAAAGTAGGAAAAGGACATGTCACGATTTCGACAGAGATGTCATAGAACGGGAGATTTTGAAACAGTTGACGAAAAATCAACTTATCACTATACGGAAACTAAAAATAACATTGCAATCCGACTGCAGTTTTAACGTTTTCAAAAGTATTATTTGGAAAATTGTAAGAGCCGTCGGCTTTACATTCATGAAAACTTCATGCGGCAGTAATATTATAAGCGAAAAGCCAGATTTGATTGCTGCAAGAAGTAAAAACTTGAGACAGATACGTGAGCGGTATAGGCAAGGCTGTGATATACTTGAGATTAATCCTGGATCAATGCTCACCACACCTTAGGTAAAGAATGGCAATCAACTGACGGTGAACAGAAAATGCAAATTCCAAGCAGTAAATGGCATTATACTAACGTATGCCAGAAGCAGAGAAAAAGGACTTGTCGATGACGCTGAACTTATTTTCCAAACAGAAAGTAAGGACGGTAGAGACTACCACACTGAAATGAATGGACAAATTGTCAGACACTGGATGACGAATGAACTGTTTCCAATTCTTGATAGACCGTCATGCCTAGTAATAGTTAATTCATCCTATCACAATGCAGTATCAGAGGAAGACAAAGTACCAACTGCATCAAATATAAAAGCTCAAATTAGGACATGGCTAAATATGGAAAAACGTGAATTTCGAAGACACGTATTTAAATCCAGAGTTGTTGCATCTTGTGAGAAAGTCAAATAAGACAGATGGGTATCATGTTAACGAAATCATTGAAGAGTATGGTCACACTTCTCTCCGACTACCTGCATATCATGCGCATTTAAACCTTACATAACTTGTACGGGCTAAAGTCCAAGGACAAGTTGCCGAACAGAACAGGACATTTAAAATGTGCGGTGTTGAAATGCTTTCAGGTGAGTACCTTTCAAAAATAGACATTCCATTCTGGAAGAAGTGTGTTGAACATGTACTCCGGGAAGAAGTACAGTACTGACAACAAGAAGGATTACAATTTGTCCAGCCAGTAACAATTATCAACCTCTTTGAATCGACAAAATTCGGATGATTAAAATCATCTTTTGTAGATATACTGATTAGTAGACTTGGATGAATTAGCATGTGTTTATCAAAACAATTAAGTGTACATACAATGGCATCAAATACATTTTAATATTTAATCACTTTGAACAAAAAAAAATTAACTGCGCAGTTTCTTCTTCTTCTTCTTCTTCCTCGTTCGTCACTGCGCAGTTAATACAACCTTGGCGGTCTAAGAGTGACCTAAGGGCTGTACTAATTGTTGCATATTGGTGCCATTTTTACGATTGTACATAAAGGTCGACACAAACAATCAATTGATCTATCAAGTCATTAAGGAGATACACCTATTAACAAAAGGTGACGAGAAATTAAGCTGCGTACTGTAAAATCTTAAATTTAATGTAATTTCTTTGCAATGGTCCTAAAAGATCATAACAATTCGCCGATTTGCAAATGTCTTAACATCTGTGAACTAAATAATATCAATATTTTTCAGTCATGGATATTCTAAGGCTGCATGCATAAAATCATTTGGATTTTACATGCAGTTTTGTACAAAATTGCTTCGGACCTTGTTCATAAAAAAAGACGAACTATACCTACGTATCTGCCTACATGCCTTGTCTGTCTGTCGGTCTGTTTGTCTGTCTGCCTGCCTGTCAGTCTGTCTGTCTATCTGCCTGTCTGTCTCGCTGTTTGTCTGCCTGTCTGTCTGTCTTCTGGCTGCCTGTCTGCCTGTCTGTCTGTCTGCCTGTCTGTCTGCCTGTCTGTCTGCCTGTCTGTCTGTCTGTCCGTCTGGATGTCTGCCTGTCTGTCTGATTGCCTGCCTGTTTGGCCGTCTGTCTGTCTGTCTGCCTGTCTGTCTGTCTGGCTGCCTGTCTGTCTACCTTCCTGTCTGCCTACCTGCCTGTCTGTCTGCCTGTCTGTCTGCCTACTTGCCTGTCTGTCTGCCTGTTTGTCTGTCTGCCTACCTGCCTGTCTGTCTGCCTGTCTATCTGAGTACCTTTATATATTCGTCGTCAACTCACATTTTTGTTCAGTGATGATCGGGAAAGGTGGTACAGGACTTGAGAAGCGGATATCTCAGGCTTAAGACAATTATCGAAGCGAACCCACAGCAAGGGAAGACCTATAGCTCAGTCACAAGCATCCATAAAAGTATCCACACAAGTATCCACACAAGCATCCATACAAGTATCCACACAAGTATCCACACAAGTATCCACACAAGCATCCACACAAGTATCCACATAAGTATCCGCACAAGTATCCACACAAGTATCCACACAAGTATTCATGCAAGCATCCACACAAGCATCCAAACAAGTATCCACACAAGTATCCACACAAGCATTCATGTACGCATCCACACAAGTATCCACACAGGTATCCTCACAAGTATCCACACAAGTACCCACACAAGTATCCACACAAGTATCCACACAAGCATTCATGCAAGCATCCACACACGTATCCACACAAGTATCCACACAAGTATCCACACAAGTACCCACACAAGTATCCACACAAGTATTCATGCAAGCATCCACACAAGTATCCACACAAGTATCCACACAAGTATCCACACAAGCATCCACACAAGCATTCATGGAAGCAACCACACAATGACTGGCACGTCCTAAGATAACAGGAAACACGATATCTGACATTGAAAGGTGTACATATTCTCCAAAACGCAAGGTAAGCCTTTAAGGAACACCATCATACTTTTGAATGTAGACAGGCTGTCTAATATAATGCACTTTCTCAAAGATGACCTTTCCACCCGTCCCATTTTTCCCCATTTGTGTAATAGGCCAATCTAAAATTAATTAGAGAAACTCTGAGATGTGGAGAATTAATCTCATTTCCTGTCTGTGACATATCTTTTTCTGAGCCCGCTGCTTCGCCACTTGTGGTGCTCGTATTAAGCTAGATCTAGGATATTTTGAGATGACGACTAGCTGTTCTTCCTTTGTTCAGTTCTGAAACTGGGCAAAACATCAGAAATACAAAGACAGTTATTGGGTTCAATTTGACAAAACGCTACAGCACGTTATAAACAGAGGAGCGACTATATGAGCTCGTGAAATATTTGGCGCTGCTGTTGATATCACCCACATTAGCTATGATTGGATTACTCAAACTGTATAATTATACGCACATCCACACACGCATTCGCTCACCAACCCACCCACAGAACCACACATACACTTCCTTTACCCAACCACACAACCATATATTTATTTGAAAAAGCATTCGACAGATTGGACAGAGAAGGAATCTAGAATTAGTTTGACAGATTTGACAGAGAATCTAGAAATTGTTTGACAGATTGGACAGAGAATCTAGAAATTGTTTGACAGATTGGACAGATAATCTAGAAATTGTTTGACAGATTGGACAGAGAATCTTGAAATTGTTTGACAGATTGGACAGAGAATCAATCTGCAAATTGTTAATGCGTTACTGAGTGCTCCTAAAGTTAACTAACCTTTCTAAAAACATATACAAATATAAAATGTCGGTTACTACATGGGGGTCAGTATTCTAAGCCCTTTAAGAATTGGGCTTAGAAAGGAATACTACCCTATCACCATTTCTCCGTCTGCATGCCCTTGACGGCATTAAGAATTCAACAACATCAACCTGGACTGACTGAATTCTATGGACTATGATTAAACAACTTGATCACCGGAAAATAAATCGATACTTTGCCAATAACGATCCTCTCGTCCCTTACACACAGTCAGATAATAAATAAAATAAGGGAGTAGCGTGGGCTAGTGATTAAATAACACGGCTCACAGCCTGAAGGTGCTGGGTTCGCTCCCCATCACAGCACCAGCCGTTACCCCGGGGAAGCAAACCCTTAGAAAATGCAGGAGGAAGTAGACCCTTACATAAAATGCATGCCGAAGTCGGATGCACTGGGCCGGCAGGTGCAAAATAAAAATATAGTGCAATGCACACCGCCTTGGGGAATAGAGAAATAAAATGAATGCAAAAACACAAAAAAACAAAAAACACAAAAAATAAAATTTAATTTGCTCGATGAGCGGTCACAGACCGGCTCGATAAGGACATTATGCATAAACACAGGTTTGGAGAATCAGTGTTACTACCAAGGACCATACTGTATTGGATTAACATTCTCCTACCAGATGTGAGCTTCTTCATTTATCTTGGGTATCTTAGCAGAAATTTAGACTTTTAAAAAGGTATGTGCAGATACAGATATCGGGTTTATGATACAGAAGGTATGTACAGATACATATATGAGGTTAAAGATACAAAATGTATACACAGATACAGATATCCAGTTAAAGATACAAAAGGTATGTACAGCTACATAAGTGAGGTTAAAGATACAAAAGGTATGTACAGATACATAAGTGAGGCTAAAGATACAAAAGGTATGTACATATACATAAGTGAGATTAAAGATACAAAGGGTATGCACAGATACATAAGTGAGGTTAAAGATACAAAGGGTATACACAGATACATAAGTGAGGTTAAAGATACAAAGGGTATGCACAGATACATAAGTGAGGTTAAAGATACTAACGGCGAGAGTAGCTTTCATTGCGTTGGGGAGATCATTGAATTCATACACACACACACACACACACACAACGACTCACCCACATCTGATCCAGCAGAGAAATGTCCCTATTCAGCTGAAGTTATAGAACCACAAAGAGGATAACGAAAAAGCTCTTGACAATCATAAATGGATGCCTACGCAGAATAAAGCGATTGGGGTAGCATGAAAAGTGAACCCATGTGGATCTGTTTGAGATAATTGTTCAGATACAGGAAGAACAACCCATCAAGAGGTGGGTGCTGGATAGGGAACTTATTAAAAGAAACCAGATGACTGCATTACAAGCAAGTCTCTGTTCTGGTATCCCATTACAAGCAAGTCTCTGTTCTGGTATCCCATTACAAGCAAGTCTCTGTTCTGGTATCTCATTACAAGCAAGTCTCTGTTCTGGTATCCCATTACAAGCAAGTCTCTGTTCTGGTATTCCATTACAAGCAAGTCTCTGTTCTGGTATCCCATTACAAGCAAGTCTCTGTTCTGGTATCTCATTACAAGCAAGTCTCCGTTCTGGTATCCCATTACAAGCAAGTCTCTGTTCTGGTATCCCATTACAAGCAAGTCTCTGTTCTGGTATCCCATGACAAGCAAGTCTCTGTTCTGGTATCCCATTACAAGCAAGTCTCTGTTCTGGTATCCCATTACAAACAAATCTCGGTACTGGTATCCCATTACAAGCAAGTCTCTGTTCTGGTATCCCGGACACAAAAGATGTGGATGCCGACCTACGCGTTCATGGAGAAAGGCGATCGAGATAGATACTTATCATGGAGGAACTCAGCTGACACATTTGACACAGTAGGGGAGCACTTGGTTTGTATTTGTTGAAGATGTATGCTCCGCGGTGAGCTGACACGCTTTGATCGATTTCATTGCTATATTACGTGCACATATTTGGCTTGGCTTGGCTTCGTTCGTTCTCAATCTCCCGCTACCAAACCCTGAGAGGGCTTAAGTAGCAGAATGTAGTCTAGAGAACGGAATGAGTTGCGTCGTAGTTTACAGCTTGACTGCCATATTTGCACCTTTCGATCCAACACATCCGACTTCAGCAAGCATTTTTGTTAGTACCGGGTTAGCATTTCCTCTTCGATCCTTTCTCCTTAGCCAGTCTGGCCTGCTGCAGCCTGTTATCCAGGATCACCGCGTGGAGGTATAGAAGGGTCTTGGCAGCTCTGGTTCTCTGGCCCTGACGCTAGCAGTCAGCTATGGGTCGCTGACCACTGCAGCTCATGCGCTGTTCAGCATCTTGATCCCATTCACTTTCAATTATGATGATTCGCCATCGTTACAGGGTGGGTCCTAGCATTTTCAGTGATGGCATCAATAACAACATTACTGCATGATGAGGTTGCTAGACCTCGTTTGTCGTATATATCAAAACAAACGTCATAGAACATTGAGACCACTGAACATCGCACATGAAAGGGTCTTTTAGGGTAGTAACAAACCCCCTACACTTCATCTGGCCTGATATCAAAATTTCTACCGTGCCCGAGCTGTGGTTCATTACTTCTATTTCAGCGCCTATTTTACTTCGCCACGTTGTCTTAGGTCGGCCTATGTTTCGTTTTCCTCTGGGGTTCAACATCAAAACGCACCTGGCTATATACCTGCACCAAATATCCGATTGGCTCGACCAGATAAATATTTAGCGACCAGGTGCGATTGTACTGATCACACTCAGGGTAAGTACCAGCCTAGGGCAGGCCGTCTCTTAATGGTGCTGCAAGGAAGATGACACGTGGGAGCAATCAGTGCACGTGCATCTCAATACATGACGTATTAGCCAGTTAGCCAGAACTGGAAACATACCAGAGCTCATTAGGCTCAGAGGTTTGTCCCATACTGACACATGTTAAAAGGCGAGGCCTGGAAGCGTTGTTCTAGTTTCATTCTAACCAGAAAGAGGAAAGAGGCTGTTCTTCGTTTCTAAAATTGAGATAGCTTGCCAAGTAAAAAGATAAACAGACACACAGTCAGACTAGCAGATTTAGTAACGTAACATAGGCACATACATAGGGGCAGGCATACAATTAACTAACAGACTAAAAGACACAATGACAAATAAAAGAGAGACGGGCAGAAGACATTCAATTATACAGAAAAACAAATACAAACAACCCCAGACTGTCGAACGGAGATACATATTGAGAATTGAAAGACAGACAGACAGACAGATAGGTAGGCCGCAGACATATGGTAAATACGTATTTAGGCATATATATATATATATATATATATTCATTTCCGCAGTTCACCTTGTTTCGAAAAGCGGAGTGCGGTGTAATTTGCTTTACTAATTACATCCCAGTGCGTCCGACTTCAGCACGCATGTTAATGTGCGTTTACTTTTCATAGAGGCATATCCTTATTGAATCCTATCATTTGCATGTTTGGCCCGTGAGTCATGTGTCATTAAGATAGATAGATAGATAGATAGATAGATAGATAGATATATAGATAGATAGATAGATAGATTGATAGATAGATAGATAGATAGATAGATAGATAGATAGATAGATAGATAGATAGATAGATAGATAGATAGATAGATAGATAGATAGATAGATAGATAGATAGATAGATAGATAGATAGATAGATAGATAGATAGATAGATAGATAGTAAGAAATATAGAGACAAGCAGACAGTTATAAAGACGACGACAGACACGCAGACCAAAGAGACAGAGAGGCTGACAGATGAAATGACAGGCAGACAGGTAAATAAAAGACAGACAGATGGATAGATGGATCAATGTCTTCTGTTAGCTCCATATGAAGCATAGGCGGACCACTGAAACTGACCTCTGACAAGACGTACACATCAATGCAATGACGTTCGCACGTGTTGTGGTGGCTTCTCCATCACTTTCAATTAACATGATACGCCTCTAGTCTCATTCGTATCTTTCTGGCCCTTGATCATGAGATATGTCACTGCCCGTTGTCTCCTGCCCTACCGTCTGCCGGCTCTCTCCCACGGGTGCTCTTCGCTGAGCGTCCTGGGTGGCCGGCGCGTTTACTTTGAAAAAATTAGAGTGTTCAAAGCAGGCCTCGGCTGCCTGAATAATGGTGCATGGAATAATGGAATAGGACCTCGGTTCTATTTTGTTGGTTTTCGGAACTGGAGGTAATGATTTTAACAGGGACAAACGGGGGCATTCGTATTGCGGCGTTAGAGGTGAAATTCTTGGATCGCCGCAAGACGAGCTACTGCGAAAGCATTTGTCAAGAATGTTTTCATTAATCAAGAACGAAAGTCAGAGGCGCGAAGACGATCAGATACCGTCGTAGTTCTGACCATAAACGATGCCGACTAGCGATCCGCAGGAGTTGCTTCGATGACTCTGCGGGCAGCTTCCGGGAAACCAAAGTGTTTGGGTTCCGGGGGAAGTATGGTTGCAAAGCTGAAACTTAAAGGAATTGACGGAAGGGCACCACCAGGAGTGGAGCCTGCGGCTTAATTTGACTCAACACGGCCAACACTGAAATGATTGACATGCCGAGACCACTCTTCTGGGGCCTAATATGGAACTGGTGCTGGACTTAGACCCCCAGAAATCTGGGGTTATGCCCCCTGTGGCTCGGTTTTGTCTGCATCCAGTGTTTGATAAAGGAATTGACGGAAGAGCACTATCAGGAGTGGAGCCTGAGTCCTAAGTTAACTTACCGCGCCAATACTGCAGAATGACTATCAAAAAGTACACCTTCGTGGGGTCTAATAGAGAACATGTGCTGGAATTAGACCCTCGAAAATTTTGGGGCTACCCTCTAAGAAACTTGATTGTCTCGCTAAGGGAATTGACGGAAGGGCACCACCAGGTGTGGAATCTGCGGCTTAATTTGACTGAACACGCCAATACTGTAGAACAACTGACAAATCGAGAGCACTGCCGTTTGGGTCTAATAATGAACGTACGCTGGTATTAGACTCACGGATGACAAGTCAGCTCTCAAACACTCAAATGAAAGAACGCTACGGAAATCGTGTTTAACTCCGCAGAAACCGCAGATTTCAAATACCTGGTCATTGACAAACAAAAGCCCTCAATAAATTCGTCTGACCAAATAGTGAACGGGTGCTGGAAATAGATCATCTGAAGACAGGTCAATTTTACCCTACAAATGACAGGGCGTTGCTACGGAAAACCAGCTCAAATCGAGAGGAGCCGCAGACACTTTGGTTCACGTACCAGGCTGATAAGCCAAGGGCGCGAGGCTACCAGGTGGGGGGATTACGGCCGAACCCTCGTAAGCCGCAATCCCGCCCAAAATCTCAGCACCACTGCAATGGGAGGCTCCTACATGGTCGGGACCTGGGGTTTGCGCCCCAGCCCTATCAGGTAGAGCCACAGTAAGAGGTCCCTGCCGCCCGCCAATCAAAGCGGGCGGACAACTGCTTGATACTCACCCTATACGGCGATGGGGTGCGAAAAAACACCAACAAAAGACTTAGAACCTGGTCGGGGCGTCGAAAACAGTAGAGCAGCCACCTCACTGTGAACTGTCAAGACTCAACCACTGACCATGACAGTTGCCCGCACACCAGGCGATCAACATCTCTGTGACATTACCAGGCTTGTCCTCTGGCGAAATGCACTCCGGCTACGATATCTACCTCTGTACGTTATCAGCCATAACTATCATGCTGGACGCAGAAGAGATGCAGACCAGCGGACATTGCACACCTGCCCCACTGTGTCAACACCCCAGGTGGCGGGGAATGCTAGGCGTACCATCCCTGCATAGAAGCCAAGAAAATAAAGGGAAAAAGAGATACCCCACTCAAATGCAAATGCTACGTTTCTGGCAGGACGTGACGATCCTGGGATACAGACACACTGGGCTGCCTCTCTTCCGGGTAAACCAGTCCATCTCATATATCACATATCATCATTGCACCCTATAGACACGAGTAGTGAAGACTCGATAGTCTGGTAAGACAACTTCCATAGGAGAGAAAACTCTGATCGTAAACAACTGCTGCCTTGCAGATAGGCTGGGGACAGCCAAAGGCTAAGGAGGGCATCCCTACAGAAACGCCTGTTGAAATCGGATGCACGGGGCCGCAAGCCTAACAAAACAGTGCAACGTAAATCACAGTATGATGGCAGCACAACCTATTCGAAAAACGTATGGCGCTCATCCTGAGGAGACCCGCCAGGCAGCGATAGCGCCGGGCCTCACGCCTCGAAGGGGCCCACCCTTGACTACTGGTGGTCACCCACCCATGTGTCGTGGAGTCAAGGCACATGGCTATGGGGTAACGTCTATTGGCCAAAACCTCAAGACCCTCAAAATACTACAGTGGAATGCGGAGGGAGTCATTAACAAAAAACTTTCCCTAACACCGCACCTGCATGAAGGTAAGATTGACGTGGCATGTATCCAGGAAACGCACCTCAACAATAACCATAAATTCTCAATCAGAGGATACCAGACCTTCCGTCTAGATAGAGAAGGCCACAAAGGAGGGGTCC
The DNA here is from genome assembly GCA_036924085.1 of Ariolimax columbianus. Lineage (NCBI taxonomy): Eukaryota > Metazoa > Mollusca > Gastropoda > Stylommatophora > Arionidae > Ariolimax > Ariolimax columbianus. The sequence goes on from JAVGWX010000003.1 coordinate 122,471,574, forward strand.
TGATACTGACCAGAAACAACATACCGAGTAGCGCGGTACCTGTCAATCACACCGGACAAGCAGAAATTGTAGGAGTGGACATAATGGCTCAAGAGACGAAACTCCGCATTTTCAATCTGTACGGACCACCAAACAGAGACCTATCGCTCTCGAGTATGGAGGTCAGAGACTCCAACTGCATAGTAGTTGGAGATTTCAACAGCCACTCGGAGAGATGGGGATACTCTGACACAGACAGTAGAGGTGACGAAATGGAAGATTGGGAGATAGATGCAAATCTCTCCCTAATCAATAGGCCGGAGGATAGCCCTAGCTTCTATTCAAGAACATGGCATACCACCTCGACTCCAGATTTGGCCTTCTCCACACAGGACATACACTATAAAATAGACCGCCAGGTGCTGAACCAACTGGCAGGTAGCGACCACAGGCCGATCAGGCTAACCATTGACATGGAAGTAAGCCCACAGGAAACAAAACCGCTCCCACGTTGGAATTACAAACGAGCCGACTGGGACAGATTTGCAATCCTGACAGATGGGCTGTGTGAAACCATCAACACACGAAACACCAAAATGAAGCCCATGGTGGAGAGCCTAAGCAAGGCAATAATGCAAGCCGCCACTGAAACCATCCCAAGAGGAGCTAGGAAAAACTATAAGCCCTACTGGAATGATGAGTTACAGAAAGTGGAAGATGCAGTAACAAATGCTAGGAACATGGCAGAACGAGAAAAAACCATGGAGGCAAACATCGCCCTCAAAGCCGCCGCGGCGAAGTACAAACACACTCTCAAGCAAACAGCAAGAGAAAGTTGGAAAAATAAAACGGAAAGTCTGAACCTGGACAAAGACGGGAACAAGCTATGGAAGCTAGTCAGAGCCATGAACGACGAAACCCCGTCAAATAAACAAATTACTATCAAGCAGGGCGAGAACTTGATCACAGGTAAGAAAGCCGCAAACGCCTTTGTCGATCACTATGCCAGAGCAAACCACATCGAGGTCCCTGCAGATAAGCATACAGACATTAGCGAAGAGCTAAAGGGACACGAAAACATAAATACGGCTCCTGAAGAGCACATGATGGCCAAACTAACAATGCGCGAAATGGAAGAGGCTATGAGTACACTAAAGAAAAGGAAATCTCCCGGAAAAGACGGGATAACAAACGAAATGCTGATGGGGCTGGGCCAAACAGCGAAGAAGAAACTACTATCAGTCCTGAACCAAAGCTGGAAAAGGGGTATTGTACCCCAGGCATGGAAAGATGCAATACTGGTACCAGTACCAAAAACAGGGAAGGACAAAACAGATCCGAATGGATACAGGCCCATAAGCCTACTGAGCTGTGTTGGCAAGCTGATGGAACGGATGATAAACACCAGACTGATGTGGCATCTGGAAGAAAAACGAATACTAATTCCACAGCAAGCCGGCTTTAGACAGCACAGATCAACTGAGGACCAGGTCATCCTCATAGCCCAGGATATAGAAGATGCCTACCAGGCACAGAAACACACAGTAGCTGTTTGGGTGGATCTGGAAAAGGCATTTGACAAAGTCTGGAAGGATGGACTTAGAGTCAAGCTAAGAAGAAGTGATGTCTGTGGGAAAATGTACAATTGGATCAACCACTACCTCAAACAAAGAACGGCCAGAGTCCAAGTACAAGGGCAGATGAGCAAAAAGGTGACACTCGAGCAGGGAGTACCCCAAGGGGGAGTATTATCACCCACACTCTTCCTGGTATATATAAACGATATTACAGAGAATATACCAAGAAGAGTCCATAGCTCAATGTTTGCAGACGATCTGGCTATGTGGACCTCTGAAAAGAATCTCACAATAGCAAGAAATCGGATGCAGACGGCCCTAACATCGCTGGAAGAGTGGGCGAACTCATGGCTGGTCAAAATAAACGAGGAGAAAACCACGTGCACAATATTCTCGCTCTCATTAAAACCCCAAAGTACCAAATTAAGTCTGAATGGCAAAATCCTGCAGCCAAACGACAACCCAACCTATCTGGGAGTCACATTTGATCGGCGCATGACATGGAAAAGTCAGATTGAGAGAAACCGAATGAAAGCCAGAGAAAGAATGGCGATCATGAGGAAACTTGCTGGCACAAGCTGGGGAGCAGACGAAGGCATACTAAAGAAACTGTACACTGGAAGAGTGAGACCAGTTCTCGAGTATGGCATTGCGGCATGGACAACAACAGCGAAGGCGAACTTCGATAAAGTTAACAAACTTCAAAACCAAGCCATGAGAATTATAACAGGTGGCATGAAGTCAACGCCAATTGTAGAACTTGAAAAGATTACAAAACTGCAATCCATGACCGACAGAAGAGACTGCAGAGCCCAGCTGCAGTCAGAGAAACTCCGAAGACTGACGGACCACCCAATGTACCAGAGACTAAACAATTTGGGAACTGGGAAACTAAAGCGGAGAAACTTTGCAGAAATAGCCAAAGCAAAGATGCACGAAGATCCCATAAACGCACTAACAACACCAAAACCCATCACTACTGTACGAAAACCTACTTGGAGGCAGGATATATTTCCAGAGGTGGTAGAAAATATACCAGGTATTGCAAACAAAAACTGCCAGACTGAAAAAGAAAGGAGAGACACTACCCTAAGCTTCATAACGAAAAGCTACCCAAGCATGGACTGGACCCATGCATACACCGACGGTTCTGTAACAAACACTACACAGAACGGAGGGGCAGGAGCATTCCTGAACCTACCAAATGGCAGAAAAATAACTCTGTCATTCGCTACTGGTAAGTACACAAGCAATTTCAGAGCGGAGGCAGAGGCACTGAGGGCGGCAGTGGAAGAAATGGTAACACACAGTGAAAATGAGAGCCATATAGTCCTGCTGACAGATGCTCTCGCCGTAGTCACAGCGCAAAAAAGCCAGAAAAACACTGAGCTTAATGACTTAAGAGCAGCACTCTGCAAACTGTGCCAGCAGTCCGCACCAAAAAGGGTAGTGGTACAGTGGGTTCCGTCACACTGCAACATCCAAGGCAACGAGGAGGCAGACAGACTGGCAAAAGAAGGTGCAAGGCTACCACAAACAGATACCAGTATGACGTACGAAGAGTCAAAACGCCTTATCAAAGCCAGATACATGTCCAAATGGGAAACCGAACATACTGGTTACACCAAAAACGATGCCTATTACCAGTTGAACCGAAGAGAGCAGGTCGTCGTCTTCAGACTTCGCACTGGCCACAACAGACTGAGGTACCACCTATTCAACAAATTGAAGATAGGGTGTACCGACGAATGCCCGTGCGGTACTGGTAAAATGACCACTGAACATCTGCTGCAGAACTGCCCGACATACGAGGATCAGAGAGAGCAGATGTGGCCATTGCCAGTGGAACCGCAAGACAAGCTCTATGGTAGTGGCGAGAGTCTCAGGATGACCGCCGCTTTTTTCGAGAAAATAATGGTTACTGTCTGACTGTGTACGCAGAAGAAGAAGAAGAAGAAGAAGAATCCTATCATTTGCATGTTTGGCCCGTGAGTCATGTGTCATTAAGATAGATAGATAGATAGATAGATAGATAGATAGATATATAGATAGATAGATAGATAGATTGATAGATAGATAGATAGATAGATAGATAGATAGATAGATAGATAGATAGATAGATAGATAGATAGATAGATAGATAGATAGATAGATAGATAGATAGATAGATAGATAGATAGATAGATAGTAAGAAATATAGAGACAAGCAGACAGTTATAAAGACGACGACAGACACGCAGACCAAAGAGACAGAGAGGCTGACAGATGAAATGACAGGCAGACAGGTAAATAAAAGACAGACAGATGGATAGATGGATCAATGTCTTCTGTTAGCTCCATATGAAGCATAGGCGGACCACTGAAACTGACCTCTGACAAGACGTACACATCAATGCAATGACGTTCGCACGTGTTGTGGTGGCTTCTCCATCACTTTCAATTAACATGATACGGCTGCTAGTCTCATTCGTATCTTTCTGGCCCTTGATCATGAGATATGTCCGCACACCAGGCGAATAACATCTCCGTGCCATGACCAGGCTTGCCCCCTGGTTAAGTGCACTCTTGCCTCGCTATTTATCTCTGTCTGCTATCAGTCATCCCAATGGACGCAGAAGAGATGCAGGCCAGCGGACATTGCACCTCTGTCCTATTGTGACAACCTCCCAGGTGGCGAGGAATGCTAGGCGTACCATCACTGTACAGAAGCCGAGATAATAAAAGGAGCAAAGAGATAACTCATTCACGTGCATATGCTACGTTTCTGGTAGGACGTGACGATCCTGGGACACAGACACACTAGACTGCCTCTCTTCCGAGATACTTGAAAAACTAGTACATACAGTCCATTATATCATATCATATCATTGCCACATCCTATAGACACGAGTGAGGAAGACTCGATAGTCCTGCAAGACAACTTCCCTAAGAGAGACAGCTCTGACCAAAAACAACTGCTGCCTTGCAGATAGGCTGGGGACAGCCAAAGGCTGAGGAGGGCATCCCTACAGAAGCGCCTGTTGAAATCGGATGCACTGGGCCACAGGCTTAACAAAGTAAAACAGTGCAATGTATATCGCTGTAACCAGCGTACGAAGAAGAAGAAGAAGTATCTTTCTGGATTAGTATTTTATTTCCTGCTTGAAGTGAAGTACGGCAGGGAACCTATTCTGTTCTCTCCAATGCCTTGGCTCATTTTGGCGTCAAAAAGGAACAAAGCCACACTTGGTCGTCAGTAGGCCCACGCATTTATTGTCTCATCTTGGTTTGGCTTCGTTCGTTCTCAATCTCCCGCTACCAAACCCTGACACGGGCATAAGTAGCAAAATGTAGTCCAGAGAACGGAATGCGTTGTGTCGTAGTTTAGCTGTATTGTCTCATCTGAAGTTTAGTAGTGCGCATCGTCCCGCTACAAACATATCTGGTTCAATCCTCAGGCTCAACACATAGTGAGGTAGAGATCTTATTGCTTAACCTCAAACACACAACAATATGAGACCTTTCTCAATTACTTCATCCTTGGCGGCAGTTGCTGCTATGCGATCACTTTTGACTCTAATTTAATATTAGAAAATAGTACGAAAATAAAATCATTCTGACCTTCTGTGAAATATGGCGCCAAACTATCTTGAGCATAAAGGGGCTAAACCTATATAAGACGTCGTGAACGCATAGATCAGTGCTCCACTGAGACACCTTGATCATTGGACCACACTTCCTGTTCACCCTTTAGGGACCTGACAATTTTACGGCTCTTTGTTGTGAACCTCGATTAATTGCGCCAGTAATAGGCAGACTTCTCGCCTGAAACAGTTACAGGTGGGGGTTTAATCAGATGTGGTACTTTACTGGCTGGAGAGTGGTGGGAGGGAGGGAAGAGACACCGGCATGTCTTGACATGGTGATGCAGATAAATCTTTTTGAAGCCCAAAATATAGATAGATAGATAGATAGATAGATAGATAGATAGATAGATAGATAGATAGATATATAGATAGATGCATGAATGGATGGATGGATGGATTGGTGGATAGATTAATGGATGGACAGATAGATCTAACGACATATTGTGTAACTCCAAAACATGTAAGAAAGGAAATGTATGAAAAAGCGCTAGTTGGATTGTGACAGAGGGGGATAGAGAGAAATATATATACATATATGGCCTCGACAACAGTCCGTTTCCAGGACAACCAACGAGGAGGTCAGGTGAGGGTTTTGGTCAGTATATTTCTCTTGAACCTGGCTAACATTCTCTGAGCAGTGTGTTTTGCCTGACTAGACGTTAGCCTCATCATCCCGATGTTGCATGTAGAAATAAAAACAATCAATCCAAATAGTGCAGCCCATCGGTTCTTAACCTTTTCGTTACTGCGGACCCCCTTACAAATATTTCTTGTTGCCGCCGACCCCCAACATATTCCACATATGAGAATGTTCTGGAATGAACTATCTGTGTGATAACAAAAGTAAACAACGTCTGCAATTGAAAATGTGGATGGAAATGTGTTGTTAATAAACAAGAAAACATAATAAAATAAAAACGAACTCGCACCTCAAAGACCAATTTGAATGAGTCCTTAATAGCAGCAAAAACAAAGCTGCTGCAGATCTTCAACATTTGTTGGACATCAGGTACAGTCCCACAGACCTGGAGAGAAGCAATCATGATACCACTCTCAAAACCAGGGAAAGACAGTTCCACGGCATCCAGCTATAGACCAATCAGCCTCACAAGCTGCATATGTAAAACAATGGAACGTATTATCAACCTAAGTCTGCAGTGGTATCTTGAGAGCCAAAACCTTCTTGTGCCACAGCAGGCAGGATTTAGGAAATGCAACTCTACTGAAGACCAGGCAACATACCTCTCAAAAGAAATCGAGGACGCATTCCAGGACAAGAAATTGGTATTAGCAGCATGGATAGACTTAAGGAAAGCTTTTGATAAAGTTTGGAAAGAAGGACTTTTAAAGAAACTGAGAAATAATGGAGTGATGGGTAGGATGTACAAATGGATAAAAGCATGCTTACATAGCAGAAGAGCCAGAGTCCAACTAGATGGCCTCAAGAGTAAGAAAATTCTACTGCGTCATGGTGTGCCTCAGGGAGGGGGTTCTTTCCCCTACACTTTCATAGTCTTCATCAATGACTTGATTGCTGAACTACCACAAGGAACAAAAGTTGCAATGTATGCAGATGACTTGGTAATATGGTGGACAAATGAGCAAGCAGCAGTGGCCACCAGAATGCTGCAAAGAGCTATTGATGCCTTGACTTCATGGACAAACAGATGGTGTGTAAACATTAACACAGAAAAATGTAGCACTACGCTTTTCACCCTCTCCCCAAAATAAAAAGCTGGAGTTATCAAGATAAATGGAGAACACCTCAGAGAAGATAAACAACCCACCTATCTTGGAGTTACATTTGATGATCGGTTGACTTGGAAGGAACATATCAACAAGGCAGCCAAAAAAGCCAGGAGGAAGTTAGCCATCCTGAGAAAATTAAGTGGAACCACATGGGGAGCTAGTGGACAAATTCTTAACAAAGTTTACCAAAAAGGTATACGGCCACATCTGGAATATGGGTCAGCAGCGTGGTGCCCCGCAGCAAATACTGCCCTAAAAGAGGTGGATAAGGTGCACAATCAGGCACTTAGGGTCATTACAGGAGCAATGAAATCAACACCTATAGTGGAGATGGAGAAAATGGAAAGGATACTTCTTCTTCGTTCGTTCTCAATCTCCCACTACCAAACACTGAAAGGGCTTAAGTAGCAGAATGTAGTCCAGAGAACGGAATGTGATGTGTCGTAGTTTACAGCTTGGCTGCGATATTTGCACCTTTCGGTCCAACACATCCGACTTCAGCAATCATTTTTTGAGTACCGGGTTAGCATTCCCTCTTCGATCCCTTCTCCTTAGCCAGTCTGCCCTTTTGCAGCCTGTTATCCAGGATCACCGCGTGGAGGTGTAGAAGGGTCTTGGCAGCTATGGTTCGCTGGCCCTGACGCTAGCAGTCAGCTATGGGTCGCTGACCACTGCAGCTCTTGCGCTGCTCAGCATCTTGATCCCGGAAGGATACAAGCACTAAGAGAACGTAGAGACACAAAGGTATTAACATAGGCAGATAAGTTCCTCTGCATCCCTAGCCATCCAATGAAAGACAGATTTCAAAATTTAGCAATGGGAAGACTGAAAAGAAGTAGTTTTATGCATCAGGCGAAACGACTTCGGGGGGAAATTATGGATCTACCTGAAGTTGACATCCCCCTAAAGTCTGTGCCAGAACAAACCCCTTGGAGAGAGGAGCACGGGCTATCAGTATGCATTCAAACAAAAGTGAAAGGAATATTAGACAAGGATGAACAGAACAGTGTACAACGTAGGATAGTGATCCTCAATTTCCTGGATAAAGAAAACCCACAAGACCTCTGGATCAGAGTATACACAGATGGGTCAGCACAGAATGCAGTAAAGAATGGTGGAGCGAGAGTGTACATAGAATACCCAAACAACATTAGGGATACAGTCAGAGTACCAACTGGGAAATTCTGTCATACATATGATGCAAAAATACAGGCAATTAAGGTGGCAACTGAGAAACTGTTGAACACCAAACTCAGCTCCCAAACTGTAGTATTTCTTACAGATGCACAATCATCACTCCAAGCACTTAAATTTGAGAAACTGCCAGATCTACAGGCTCTACTGTCTGAACTGAGCAACCAGCGCAAGATTGTCATGCAATGGATACCTTTTCATTGTGGAGTACCAGGAAACGAGAGAGCAGATCGACTGGCAAAGGAGGGTGTTGCAGACGAGCAACCAGATGTGCCAGTTACATACCAACAGAAGATAAGGATGATCAAATCAATCAGAAAGCCACCAACAGTTACACCAGACGATTACCATAACATAAACAGACAAGAGGAAACTGTTGTGTTGCGCCTTAGAACAGGACACAACCGACTCGGCAGTCACATGTACACAAAAATGAAGATTGGCAACTCAGCCATGTGTACATGCGGACAGGCGCCCCAGACAGCAGAGCACATACTACAAAACTGCCCCGAATATGATATACAGAGAAAATCTCACTGACCCATAGAACAACACTGGAAGAGAAACTTGATGGATCTGTATGTGAACTACAAAAGACAGTGAAGTTCATACAAGAGACAACATTGCAGATATAGACAATATTTCAAAGCGAACAAAAGAAAGGAAAAGAATGAGTCCTTCATATCTGCAACTAACAGCACTAAGTTATTTCCATTTATATCCATATTTACACAATCTAGGAAAATTTAATCAATTGTTTAGCACAAATGACATTTTAATAAAAGTTTAGTGTTCACAGTGTCCACAGTGTTCACTATAAATTAAATGATCTATATCCTTCTGTACCAGTTTTACTGATACTTGAGAATCCGTACTCTTTTATGTTTGTTTAAAACCTCTGAGGTTGAGATCGTGGTCCTACTCCAGTATATACATTGGTTGTATATTCATTTGAGCTGTCGACTTTCTTTAATGAGAAGACTGACACTGCATTTCACTTACAAGTCTTGTTATGTCGCGGTTAATCGCTGAAATATTTATTCCAAATTCGGACTCTACGATTTTCAAACGGTTTCTATACTTACTTTTCAGATAAGCGATCCTTTGATAACCTGCTCAGTGGCGGTGTTTTCAGTGGTCTGTGATGACGTCCATCAGTCCTGCTGTGATGTCCGACCACCTGGCTTACCCACTTCAATTCTCATCTGTGCGTCTGTTGAATCTGCATTTACGTTATTGTGTGAGCGTTGTTTCAACTAACTTCCTCTGTATTTGTCCTTGTTTCTGTCTCTCTATTCGTTATATCTTTCTATTGATCTTTTTATTTCAAATGTTAAATCTTCAAACATTTATTCAAGCCATCACGGACCCCCGAAGAGGACCACGCGGACTAAGTGCTCCGCGGAAGACTAGTCAAGAGCCGATAGAATAGACTATTATTATTCGATTTCCACAGTTCCAACTTAGTCCGTGAACGTCCCTTGATCGGATGATATAATCATTTGTGACAAGAGTCCTATTCTCCTCGATGTGCTGGCAAGCCCACACATGGGGCATTCTCTAAGTGTCTTTTAATATCCTTGTGCTGTGTTCACATCTCCTGTTCATTTACTCATAACTTCTGACATGATGTGTTAGATATATGTATATATTGTCTGTTGTTCCTGAAGATCGTCCTTTGATCGCAATGTGGTTTTCGTTGTTGTTTCTGTTCCAGTACGGTATCTGTGCCATACATATACATGTTTCTATTAACAAGAGTTCCCCGCGGAAATGTTTCCCAAACTGTTCATGGGGTAGAACTTCCCAAACTTGGGATAGAACTTCCCAAACTTGGGGTAGAACTTCCCAAACTTGGGATAGAACTTCTCAAACTTTTCCTTGGGGTAGAACTTCTCAAACTTTTCCTTGGGGTAGAACTTCTCAAACTTGGGGTAGAACTTCTCAAACTTTTCCTTGCGGTAGAACTTCTCAAACTTGGGGCAAAACTTCTCAAACTTGGGATAGAACTTCTCAAACTTGGGTTAGAACTTCTCAAACTTGGGGTAAAACTTCTCAAACTTGGGGTAGAATTTCTCAAACTTGGGATAGAACTTCTCAAACTTAGGGTAGAACTTCTCAAACTTGGTGTAGAACTTCTCAAACTTGGGGGAGAACTTCTCAAACTTGGGGTAGAACTTACCAAACTTGGGGTAGAACTTCTCAAACTTGTGATAGAACTTCTCAAACTTGGGGTAGAACTTCTCAAACTTTTCCTGAGGTAGAACTTCCCAAACTTGGGGTAGAACTTACCAAACTTAGGGTAGAACTTCCAAAACTTGGGGTAGAATTTCTCAAACTTGGGGTAGAAGTTCTCAAACTTTTGCTGAGGCACAACTTCCCAAACTTGAGGTACAACTTCTCAAATACGGGGTAGAACTTGCCAAACTGTTCCTGGGGTAGAACTTCCCAAACTTTTCCTGGGTAGAACTTCCCAAACTTTTCCTGGGTAGAACTTCTCAAACTTTTACTGGGTAGAACTTCTCAAACTGTTACTAGGTAGAACTTCTCAAACTTTTCCTGGGTAGAACTTCCCAAACTTTTCATGGGGTAATGGTTTCCAAACTTGTTAGCATGACCACCAGACAGGAATGTATCCAATGCAGCAGGATCGATACCCAATTGATTGACTATTGCCACTTTTCCAGTTTTTTTGATTTATAACACAATTTTAAATAATTCGTATATCAAAAAGTCAGCTTAAATCCACAGGTGTCGAACTGAAAGGGACGGATATCACAGCCTCGCTGTAAACTACGACACAACGTCGTTTTCAGAAAAAACCCGGAAAACGATATCGATCAGACAAATGAATCGATTGTTAACCGATCCTCATCGATTATTGAGGAGAAGTAGTTTGTCTTTCGTTTAACACGTGCTCACGATTTTAAAATATTTAAAGAGATAGTGTGATTTGGATGTACAGAGAGAAGGAGAGAGAACGAGAGAGAGAGAGAGTGAGAGAGGGAGAGAGATAAAAAGACGAGGAGCTACGAGTTGTAATCAATTGATCAGTTGTAATTTAAAGAGCCTAGTCTTGTTCAAAAGCTGCAGGACCAGAGAAACATCAGTTGTTTGTAAAAAATAAATAAATTAGAAGTTAATAATTAAAAAGACATTTAGTGAGAAAGAGGGACAGAGAGAGAGAGAGAGAGAGAGAGAGAGAGAGAGAGAGAGAGAGAAGAGTGAGAATTTGAGAAAAAATTGGAGTGATAGTGGAAATAAAATTCACAAATTGAAATATAACTTTGGAAGAAGGAACTAATCGGAACTAGTGCCAGTCGTTAAATAAGTTACCATTTCAATGCATTTAATGACATGTGAAGAGATATTGTGGTAGAGTGAAGGGAGAGAGTGAGAGAGAAGAGAAGGACTTCAGGAGTACGCGAGTTGGAACCAACGATCTGCAAACCTTCACAACATATCTGGGATCCCATTGGGCTGTTCGCGCTCTGCCGTCTCCGACGAGTGGGTAGGTGGAGGGGAGGCACACCACGTGACTATCACTATCGCTGCAGCAAATGGGAAAACTTTGTAGAACTCAGTGCTAGTATAGGGAGATAGAAAGTTCTGAACTCTGGCGATCAAGCGCTCCTCTCTGTCACATGGATGTTTGTATGGATAAAATGATTTAACCTGTGTGCTTTGTTAAGGATTTATAGTTTAAAAAGAATGTATATTAGATTAATTCTTAGTTTAAATTTAAAAGTAACCTGAAGAACACTATTTGTAAATATATTGCAAGTTTCACCTACGCGTTCTCTAACCAACAATCTCTTGCCACACGCTTTGTATGCGTTGGGGCCTAATTCAGTGCAAGGCTTTTCGTGGGGACACCTGTAGAACGTTAGGCGTGGCATGGATTTTGTGGCGTTGAATTTTCAAACCTGCACTAGGAAATTGGAATCTGCATTTTCTTATTTAGTCAATCTGTGCGCTAATTTGTAGCAGCTGGCGTCGATTCTAACTCTTGTGCCCATTTTAAAATTTAAAGACCACTTCTGCCGAGGTTATTTGACCCATATGTTGGTCATGCTGGAGTAACCATTACTGTGAAAGAATTCAATTTCTGGATTTTAAATTTCTTTGTGACCTGGATAGAATTTGGCTACATTACCAGGTAAGGCAGTAGTTATATCTTGTATGGCAAATCAGATTTGTATAAAGTCATTTAAATATAGAGGCAGTGCTGAGATGAAATCATCGAAGTGTTACGTTAGGAGGAAAGAATAGGACCTCTGCAACGTTCAAATCTGGTAAGGAAGGGGACAAACAATAAACAGAGACTGCAATCAGGGAATGGCTTGGCTTGGCTTCGTTCGTTCTCAATCTCCCGCTACCAAACCCTAAAAGGTATTAAGTAGCAGAACGTAGTCCAGAGAACGGAATGCGTTGTGTCGTAGTTTACAGTTTGACTGCGATATTTCACCTTTCGATCTAACACATCCGGCTTCAGCAAGCATTTTTTGAGTACCAGGTTAGCATTCCCTCTTCGAGCCCTTCTCCTAAGCCAGTCTGCCCTGATTCAGCCTGTTTTCCAGGATCACCGCGTGGAGGTGTAGAAGGGTCTTGGCAGCTCTGGTTCGCTGGCCCTGACGCTAGCAGTCAGCTATGGGTCGCTGACCACTGCAGCTCATACGCTGCTCAGCATCTTGATCCCCAATCAGGGAATAAGGTTAGTAAGTTAGTGGTAAGGCTGACAGCCCAAACTTGCTCGTGGCAGAAATCAAGAAACAACCATTTAAAGCCGTGCCTTGTTGGAAGTGGACACATTCAATTGATTACAAATTCGTGCTGCAGTCTGATACAATTGACCGTTCGTTTACCGTGAAACAGTGCCATGCAATCTGTCATAGAAAACAATGAGTGAAACAAAGGGACATTGTCTACGGGGATGAAGTGCAAGGTGCTTCTTTGTACTAGTACTAGGTCTATGATTTGATTGGGCGTTTAATGCAGCAGTGTATTGGTTTTATACATCACATCACTGCACGGAAGAGTCAACGATACAGATCAGGGTGTCATCAATTGGGGGGGGGGGGGGGGGGGAGAAAATCGGGATTCCTACTCCTCCACTCTCCATCCAACCAGATTTAGTTAAGAATATGCAACAAATATTATAAGTCAAGTTTTAATAATCTAGTCCATCAACATTTTAAATGCCATTAAGTGTGTAAAATCCCAGCCAGACCCTATAAATATAATCTAAGGAATTGTAGAGTGACTATATGTTCTGATAAACAACAATAATCTAGTCTAGTCAATATTATATGCATATTATTTGTAATGTATCGGGAAATCTTGGGGGGGGGAGGGGGGGGGGGAATGACACATGGTGAAACGTGAAATGACATTCTGACAAGTGGAAAAGGATGCATGGTACAAAACAAGGATGAATAGGCCTGTTATAGATTTAGAATGTTGATAAGCATTAGGGACAGCAAGTTGTGGCGGTTCGTCATCTCCAGTGTCAGTCGCTGTTTGTTCAATGTCGAAGCTACAGCTTCACTCTTGGCGAATTTTCAGGGACATACTGTCACAGGAGGACTTGAATTCCCCCTCCCTGGAGTCCAGGGCGAGGCTTCTAAGAAGGTTCACAGTGTCGATGTTCACCTTGTTGACCAAACCACTTTTCAGGAGCACATTGACCTAAGCTAGAGGTCTTGATCAGTATAATTGACCTAAGCTAGAGGTCTTGATCAGTATAGTTGACGTGAACTGGAGGTCTTGATCAGTATAATTGACCTAAACTAGAGGTCTTGATCAGTATAATTGACCTAAGCTAGAGGTCTTGATCAGTATAGTTGACGTGAACTGGAGGTCTTGATCAGTATAATTGACCTAAGCTAGAGGTCTTGATCAGTATAGTTGACGTGAACTGGAGGTCTTGATCAGTATAATTGACCTAAACTAGAGGTCTTGATCAGTATAATTGACCTAAGCTAGAGGTCTTGATCAGTAAAGTTGACGTGAACTGGAGGTCCTGATCAGTATAATTGACCTAAACTGGAGGTCTTGATCAGTATAATTGACCTAAGCTAGAGGTCTTGATCAGTATAGTTGACGTGAACTGGAGGTCTTGATCAGTATAATTGACCTAAACTAGAGGTCTTGATCAGTATAATTGACCTAAGCTAGAGGTCTTGATCAGTATAGTTAATGTGAACTGGAGGCCTTGATCAGTATAGTTGATGTGAACTGGAGGCCTTGATCAGTATAGTTGATGTGAACTGGAGGCCTTGATCAGTATAGTTGATGTGAACTGGAGGCCTTGATCAGTATAGTTGATGTGAACTGGAGGCCTTGATCAGTATAGTTGATGTGAACTGGAGGCCTTGATCAGTATAGTTGATGTGAACTGGAGGCCTTGATCAGTATAGTTGATGTGAACTGGAGGCCTTGATCAGTATAGTTGATGTGAACTGGAGGCCTTGATCAGTATAGTTGATGTGAACTGGAGGCCTTGATCAGTATAGTTGATGTGAACTGGAGGCCTTGATCAGTATAGTTGATGTGAACTGGAGGCCTTGATCAGTATAGTTGATGTGAACTAGAGGCCTTGATCAGTGTAGTTGATGTGAACTGGAGGCCTTGATCAGTATAGTTGATGTGAATCTGAAGATCGTCCTTACCGCCCATGCCATTCCATACAAGGATTGACAAGATTCCGAAAGTGCGTTATTAGCCTGACTTATAGCCCGGCAGTCTTGCATTACCGGAACCTAAATGAGAATTATAGAATATTTAGAAAGTAACCTGCCACGCATGTTTAACTATTAAAATAGCCACTTTAACAACTACATAATATTCATGTAGCCACTCTAACTGCATCTTTTGTTTCTTTGGTAAATTTACAAGTTTTTAAATAATCTTATAAAAACTAAATGGGCAGTTTTCTCCTATTTTTGAAAGCGGGTTCTGATGGTACATTCCAGCGTATAGAAAGCGTTAAGATGCGGCTAATGAGGGTTGCACATGGGGCTGGCACCTCATCCTGCGCATGGAAAGCGTTAAGAGGTGACTATGGCGGGTTGCAGATGGGGCTGACACCATCCTGTAGAAAAAAAAACTCAACAGATATTGTAGACAGGTCAGCATATGATGACTTTACATGTATTTTTTTTATAAGACCTATGTTCTACTTGGGACTTGAAATGGTTGGTGTGATTCATTGATGTCATGGCGATGAATTAACGACAGAAGCGATTGAAAACAGATTGAAAGAAGTCGCGGAGATCCATGTGAGGTCACTTCTGCCATAATGAGAAGACATTGAAGAGTATTGTGTATACCGAGCGTAGACGAGCCAGCAGCACACGTTTGCTTCATTGGTCTCGTCTATCATGATATCAATCCCTCATATCATTGACGTCTCAGTATCTGAAGATCATGCACACTGCGCCCTGTGAGTTTTGTCCAGCGGTCTTCTGTATTTCGACACAGTCCCTGCCACAGATCGTACAACTATGCTGAGGTGGCTGGCTTGCCGGGATGTTCCTTGATCTATTCAGGCTTTCTTTTTTCTCTACACCCAGATCTCTATGAAAGCCAGCAGCCACTATACCCCATCCAACTGGCTGTCTCCAAACAGCTCGATCCTGAACAATTGTTTCCCAGCCCTCGGATGGGAGGTGGCATGACTTCATGTCCCAATTGCAAATGTCCATGAATCGCAGTGTGGGACGGCCGATTCTTCTAACTCTAATGGCCAGCTCTCCTCCTTTAGAGGATATCCATTGGCAGCCTCTCATCTTCCATGTGGTAAACATCACCCAACCATCTAAGACGTCGTTGACTCACAGCGAGTACATGTTCGGAGTGGTTGTGCGGTGTAAGACCACATTATGTGGTACTCTCTCTTGCCACCCAATCCAGAATATACACAGCCGTTCCTGCTTAGTGCAAGTGCTCACAGTCTCGCTTCCATACATGAGAGTGACAAGAACGCAGGACTGATATCAATCCCAATCCTATGCTTATACCGTTAATGTTACCTTTCTCTTATTGTTACGGAGCGTGGGAAGGCCAGAGTATATGTTGTTGTTTGTAGGTTACTCTTTTGTGTTTCCTGAAAAGGACGTTAAGTGGTGGGTTGCAGTAGCTTTCATCCTATCCCGAGCGTGCTGAAGAAGGTAGACAAGGGTCCTCCAGGAGGTTGTGTTATGCTTGGCTTCATCTGCGTGTCGCTCACTACTACAGGGAATGCCAGAGTAGTAAGACAGCTTGTCTCTGGCTGCTAAAGATATTGACACACCCAACTGTTAAAGTTTACCAGACTAATAGTTAGTAAAGGTAATGCACCGAGGAACGAATCTTGTCACCAGACCCCAGAAAACAGCTGAGGCATAATAGTACAATGAATTATAAACGCTTCATCGTCGGCGGCAGTGTCTGCTGTGGGAATACCATTATGTTTTTGTTTAACACTTCAGGTATTCTCTCGCCAAGTTTACTTGTACGCTATTGTTCACTTGTTCACCCTGCGATACAGATTGATGTACCAAGAAAACACGAACAAAATTGGTAAACATAGCCCCATAGCAAACACTGCTGTTGGTGATGAAGTGTAAGAGACTTTCTACTAGGTTTATATGAGATGGGTTAGCAAGTTTCTTCTCGTCTCTCATTTTTCTCCCAATACCTGTAAGCCAGGCACACATTTACAACGGAGTTGACTGGAGCGTGTCTATAATGGTGATCGAACTTGGTTGCTTTTGGGCGAAAAGCAAGTTCTCTGTCACACACACACGCTAGAAGAAATGGCAGCGACCTAAAAAATAATACATTGAAGATGTATATTTGGACAGTCAAAAGTCATTTCTTGATAACCTCAAAATAATCAAACACATTCTCCCTGTACCTGACAATTCGATCTTCAGAGCTGGATGGAAATCTGATGCCTCATACAATCCCAAATGGGTGACAGGACATTAGCTTTTCATCCTGGGAATGACCTCTCTAGACACAGAACCTATTCTATTGTAGACAGTAGCTGGAAGGCCTTTTGTAGTTAGTTGATAGACCTGGTGTTGGCTGTAGTTGGAAGGCCTTTTGTAGTTAGTTGATAGACCTGGTGTGGGCTGTAGTTGGAAGGCCTTTTGTAGTTAGTTGATAGACCTGGTGTGGGCTGTAGTTGGAAGGCCTTTTGTAGTTAGTTGATAGACCTGGTGTTGGCTGTAGTTGGAAGGCCTTTTGTAGTTAGTTGATAGACCTGGTGTGGGCTGTAGTTGGAAGGCCTTTTGTAGTTAGTTGATAGACCTGGTGTTGGCTGTAGTTGGAAGGCCTTTTGTAGTTAGTTGATAGACCTGGTGTTGGCTGTAGTTGGAAGGCCTTTTGTAGTTAGTTGATAGACCTGGTGTGGGCTGTAGTTGGAAGGCCTTTTGTAGTTAGTTGATAGACCTGTTGTGGGCTGTAGTGGCTAGACCTGTTGAAGGCAGTAGTTGCTAGACCTCATGTAGGCAGTAGTTGCTAGACTTGATTAAGGCATTAGTTGCTAGACCTCATGTAGGCATTAGTTGCTAGACCTCATGTATGCAGTAGTTGCTAGACCTCATGTAGGCAGTAGTTGCTAGACCTAATGTAGGCAGTAGTTGCTAGACTTGATGTATGCAGTAGTTACTAGACTTGATGTATGCAGTAGTTGCTAGACCTGATGTAGGCAGTAGTTGCTAGACCTGATGTAGGCAGTAGACTCAGACCACCTGGTCATCAGTTCCTGCCTTCTGAAAATACGCAATAAGGACAACATTTTGAGGGGGAAGGACAATAAAATTCACATGGCGATCGAACACTAGAAACATAGGTACTTGCGTCTTAATTCACCCCCCCAAAAAAAATGAAAACAGCACATAATTTGATATAGTGATGCAACAGAGTAGTCCACTTTTAACTGTTGGGGGTGTCAAACATTCTGCGAGAATGTTATCAGACGATGTAATAATAACGATGTTATCTAAGCGTTTTGTTCCTGAATGTTTACAATCCCCGGATCTGGACAAACTAGTGAAAATATTATCTTGTTTCACATCTGTGTGAACTGTTTTCATCTAACAAATGATGTACAGTCGCTGCTAGCTGAGTATACGGATTCCCGCAAAATTATTATTTTGCTTTCAAGGACTTGCCGTTGGAAAAAAAAAATATATATATAATAATAATTGTGCACACGTGCATGACATATTGCTAATCTTTTTATGTTCTTCTGATAGAAATAATATGCTTCACAGAAACTCACAAACATAGAATACCCAGCTGTAGCCAATTTGTTGAACAGATACAATGTTTTCATGTAATAGGTAAATAGAAGGACAAAAAACAAACCATGAGAAATGATGTTTTGATTGTTGGAATTTGTCCACAAACAACAAAAGAAAAGATTATTTACGCAAATAAAATAAATCTTGTCAATGTTTATGAGCAACGCGCTCACGTGCTATTTTGGAATGCAAATGCCTTGACGATTACTTGGATCTCGTTGATAAATATGACGTGTCTTTCTACTTACTGTCATTGCTTGACACATATTGGCTGGGCGTTAAGTGTGTGTGAATATTTCGATGAGGGATCGCTGTGGTCGAGAGGTAAGGCACTCGTCTCTCAAAGCGATGAACGGAAACGGTGAGTTATCGAATCCCACAAGTTTCAAATAACCCCTAGTCTCAAGAGAGGTAGGACCAGAGTTACCTCCATGCGTCTTGACATGTCTTGCCACTGGTCCAAGGTAGCTCGAGACCAGACCTCCAGTCGTCTTGACATGTCTTGCCACTGGTCCAAGGTAGCTCGAGACCAGAGAGCGAGGTTGATGACCAGCTCAGTTACTTCCTCACTATAATCCAAATACAGCGCAAGTTGCATCACCAAGATGAAACTGTTTGTCACCGTTATAGATTGTGATGGGCAACTATGTGTGTGTGTGTGTGTGTGTGAGGAGCATGTCCTTTGCAGAACGTCGCTCGTACAGCTGCCAACCTATTTGGCTGTTATAAGTTTCTCGGCAGGTGATCAGTGCGGTAGGTTGCCATTAATTTCCCTAGATGGAAATAATACATGTTACTTCATCCCATGCAATGTTGACGGAGATTAAATATTTTTTATTGTACTATGTTTGATTTTGTTTCTGGTCTGAGCTGACCGGTTTACGTTCTCTTAGATTTGTCTACCCTAACTTCAAGAGTCAGGTACACGTTTATAACTGCAGACTGGAGCGTGTCGAGCCCGATTATTGCACCGATTATTGTCACTTTACCACAAGAAGTATTGGTTCTAACAGCTCTGTCACTTATGCGTTCTTGGGTTCATTCATTAATATTTATAGATTCGTTAAAGTTGGACATGATGTGCATCTCTAATTTTCGTGGTGTGATTTCTTTGAGATGGTGGTCGGTCGTTTAGCATGCAGGTCTCTTAAAGGGACATGCGTTCAAAACTTCAGTGAAACTTCGTTTTTTTTTCTATCGTGAATAAAATAAAAACCTAACCTACACACTGCGTGGCAACTGTCACTGAAAGTGACTTTTATTGCTCAGACCTGTAAATCATCCCGGAGCATTACAAGCAAGGGGGAATAAATGCCTTCATGATAAGTTTTAGAGAGATTTTTTTTGCACGTGTTTCTTTCTCCTCAAGATGAAGACTTTCTTATATTTGCTTGCAATTGTTTTTTCATGTGTTTCTTGCTCCTAGAGGTGAAGGAATTCTTCAACTGTTTAAGTGATTACGATTGATGTATTTATTTGTAAGTCAGGTGTATACGAGGATAGTCTGCACAGAGTGGAATGGTAGAAGATGAAACAAAAACCCCACCCAAACCTCACGGGTCAAATTAAAGATGCGGTCCGAAATTAACGTTCGTGATCAACAACATTTATGTTCCCATGGTATGTAGAGGTGAACACATATGGTTGTTATTAGTCATACTTTTTTTCTCTTCCCTCTAAATTCCCTTTAGTTTTGTTCTTTGCTCTTTAATAATAACTTACTGGCTAACCAGTGCAGAACATCTGCGCGCTAGCTAAACTGTACAAAATGGAACGACTTGAAAACATTTCTATAATTATAGCAGCATAATATCTATTGATCGTTGTTACATGTATCACATTCCAGTACATAGTAGAACCTTGAAATTGATTGATCATTGCTACATGTATCACATTCCAGAGCATAGTATTTTAGAAAATTGCCCACGAATAGTAAATTATGAGAACAAATGAAAATAGAAACAATGAATGGACACAATTTTTTTTTTTTTTTTTGTTGGTCTTCCTAATTTTTATAGCAATCTGTGTTCATTCGATTTCTGACCATTTGTTTTCAATTTGTTTGTTCAATAGTGCCATTTGTTATATCATTTCCTATTCTCGCAATATAACTATTTCATAATCTATGGAAAGGTTTTTCTTTTCTCTATTAATTTTAGATCTACCAATTTCTCCTCTTTCCCTACCCAGTATCTCACCACACTTTGAGTAGAGATGGCGTTTGAGAAGACTAGTCCATAACAAGTGACCATAGAAAGATCACAAAATTCTGACCTCAGCCATGCCCTTTTCACCTGCTGAAAAAAGTGCCAGGCAACTCCTGCACCAAATTGTATCTGGGCTTATCACTACCAGACGGTGATCGCCTTCTAAGATTAGGGCTGAACGCAAATTGTCCTGCTACCAGGACTACATTGGTCACTTCCTTTGTGCGTTCATCTGTACTACCGAAAAGGTCTCATCTTCCCCAAGGACACAACATGTCATCCTGTATACGAAACGGACAGTTTAACCTTTCTAGGCCTTCATCAGAGGCATGGATGGATGACAGACCAAACTGTTCCCGCTACTGCTTGATTACTATCAGCTACCGCCCAAGGTAGACACCGACGCTGCTATTTACTTTAACAACAAGACCAGTCAGTTATGTCCAGTGTTCAAGTCGCCTAGCCTTGATTCAAAAGCGTAGATTTAAAAATCCAACCACCACAGACACCAGTGTCGGCTGTGCGCATAACCCTATAAAACTGTTGAGCACCATCTTTTTTAGAGTCCGGCTCTTGCCGGTATTAGGACAGAGCTTTTGCCTCCGATGTTAGAGAAATGGAACACTGTATGCAACATAAACAACAGCTCACAAACACTTGCACATACCACTATATAGCATTGGACAAAATGGCAGGGACGCACAGACTGCTGGATCAATAACCAACCATACATTGGTTCGAGTCTTTTGACATTGTTTTGTACATTTCTTCCCCAATTGTGTGGGCGTTACTGGTTACCCCAGTGATGAGCTAGCCCTAATAAGAACTACATGATTTGTCGTTTTGGTTTCCTTGTTGTTGCTTAGATGTTTGCCTCACTAGTTTCTACTGGCGGAGACGTGCCATTTTCCACCTCAGACCGTAGTCAATTGGGCGATATCAGGACGCATAAACCAGTGCTTGGATGAATGTGTGGGTCTGTATGTACTTATGCTAGGTTTGTGTGCCCTCAGAAGCTAGCCCAACCAAAGTGCAATGGAAGGGCCTCACCATGAAGGCGCGTGTGAAAGTTGTGCAAGAGTGTGACTGTAGGACAGGGTCAAATGAGTGAGGTGAGAGGAGAGAGGAAGGGGAAGAGTGGCCCATAGGGTGAGCTTACCTCCTTTTGATTTCCTTTGCATGTTTTTACATTTGAACTGGTAGTGTTTACTCTAATAAGAAACTTTTATTATTGTGTATATTCTTATTTCTAAATTATCGAAAGGAATTATACGGCTGAGGAATAAAGGTCACTTGTATCTGCAATCGCGAGGGAGTGTACCCGTTCGGATTTTATTTTTCACGCCACAGAACAGACGTATGCTGTATCAAGGTTTTGAACCCATGTTCACTAGGTGATGAGTTGTGTATTCTATTGTCCCCTTGGTCAAGAGTTATGTATTCAGCTCTTAACTGGTGTTTATTCTATAATCGTGTTTTTCCCCCTAAATGGTATTTAATTCTGAGCGGTTTCTGTTCCAAGTCGGTATTTGTCCCAAGTTTTATTTATTTCAACATTTCTCATTCCCTCGAGTTTGCATATTTCCTCAGAGACGTCCTTAATGGCATATTTATTTGAAAACTATAACAGCCCTTAAAGAAAAATGAGAGACGGTAATTATGTTCCTAATTCTACATAGACCAGTCATTCCCAACCCTTTTAACGTTTAGGAATTCTTCATGTAACTTTTAGGTCAGAGGGAACCGCTGTACATTAGCCGGATAAGTCATTTTTGACTATAAGAAATCTAATAGAAATTGTCCATTTCTTTAATTGATCTAATTCTTCTTCTTCTTTGTTCGTTCTCAATCTCCCACTACCAAACCCTGAAAGGGCTTAAGTAGCAGAATGTAGTCCAGAGAATGAAATGCGTTGTCGTAGTTTACAGCTTGGCTGCGATATTTGCACCTTTCGGTCCAACACATCCGACTTCCGACTTCAGCAAGCATTTTTTGAGTACCGGGTTAGCATTCCCTCTTCGATCCCTTCTCCTTAGCCAGTCTGCCCGGCTGCAGCCTGTTATCCAGGATCACCGCATGGAGGTGTAGAAGGGTCTTGGTAGCTATGATTCGCTAGCCCTGACGCTAGCAGTCAGCTATGGGTCACTGACCACTGCATCTCATGCGCTGCTCACCAACTTGATCCCTGATCTAATTCAATTATACATTCAACATAAAAAACGTATTGACAATGCTACAAAATTTAGCTCAAGAAATCATATCCATAAACAGAATGAATACAAAAAATAGAATCTGTTAATTGCATACTGATATACAGGGATGCTCAGGTTTCAGCCCACAGCTGTCAGCTTAGTTTATATTTCTTGTTAAATTATTTCTATTATTCAATCATGATTTTTCTATTAATCTACGGAGACCATTCTCGGAACCCAAGAGGTCAGCGGAACGCAGTTTGAGAAACCCAGATCTAGAGACTGACATTGTTAAGACCAGCTCATTAATGTCTAGGGGACCAAGATGCTAAGCAGTGAATGATCTGTAGCGGTCAGCGACCCAAAGCTGACTGATAGCTTCAGGGTCAGCGACCCAGATCTGCCAAGAACCTACTCCAGCTCCACGTGGCGATCCCGGATTACAGGCTGCAGCAGGGCAGGCTGCTAGTGCTAGGGTCATCGACCCAGAGCTGCGAAGACCCTTCTCAATATGCGATTCTGGATAACAGCGCACACTGATTAAGGGGAGAGATCGAAGAGGAAAGGCAAACTTGCTACTAAAAATGCAATAAGTCGGATGTGTCAGACCGAATGGTGCAAATATCGCAGTCAAGCTGTAAGTTTGAACACAAAGCAATCCGCTCTCCGGACGACACCCTGCTACTTACAAAGCCTATATCAGCGTTTGTTAGCGGGAGTTTGAGAACGAACGAAGAAGATGGCGAATATGTCTCGACGAAATTAGAATCGTCGAAAACAGCTCATTAATGTCCCGAAATGAGAAATGAGCACTTCAGCCGCCCTGTCGTCTGTGGTTCGAAAAACAATAATGAATTTGAACCGATTGGGGACATCGATGGGTATTTAGATATGATGTGCCCCTTGCGAGTTTTGTTTGCTTTGCGACATATCCTTTCATCATATTGTATAACAGCCACAGTAAGCCATTACGATCAGTTTTTGGAATAGCTAATAAAAGATTATCTGAAATAATATTGGTCGGATTGTTTTTAGTGTCTGCATTGTGGGGATGAAAATGGTGAGCAGTGCATGAGCTGCAGTGATCGTCGACCCGTAGCTAGCGTCAGGTTTCTACGCCTCTGCGAAGTCATCATTGGATAACAGGCTGCAGTCGAGCAGACTGGCTAAGGAGAAGGGATCAAAGAAGGCAGGCTAACCCGGTACTCAAAATGCCTGTTGGTGTCTGACAAAAAGGTGCAAATGTCGCAGTCAAGCTATAAACTACGACACAACCCATTCCGTTCACCGGGCAACATCTTGCTACTTGCAAAGCCCTCTTCAGGGCTTGGAAGCGGGAGTTTGAGAACGAACGAAGAAGATTCATGCATTTTTGTTGCCGTTGTATCTGTGTTTTTGTCCTTCTACAGTATCATCGTTAGAACACTTTTTTGGAATCCTGTACGAATTCCCACGTCACTTACTTTATTAGTTCCGTTATATTTTTATACAAATGTTGAAACATACTAGCCTGCCCATGGCGACAACAGCATCTAGGCCTGATGTGTTGCACCTTACCGACCGAGTTCAGAGGTGGCGGTTTTGTCAGATTCTATTTTAGAATCCCTTTCACATATGTAACATAAACTTGAAGATATGGCTGCCACAGTCACCCATAATTATCCTCTTGTTTGGATCGTTTTACGGAATTGCTCTCGTCTGATGTTGCTTTAGCTTTATCTCCTATTGTTATTCGCCAGATTATCGTTTACTTTCTTATTTTTATCTTTCCTTATGAACAAAAGAAAACTGTTTAAAACTGCTTGTGGAGCATTGGTTTCTACAGAGAAAAAGAGCGGCAAAGATGGCGCCCTACCGGCTGCGGGTCTACATTGCTCTGGTGTTTTAGTTGATAATGAATGCCGACAGGCCACGGATTTGCCTGGAATTCACACTCATCGACGACTTACACTTCTGTTCACGGAAACATGTCGTTGTTTTTCATTTAGACTGGTGAATTAGTTCGTTTTTTGTGTTTTCTTCTCTCCGCTTATCCCGACATAGACATCGGCTATATGAATTAGCACTACGCTTAAATTTGGATCGCATTTTCACGGTCTAGTTCACGCGATTGAACGTCACGAGATTGGCGCCCTTCACCCTAGTTGCAGACGCGTCGGTTTTAGTGTGACTGAAATTTAGACACGACTATAATGGACTAGAACACGACCCGGGAGAGATGTCCCTCTTGTGGTTATGGAAAAAGCACGACACACAATAATATATGTCATCCCCCTCCGCTGCCTTGCAGGATACCTGTTTATGGGAAAGGCTTCGGGAGTAAACCCTGAGGAAAAAAGCTGTACCATGAGCTATCTCCAGTCGTCTCGATAAAATCTTGCCATTGGCCAAATTTAGCTGAGGACCAGAGAGTGAGGTTGAAAAAAGGCGCAGTTTCTTTCTCACTTTAATCAAAATCACCGTGCAAGTCACCCATTTCAGCGAACACAGCAAGAGAAAATACCGTTACCACGGCTGAACACAGAATTTGGTCTTCATAACATGTGATGGACGAACATCAACAGATACAGGATGGGGGTAGCTAGCCCCATGCCCAACTCTTCTTACTTAAATATCTCTTACGTCATGCATGTCGAGTTACATTGTTATTATTTGTTGGTCATCTTCCAGGCCTTGGTAACACTGTTGAGATCTTCCCTTGTGTCCAGCACTAAACAGATAGAATAACAGCGTAAGTGGTCCAGAAGTGAGTCAATAACAGTAGAAGCGCCGGGTTTTGCGCGATGCTGAAATGTCAGTTTAAGCACTTATCGGAAATTCCTGTTTATAATTTGCGAATTCACATAGGAAGGGCAGTAAGCGACTAGGAATTCCCTCACCTTGAATATAAGAAGTCAGATAATGTGTCGGTCAGGAGGCAGCTACATTATCTGCCTCCTGTCAAAACGTACTTTAAGCGATAGCCTCTTTCTCTCCGTTATCTTATTGATATTACAAAGGGAGCAAACGGTCGAGGGGAACTCACTTCATTCGTTGTTTTTGGTGTTGTTGTCCCAAGACCTCCTGGCATAAGTAAGTGCAGGGCTTATATAGTTGAAGAGACCAGGCTCATACTTTGTCATTCTTCTTCATGCTGTTATAAGGCATCCACGGAGCTGTTAGGCTAGAGCTAGTGCTCTTGTAAGGCATCCACGGAGCTGTTAGGCAAGAGCTGGTGATGTGATTGAAGCTTCTTGTTCATTTTATGCCCAAGGATTGTGACGTGATGGGAAGGACTGAGCTAATTAATATAATGTGATAGTATTATCTTTTATTATTACATATTGTGATTCCATTTCTTGTTTCTTTTTCAATGTGTAGAGATTATTCATGACTGGAACAGAGTCACTCAGCGTCATCCATGATGTGTAGAGATTATTCATGACTGGAACAGAGTCACTCAGCGTCATCCATGATGTGTAGAGATTATTCATGACTGGAACAGAGTCACCGTCCACCATAGCGTGTAGCGATTATTCACAGATGGTGTAGAGTTACTCGCCTTCTGTCGTGGTCTGTACATAATGTATTCATCTGAGACTGAGAAACTGAAGTAATGAACTTCTCCTGCTTTGGTCCTTCACCTATCTTGTAGCTTATACAGGGTCGAGTAGATGTCCCCGTGCCCACAAGACTCCATAGCCGTCTTTTGCGACATTGTTAGATCGTACTCTTCACTTTGCCTCGTTCTACTAGGTCCCGCAAATACAGGATCCCAAGTTACGAAACGAATATAAAACCGAGAACTTTACTTAAATATACCTTATTTAAGGACTTGACACAGAAAAAAAGTGAAAAGAATACCAGAATTCAATTGTTATTAACTGCATGTTATGCTTGTGTTATTTGTTTGTGATACTGTTGTTGTGAAATTGTTTGGTGAGATTGTAAAGTACAGTCGCAGTGCTATTGATGAATTGTTTGTGTGGCACAATCATTCATTAACAATACCCCACCACGTATAGGGACTGGAACAAGGGAAAATGCGGTCTAATATTGTTTATCTAAAAAGAAAATGTTAATCGACATTTATTTCGTTGTTGGAGGGGACGGCGTGGCCTAGTGGTTAAGTGGCACGGCTCACAACTCGAAGGTGCTGGGTTCGATCTCCATCACAGCACCGGCCGTTACCCCGGGGAAGTAAACCCTTAGAAAATGCAGGAGGAAGCAGACCCTTACATAAAATGGATGCTGAAGTCGGATGCACTGGTCCGATAGGCGCAAAATAAAAACACAGTGCAACGCACACTACCTTGGGGATTAGAAAAAAATTAGTAGGTAAAGTAAAGTATCCCATTGCATTATTGCCGTAGGGGTGTGATGTGTTAGCGATCTCACATTCAAAGGCTCGGCTATATGAGGGCAGTAGCCATCTCCTCTCCCTCGCCGCTTTTACTTCCCGGACTGAACCGGTGCCCATTTAAGGCTGGGAGCCATTGCGGTCTGAAAAACACATTACCGCTTCAACTGGGGAATGAACCCAGGACCACTCAGATGCGAAGCCAGCGCGCTAACCACTGCGCTACGCGGCTCCACAGAAAAATTAGGCGAACGCAAAAAAAAAAAAAAAAAAAAAAAAAAATTTCGTTGTTGGGATCCATGGAGAAGAGTTTATTGACAGCTTGCCCTGACAGTCGCCACGCAGCGTGTGCGTGCTAAGTTTGTTTGTTTACCTCAATTGAAAACAAAAAACGAATGCTGTACCCATGATTTGAACATATGTTTTCTTTTGTTTCGAGATCATCGTATGTTTACTGACAAATTACATACTTTTGGTATTGGTCGATATTTGTATAGTGTCGTAATGATACTGGTAATACGAGGGGTGTTCAAATCAAACCGGAAGTTTTTGTTCTAGTTCTACCTGAATGGGTTATAGTGTGCTGGAACTATTATCATTATTTATGGGCACTTCTGTCCTACTACTGTTAGGTAGCCCACTTATCATGGGCTAGTCACGTGACATATAAATCAAAATGGCGAATAACACTGCTAGTGCTTGCATGAAGCAGCGTGTTGTGATGACGTTTGTTGTGAAATCTGCGGAAATTTACAAAAGACTACAATCACAATACGGTGATGAAACACTCCGCCGCAGTAAGACATTTGAATGGTGTAAACGTTTTAGAGAAGGCCGTACATCCGTGAGTGATGATCCCGGCCGTGGTGGCTCTCACAGTCATTCCTATGAATATCCAGATTGTGGAACGCCTTAGTCTGACAAATTACACATAACCTGACACGAAATTGCACAAGAGGCAAGTCTTTCTACGGTTACCGTAAACACTATTATTTATGAACATTTGCATTTACGGAAGGTCAGTGTACGTTGGGTGCCAAAACAGCTTTCCGCTTTTTACCGGCAGAGAAGAAAGAGTTCAAGCCTACACTGAATTGAAGGAACGTTTTGACATGAACGAGTATGACCTTGTTGGATCTGTTTATTACATGTGATAAAACCTGGCTACATCATTATGCTGCTGAATCGAAACGAGCATCCAGGCAGTGGAAGCATCCAGGCAATCCCCACCACCCAAAACATGAAGGATTATTGCGACTGCGGGTAAAGTGGTGGCGAGTGTTTTCTGAGACATGGCATCCTTCATGTTGTTTTTCTACCCTGTGTTGTCGCTATCGTCAGTGAACAGTACTTACCTATTTTGAGTGATGTGCATGCCCGTCTATGGAAAAAAACGGTCTGGTTTGATCAGAGAGGGCGTCCTGCACCTGCAAGATAATGCTCGACCTCATACGGATTACGGCACTATGTGCTATCTGCAGCAACTCGGCTGGGAAGTATTAGCACATCCACATTACAGCCCAAACCTCGCTCCAAGCTATTTCCACCTGTTTGGACGCCTAAAAGACTTTCTGGGAGGGAAACAGGCCATGCTGACCTATCTTTCTAAGCAGAAGCTTTTCAAGCATTACTTAAACACTGGGATATGTTCATACACGTTGTAGGAAATTATATAGACAAATATATGGCATTTTGACTACTTGAGAAAATATTTTTTTCTTAAAAAAAAAAGTCAGGTTTGACTTTGGTTGCTATGTTGGTGAACAATCTGGAACCTGAACTAACAAGACGTCAAGGCTGGGCAGCCTTCTTGCCCATTCTCGCGATCCTGGACGGTTGCCAAGACCAGAACCTGCGCGCTTCTCCTTTCAAATCTACTGTGCTCCCTGCGATGTTCTATGGTGCTGGATCATGGACATTCACAAAATCACTGGAGGACAAATTGAGAATGACCCAGGCCTCGACATCGCTCTCTGCAACCAACATATGAAATATCTCCACAATTCTGACTTACGACGATTATCTTTGCTGACTGATACGGTAGTCTATGCAGACAATGCAAGCATAGATGGGCAGGTCACATGTTACGTCGAAACGATGCTCGATGTAGCACTACGAAAGCAAAATGGTAGCCCGAGGCAAGAAGAGACCGTCGACAGACCTTCTTCTTCTGCGTTCGTTCTCAATTTCCCGCTACAAAGTCCTGAACAGGACTTTGCAAGTAGCAGAATGTAGTCCGTTAAATGGAATGCGTTGTGTCGCTAGTTTACAGCTTGACTGTGATATTTACACCTTTCGGTCCGACACATCCGTCTTCGACAGCGAATGACCTCCAGTGCGTTGATCAGATCTCCTTGCTATCAGCAACATCATACGACTCGCTTCTGGAGGAGCGCTTACTATACAATGGACTTCCGTGGTTCAAGACAGGATCCGCTGGAGACCAAGTTGTGACCCGCATCTACGCTTAGGATCGGGTCATCAATATCAAGAATACTTTGGTTTTGAACAAGCTTGATTCTTCTTCTTCTTCGTACGCTGTCAGACGTCAACTTGAATTTGTTCGAAGAAAGCAGCTGTCATCCTGAGGCTGTCGACACTGCCATAGAGCTTGTCTAGTGTTGGCACTGGTGATGGCCACATGGGCTTTCTCTCGTCCTCGTATGTCGGGCAATTTTGCAGCAGATGTTCAGGGGTCATTTTCTCTGTATTCGTCAGTAGCACCTATCTTCAGTTTATTGAATAAATGGTACCTCAGTCTGTTGTGGCCTGTGCGGAGTCTGAAGACCACGACCTGCTCTCTTCTGTTCAAATGGTAATAAGCATAATTTTTTTGTGTAGCCAGTACGCTCTGTTTCCGATTTGGCCATGTATCTGGCCCTAATAAACCTTTTAGACTCTTAGTAGGTCACACTAGAATCTGGTTGTGGTAGTCTTGCACCTTCTTTTGCCAGTCTGTCTGCCTCCTCGTTGTCTAGAATGTTACAGTGGGATGGAACCCACTGTACCACTACTCTTTTGGGTGTGGACTGCTGGCATAGTTGACAGAGTACTTGCTCTTAAGTCATTAAGTTCTGAATTTTTCTGGCTTTTTAGTGCTGTAACCACGGACAGGGCATCTGTAAACAGGACTATCTGGCTTTCATTGCTTTCGCCTATCATTATTGCTTCTACTGCAGGGTTCAATGTCTCCGCTCTGAAATTGCTGAACAAACTTGATTGATTGGGCGACGGGTGATTTCAAATTCATACATAAATAATTAGTATAGTAGTACGTGTAGACACTAAAGAAATGTACGCTATCTATATTACTGCCTCACTGACTCCCGCATTGCGTCAGTGGTCGCTTACAATTGTGTCCTCCGGCTGTGAATTGTCCTTGTTTGACTGAGTCCTAGAGGTGTTAATTCCCTACTTCCTGCTTCCGGTTTTTCTTGTTAAGTTTTCCGCATCAGTTCATCAGCATGGAGCTATTGTTTATTCATTGACCACCCACTATTCGCTTCCTGAAAATCTCTGTTACTGGGGACAAAGGCGTGTTACCATTACATTTGCTAGTCACTATTTTTTTAGTTTGCGTGAATTTCAAATGTAAGTGTCCCGTTTCTTATTTTTACATTACCTATGCTTTCAATTATGTTTTTAAAAACATTGTGTTTGCCATATTTCTCTATTCCCCAACGCGGTGTGCGTTGCACAATGTTTTTATTTTGAGCCTGTTGGCCAGTGCATCCGACTTCGACATGTATCTTGTGTAAGCGTCTGCTTCCTCCTGCATGTTCTAAGGGTTTGTTTCTCCGGGGTAACGGCCAGAGCTGTGCTGGGAAGCGAACCCAGCACTTTCGGTTCTTGATCGGTGTCACTTAACCGCTAACTCGCGCCGCCCCCATTCACGTATGTGAAATGTAAATGCCCAGTTTCCAATTTTTACTTTACTTATGTATTCACGTATTTGAAACATAAGTGTCCAGTTTCTAATTGTTACATTACGGTACGTGTGTATTCACGTATGCACCTTTATGAAGAGAACCACACTTTACGTGTAGACATAGCGAAAAACATGACGAACGAGAGAAAGAATACAAGATTCACGTATCTAAAGTTAAAATAGTTACTGCGGTGAACGTCCTTAAATAAACGGTGCAGGTGTTATGATCCCGGTGTTGTAGTTTATGTAGTAATTTGTTTTGATGATGAGGCTGTGAGCCTCATGCAGAGTGACTTCTGGGAATATAACCACACTAACTTTTGCGGGAAATAAATAATTTATAAACACATGTATATGCTGATAACAAACAGCATAAAATAACAAAAAGCATTTACATTTTCCAGGTGGTAGAATACTCAACAATTGATTCTCCTGCTTGTTTTATTTCAGAGGTTCGAGAGATAAAAAAGCACCATGGGAGGTTTACTATTAAAACTGACGGTTTCAATGGAGGTTGCTGTGATATCTGAAGATGGGAGACTACTGCCCATTGTTTCCAGGATTGTCCTGCGTTAGTCGACTACCTCTTGGCCAATGTAACGTCTGAAGATGGGATATTACTGGCAGTTGTTTCTGGTCATTTCCTGCGTTAGTCGACTACCTCTTGGCCTGTGTGACTTCGAGGATGACGCTACGGAACCAGACGACTCAAAGGCAGAAGGTAAGATTTCCATTAGGCATTTAATTTATTGTATGAAATAATTTGTTCCTTCTCTTGTTTACGGCACCTCACTTAATTATTCTAGTTCTACCTCTGTGGGTGTGTTAGGCTACTGTTTTACTTGCATTCTAGCGTGCAGACAATCCGGTGATTGGCTTGCTGGGTCTTTGCATGATGGCGGAGTCACCTTCCTTTAGCCTTCATGCAGGATTCTATTGGTTAGGAAGTTTGTTACACTTAAAATCTTTGCACGGACAGCGGCCAATAACCAACTCTTTTCTATTATTAACTGCCCAATGTTCTTGTACGTGTACAGTGCGTACACGGGTCCTCTGAATATATCATATGTCTCCAATAGGACTAGGCACAAATTTCACCTCTCTTACGACCAGGGTACGCTTAAATCTTGCGGTATTCGAACCACGAACCTTTTCACTGTTTCGTTCGATTATTAAGAGGCGAGTGCATTTTCTCCCAGCTTAAGCGACGCACTCTTTGTGTTGTAGTTATTGTTGCATATTACTTTATATCCAATTACCTCCAATTTTGTACGTAAAAATTAGCATGCTTTCTTGCCTGGAACCTTGTAAAAATCTTGTATGTACTCTAGCGTGATAGGTCTTGTAGTACTAAGCTTTACACTTTCAGGTTTTCATTTTATTGTGCAACCATTATTAGTCGACATTTACGACACGTTTGATATGGTAGACCTATTCTGTCTTGTCTCTAAATGGTCCAAGGGATTCATACATGGGTTAAGTAATAAGTTTGCTTTTATAGGGGTATCATTAATATATTTCGTACGCTCAAAGAGTATCATTTGTATATTGTGTACACTCAATGAGAATCATTTATATATTGTGTACACTAAATGAGAATCATTTATATATTTGTGTACACTTAATGAGAATCATTTATATATTTGTGTACACTCAATGAGAATCATTTATATATTTTTGTACACTCAATGAGAATCATTTATACATTTTTGTACACTCAATGAGTATCAATGTTTTTTTTCATTTAGCTATGTATTTTATAAACTTGAAACAAATAAACACACACAATCAATGCATTAACTGTACACAATAATATTACAACGATTTAGCTTTTTGTGCAGTATAGGATAGCAATTCTATTTCGTCAGGGATTTCTGTTTTGAGCCTACTTTTTTCTACAGTCCTTCGTCACCTTTATCCCATCTTGTTTCTATCCAGCGGGCTCCTACGTTTGATAAACGTACGCTTTCTTAAAAATTTTTTTAACTTTGATAGTTGAATATAAGTACAATTACCTTCTCAACCAAAGTAAGACGAGGCAGTGAAATTAAACACATTTTAATGAATGGTACAACTAATACAGATAATAGCACTCATATTTTGGGTCGTGTTCTCCAGTTTGCTCTCCAATAGTATCACTAGGTGTTAATCTAACTGCTCTCCAATAGTATCACCAGGTGCTAATCTAACTGCTCTCCAATAGTATCACCAGGTGTTAATCTAACTGCTCTCCAATAGTATCATCACCAGGTGTTAATCTAACTGCTCTCCAATAGTATCACCATCAGGTGTAAATCTAACTCCACACTATCTTTTTTCCCATGTGGGATTTTGTTCAATGCGTGTTTGCTTATTTGTTAATGTTGATTTGGACTTTAATTACTTTTGCTACTACTTTTGATGTTACTAATATAACTTGTATCACAACTATCACTACCAGTAATATTGCTGATATCACATCCATCACTACTAGTAATATCGCTGGTATCACATCCATCACTACTAGTAATATTGCTGGTATCACAACCATCACTACTAGTAATATTGCTGATATCACATCCATCACTACTAGTAATGTTGCTGGTATCACACGGATGAAGATGTTGATCGGCTCATGAGCTGTATCGGTCGGCGATCCATATCTGACTGCTAGCGTCAGGGTCTGCGAACCAGAGCCCTGCGAACCCTTCTACACCTCCACTCCGTGATACTCGATAACACGCTGCAACAGAGCAGACTGGCTAAATAGAAGGGTACTCAAAAATGCTTGCTGAAGTCGGAGGTGTCGGACCGAAAAGTGCAAATGTCGCAGTCAAGCTGTAAACTACGACACAGCGCATTCCGTTCTCCAGACTACATTCTGCTACTTGCCAAGCCCTTTTCAATGATTGGTAGCGCGAGTTGGAGAACGAACGAAGAAGAAAAAGAACTGGTATCACAAACACCACTACTACTATTGCTACTTCTAGTACTTTTACTACTACTACTACTACTACTTTTACTACTGCTAACATTACAACTACTATTAACACTACTACCACTACTATTACTATACTACTTTTACTACTATTAATATTATTACATGTACTCTTATTATTGCCAGTAATACTACTACTATTTGGAATTCGTTCAAGATAACAGCCGCCCCCGCCCCCACCCGCCCTCACTTCATACACCCGCTCGCCTTTACAATAAAGTTCTTTATCTTTTTTGGAAACTGACCCCAGCAGCATAGGCATTGTGCAGTTAACAGAAAAAAAAACTGTAGACACTGAAGAAATGGAGGGTAGTTGACGGTCAATAGCTATCCTTGGACTCCGATCTTCCCAGCGTATCCCTTAAGAAGTAGCCTACAATACGAAAAGCTTTGATTGCATTCAGGTGTTGAGAGATACACAAGGCCCGGACCCTGGCGTGCGTGCCTAACTTTCTGTCGTTGCCTTCTTTATTTAAAGAGACTCGGGTCAACAGGCGCTGCTAGGCCTGACAGCCTGGGGACGACGGAGAAAGTCCTGAGAAATCCGTAAGCAGGCCAGACCACGCAGGCGGGTGAAGAAAAAAAAATGACATTCCATTGCAAGCAAATCTAGGCTTTTTCTGTTTTCTTCGTCCGTTGATAGCTTTCTTGTTGGTTTTCTTTGTCCATCGTTATATTGTCTGACGTGTCATGTTTGTCATTCCTAGGTTTGTGTTTACTGAACGCGTGCCACTGGTCAAATGTTGAGGAAGCATTTTTAGTTTGACAAACTACTTCTTCACTTCTCGTGGGTCAATTACTTCTTGACTTCTCGTGGGCCAATTACTTCTTCACTTCTCGTGGGCCAATTACTTCTTCACTTCTCGTGGGCCAATTACTTCTTCACTTCTCGTGGGTCAATTACTTCTTCACTTCTCGTGGGCCAATTGCTTCTTCACTTCTCGTGGGGCAATTACTTCTTCACTTCTCGTGGGCCAATTACTTCTACACTTCTCGTGGACCAATTACTTCTTCACTCCTCGTGGGCCAATTACTTCTACACTTCTCGTGGACCAATTACTTCTTCACTCCTCGTAGGCCAATTACTTCTACACTTCTCGTGGACCAATTACTTCTTCACTCCTCGTGGGCCAATTACTTCTACACTTCTCGTGGACCAATTACTTCTTCACTCCTCGTAGGCCAATTACTTCTACACTTCTCGTGGACCAATTACTTCTTCACTCCTCGTGGGCCAATTACTTCTACACTTCTCGTGGGCCAATCACTTCTTCACTCCTCGTGGGCCAATTACTTCTACACTTCTCGTGGACCAATTACTTCTTCACTTCTCGTGGGCCAATTACTTCTACACTTCTCGTGGGCCAATTACTTCTTCATTTCTCGTGGGCCAATTACTTCTACACTTCTCGTGGGCCAATTACTTCTACACTTCTCGTGGGCCAATTACTTCTACACTTCTCGTGGGCCAATTACTTCTTCATTTCTCTTACCACTTCACCAAAACATGGAACTGCAGCATCCATTGCGTAGAAGCACACAGCTACATCAGTCACTCTCAATCGATTCATACCTTGAACTCTTCTAATGGGGGCGCCAGTTGATTTGGCTCCTTACGCCAGCTCATTAACATAATATTATGGAATTTTTAAACTTGACTCGTCTTTGTTTATACTCAGAACGATTTTCTTTTCCCTAAGACCAGATTGTCTTCCACATACTACAGTAAAATTGTGATTACAGCACAAACTGAAACTTATGGAAGGTTCAGGAACAAAGCAACTTTGTCTTTCACATAATACAGTAAAAGTTTGGATACTTACACAAACTGAAAGTTATGGAAGGTTCAGGAACAAAGCAACTTTGTCTTTCACATAATTCAGTAAAAGTTTGGATACTTACACAAACTGAAACTTATGGAAGGTTCAGGAACAAAGCAACTTTGTCTTTCACATAATTCAGTAAAAGTTTGGATACTTACACAAACTGAAACTTATGGAAGGTTCAGGAACAAAGCAACTTTGTCTTTCACATAATTCAGTAAAAGTTTGGATACTTACACAAACTGAAACTTATGGAAGGTTCAGGAACAAAGCAACTTTGTCTTTCACATAATTCAGTAAAAGTTTGGATACTTACACAAACTGAAACTTATGGAAGGTTCAGGAACAAAGCAACTTTGTCTTTCACATAATACAGTAAAAGTTTGGATACTTACACAAACTGAAACTTATGGAAGGTTCAGGAACAAAGCAACTTTGTCTTTCACATAATACAGTAAAAGTTTGGATACTTACACAAACTGAAACTTATGGAACGTTCAGGAACAAAGCAACTTTGTCTTTCACATAATACAGTAAAAGTTTGGATACTTACACAAACTGAAACTTATGGAAGGTTCAGGAACAAAGCAACTTTGTCTCGTATATAATTTTTAAAAATGCGCAGCGTGGAATTGAAAACTTTCTAGTCCTCTGGTTGAATGCAAATCTTTGATTCTTCAAACAGGCTAGGCTTGTCTGTAACAGCTTGGTACAACTTCATCATCCCTACCAGGGGTACTTAATTTTTTTATCAAGAGAGCGCATGCATGGAACTAGCACGTGCCATTGTATTTAAACGGTGATATTGCCTAGTTCAAGAAAGTCTAGTGTCTGTGATCTCCGTGGCCATCCGCCAGGAAAACCCATTTTTCGGACAGTTTATTTGTTTGATGATTCACCTTTTCGCTCCAGGGGAAGCATGGGCTACTACTACAGTTGGTTTATCTACAGGTAGCCTGTATTGTTTCAGTAGCAGTGATTTTACATGGTGAAGTTGTTGGCCCCTTGTTGCTACTAATCTTGTATCTCCGTGTACCTCTCGCGTGTTTTCTGTTTAAATGTTACACATATCTACCACTCCTTTCATCGCCGACTTCTCACGGCGAATGCACTAACTGGAACACGATTTAGTCTATCCAGCTGCAAAATAGTACCTGACTTATTTTTATGGAAGGAAAGTCAGCGAGGTAGGGGACCGATCACAATAAGTTGAGTAAAAGCAGAAAACCAAGTATAAGGAAATCTTTAACACTTTATCCCCGACAGCAATGTCAGATCGGGGTGACCTTTACCTTTCATTTTATCTGGGTATTACCACATTCATAAGTGTAGACATTCACATTCATTTCGCCGGAAACAGTGAAAGTAATACATTTGATAAGTGTAGACGAGACACCTAGCGGGGAACTGTGAGGATAATCCATTTGATAAGTGTAGACGAGACACCTCGCGGGAAACTGAGTCGCGGGGAACTGTTGGGATAATCCATTTGATAAGTGTAGACGAGACACCTCGCGGGAAACTGAGTCGCGGGGAACTGTTAGGATAATCCATTTGATAAGTGTAGACGAGACACCTCGCGGGAAACTGAGTCGCGGGGAACTGTTAGGATAATCCATTTGATAAGTGTAGACGAGACACCTAGCGGGGAACTGTGAGGATAATCCATTTGATAACTGTAGGCGAGACACCTCGCGGGAAACTGAGTCGCGGGGAACTGTTAGGATAATCCATTTGATTAGTGTAGGCGAGACATCTCGCGGGGAACTGTGAGGATAATCCATCTGATAAGTGTAGACGAACAGAAACGTAAACTATGTTACGACCAAAATACCTTCGCCAGGGACACAAGGGAATGTAAACACCAAACACATGACAACGATGAATGTATATTACATATGCAATAATCTGAGCTCACGTCCAACCTGAGTCTTAGACATATGTCGTTGTTATTGTTTTTGTTACTGATTAAGCAGCACACGGACTCTAGCCAAGAGTGGCCAGTGCCAGAAGAAAATCACTTGCTTGTTTTACCTCCACCTACAGGAAGCATCTCTCAGACAGGTAATGATTTCTACGTATCTAAAGCTGTCATTGCCTCGTAGACCGTAGACAGCTCAGGGAAAGTTGATCTCCACTTTTCGCCCAGGAGATGGAGTTCTCTGACGGTTCTGCTGACAGATCAATAGCGACAGATGTCAGCACAAGTATCAAGTTGAAAGCCTCGTTGAAGACACCTGTCTTTTTCAAACTGCCGCTCACTCCCCCACATCTCAGCGCCTCTTTAACAAGAGCGCCCAAATGTCCGTAGGTGCCTAAATTGGTTTACGGTTTAACTTTATCTATTTACTGTCACGTTCAACAGATAAAAGCGCGCGTGTAAAAAAGCGCACTCGAGAATTCCACACAGAAATAAAACCTCTGTTATAAATGCTCACACGGAAAACTGCTTACACAAAAAAATTCCAACTTCGGGTTAGAGTTAATGTTGTTGTTTCGAATGCCCACAATGAATAGGTTTACTCTTTTGTGCTCCCTGAAAAGGACGTTAACTGGCGGGTTGCAGCTGCTTTTCTCACATCCCGAGCTTACCGATGAAGGTTGACCGGGGTTTTTCATGCGGTTGTGCTATGCTTGGCTTCATCTGCGTATCACTCACTACTACGGGGATCACGTCGATCCCTCACCTCTTTATCGAGACTGCCATGAAAACAGCCAGTTTCTTGGGTGGGCTATGAGGAATCCGAGGTAAGGTTCTTGGCCAGTATATTTTGCCTGACCCTGACTAACATGTCTGATCAGTATATTTTACATGACCGGACATTAGTCTTGCTCCCCTAGAATTAAGGTTAGAAAAAGGTTAAGTTACAACACAATAAGAGCATTTTATATCCTGTCATTTCCTTTACAAACATTATCTTCAACATTTTTATGTCATTTGCTAATTAAAAGTACTTTGTACCTAAAATAATTTATTTAAGAAATTCTCCCACTTTTTGAAGATTATAATTTGTTTTTAAAGTTTACTGTATTGAGTTGCAATTAATTTATGTAAATTCAACAATTTTATGCGTAGATTACTTTCCTGTGTGAAATTTTCTGTGTTGGTATTTT
This sequence comes from Ariolimax columbianus, assembly GCA_036924085.1. Lineage (NCBI taxonomy): Eukaryota > Metazoa > Mollusca > Gastropoda > Stylommatophora > Arionidae > Ariolimax > Ariolimax columbianus. The sequence goes on from JAVGWX010000003.1 coordinate 122,510,574, forward strand.
TACTGTTAACAATTTTATGTGGAGTATTTTTCATGGGAGAAATTCTGTGTGTTGGAATTTTTCAGTTTAACAATTTTCAGTGGAGGTATTTTTGCAGTGGGTAGTTTTGTGGAGGTTGTTTTGTGGAGGTTGTTTTGTGGAGGTTGTTTTGTGGAGGTTGTTTTGTGGAGGTTGTTTTGTGGAGGTTGTTTTGTGGAGGTTGTTTTGTGGAGGTAGTTTTGTGGAGGTTGTTTTGTGGAGGTTGTTTTGTGGAGGTTGTTTTGTGGAGGTTGTTTTGTGGAGGTTGTTTTGTGGAGGTTGTTTTGTGGAGGTAGTTTTGTGGAGGTAGTTTTGTGGAGGTTGTTTTGTGGAGGTTGTTTTGTGGAGGTAGTTTTGTGGAGGTTGTTTTGTGGAGGTAGTTTTGTGGAGGTTGTTTTGTGGAGGTTGTTTTGTGGAGGTTGTTTTGTGGAGGTAGTTTTGTGGAGGTAGTTTTGTGGAGGTTGTTTTGTGGAGGTTGTTTTGTGGAGGTAGTTTTGTGGAGGTAGTTTTGTGGAGGTTGTTTTGTGGAGGTTGTTTTGTGGAGGTTGTTTTGTGGAGGTTGTTTTGTGGAGGTTGTTTTGTGGAGGTAGTTTTGTGGAGGTAGTTTTGTGGAGGTTGTTTTGTGGAGGTTGTTTTGTGGAGGTTGTTTTGTGGAGGTTGTTTTGTGGAGGTAGTTTTGTGGAGGTAGTTTTGTGGAGGTAGTTTTGTGGAGGTAGTTTTGTGGAGGTAGTTTTGTGGAGGTAGTTTTGTGGAGGTTGTTTTGCGTGAGTAATTATCTATGTTGGTGTTTTTCACGTGAGCATAAAAGCCAGTGAGTTATGTGTGTGTGTGTGCGCGCGCGCGCAAAATTCTCATGTATGGAATTTGTATCTTAGGGACTGGGTTAAGTTCAGCTCCGATAATTTAAGTTCTGTTCTGTTGTCTGCTACATCATCAGTCCGTAACCTGAAAGGTTTTGGCCTGGCTTCGTTCGTTCTCAATCTCCCGCTACCAAACCCTAAAAGGGCTTAAGTAACAGAATGTAGTCCAGAGAACGGAATGCGTTGTTTATTAATTTACAGCTTGACTGCGATATTTGCACCGTTCGGTCCAACACATCCGACTTCAGCAAACATTTTTTGAGTACCGGGTTAGCATTCCCTCTTCGATCCCTTCTCCTTAGCCAGTCTGCCTTGCTGCAGCCTGTTATCCAGGATCACCGCGTGGAGGTGTAGACGGGTCTTGGCAGCTCTGGTTGTCTGGCCCTACGCTAGCAGTCAGCTATGGGTCGCTGACCACTGCAGCTCATACGCTGCTCAGCACCTTGATCCCGAAAGGTTATTATGGCTCCAATGCTGCAGATTGTTGGACCAGTTTCCAAAAAAACAACATGTACGATATTCTCGCTTTCAAACAAACCCCCAAAACACCAAAATAAGTCTTAACTGCAAATATCTGCAGCCAAACGACAACCCAAACTATCTGGGAGTCACATTTGATCGGCGCATGACATGGAAAAGTCAGATCGAGAGAAACCGAATGAGAGCCAGAGAAAGAATGGCAAGCACGAGGAAACTTGCTGGCACAAGCTGGGGAGCAGACGAAAGTATACTAAAGAAACTGTACACTGGAAGAGTGAGACCCGTCCTCGAGTATGGCATTGCGGCATGGACAACAGCAGCAAAGGCGAATTTTGACAAAATTAGCAAACTCCAAAACCAAGCCTTGAGAGTTATAACAGGAGGCATGAAGTCAACGCCAATTGTAGAACTGGAAAAGATTACAAATCTGCAATATATGACCGACAGAAGAGACTGCAAAGCCCAGCAGCAAACACAAAAACTCAGAAGACTGACAGACCATCCAATGCATAAGAGACTAAATAATTTTGCAAATGGGAAACTAAAGCGGAGAAATTTTGCAGAAATAGCCAAAGCAAAGATGAACGAAGACCCTATGAACGCATTAACAACACCAAAGCCCATCCCTACTGTACGCAAATCTACATGGAGGCAGCATATATTTCCAGAGGTGGTAGAAAATATACCAGATATTGGAAACAAGACCAGCCAGACTGAAAAAGAAAGAAGAGACATAACCCTGAGGTACATAACGAAAAACTACCCAAGCATGGACTGGACCCATGCATACACCGACGGCTCTGTAACAAACACAACACAGAACGGAGGGGCAGGGGTATTCCTGAACCTACCAAATAGTAGAAAAATAACACTGTCAGTGGCAACTGGAAAATACACGAGCAATTTCAGAGCGGAGGCAGAGGCACTGAGGGCTGCAGTAGAAGAAATGGCGACAGGTAAAAGAAATGAAAGCCATATAGTCCTGCTTACAGATGCCCTGGCCGTAGTCACAGCACTAAAACGCCAGAAAAATACTGAACTTAATGATGGCAGAGCAGTACTCTGTCAACTATGCCAGCAGTCCGCACCAAAAAGAGTAGTGGTACAGTGGGTTCCATCCCACTGTAACATCCAAGGCAACGAGGAGGCAGACATACTGGCAAAAGAAGGTGCAAGGCTACCACAACCATATCCTAGTGTGACATACGAAGAGTCAAAAAGGCTTATTAGAGCTAGATACATGACCAAATGGGAAACAGAACATACTGGCTACACAAAAAACGATGCCTATTACCAGTTGAACAGAAGAGAGCAGGTCGTGGTTTTCAGACTTCGCACAGGCCACAATAAACTGAGGTACCACCTATTCAATAAATTGAAGATAGGTGGCACCGACTAATGCCCGTGTGGTACCGGGAAAATAACCGCTGAGCATTTGCTGCAAAACTGCCCGACATACGAGGATGAGAGAATGCAGATGTGGCCATCACCAGTGGCAACACTAGACAAGCTCTATGGCAGTGTCGACAGCCTCAGGATGACCGCAGCTTTTTTCGAAAAAATTAAGGTTGACGTCTGACAGCGTACGAAGATGAAGAAGAAGAAGAAGGACCAGTTCCCGCCACTCCGCTCGGTTAAATGCCAAGATATGGAATCTTTCGTCTGGGCGAGCTAACCTCCGTGGTATGATTGCCATTGTTGTGTATCGAGACGGCTGCCACATTTCTGAATATTCTCAACGCTTTCTGCAATATCGGCCGTTTTGCACCCGGTGGAGCCCATTCCTCTCCGGGCAACGTGTCCCTTTACATTGTGAATTTATCTATGACCTCCCTGTCTATACTAAAGCATGACGTCACAGGATCACTCTTAAGGAAATGTCATTCCGTATTCTTTTTCCCGCCTCGTTTTCATCTTGGCCAATTGCTTTTAATCGCTCTTGTGTATTCTGTGTTCGACTTTCTACTAAAATATGTCGATGGAAATACATCTCGGCGCTTTGACAGGCACGTCTGATTGAAAAAAACGCACATAAAACCCGTTATCCAAGAAAAATCTGTAACACTGCCATTGTAGATTCAAAGATCACAGAAAAACACACATGATTCAGAAGCGAATCAGATCAGCAGCCATGTTGGGGCGCTCGGCCAGGGAAGAACACTCTGGTATATGTATGTGTTTAGAGTCCACTTTACTAAACTATGTTGCGATGTTGTTCCCCATAAGACCAAATGGCACTTCCTCACGCCGCTTAGAGCGTCGGCGGATTAGGTGCAAATAACGTTCTATAATTGAACGTCCGAATCGCAGAAAGGGTAGAGCTCTCGCGTTTCACTGCATAATGACCGGTTCGCGACACACTCCAGTCCACCCGGCTGTAAATGAATAACTGCCACGACAAGTTCCAGTCCTATCGGCTACCAATGAATATCTGATGTACAGTGAAGAAACACAACGCAGTGCACAAAAAGTGACAATTCGCCTCACCTTCTTTATAAGAGCTGAGACCTGGTAGAATAGTCTGCAACACCTCATCCCCGATTGCAGTGTTGCTGTGTGATGTTTAATTTTATTTAAATACCTCAGCCAATTAATTGCTACATTGAGTGGCGGAGTAGTTGCGTCGCTACCTCTCATGGAAAATGGACTAGATTTACGCTACATCTTCTTTACGCCAGTTTCCTTACACCAGTCTCTTTACACTGCATTCGCTTTACACCACTGTCGCTTTACGCCAGAGTGTATCGAGCTGTATATAAGCAGTATTCATGATTCGCGTGTTCTCTCCAAGTGGAGAATACGGCCACCACTACAGGTGACCCTTTGACAGGAAGCATGTATGCTTGAAATGCATTGCCACAGGAAATGGGGATGGCAGGGTCAATTAATGGCTTTAAAAATGGATTGGATGCGCATAGGTATCTGTAGATCAAGTGAGTGTCAAATAAACTGGTTGTATACAGACTCTGTAGAGTCTTGTAAACCAGTACAAAGACGTTAAGTGTATTATCAGTGCATTTGCAGTAAATAGCAATAATTATTCACGAAATTGCTTTATCCCCACGTACACCCCTCTTCAGTCATCTTTTATGGCACGCCTGCAATACCACGGTAGTTCTATTTGTTTCAACACTGTCATCCCAGTCAATGGGTGGCTGTCCAGAATCATGAAATACAAAAGAGCGTCGACTGCTTGTCCAACCCAGCTCACACAAGATGAGACGTCCTAGAATTGTCATGAACACTTAATCCCTGACTACAGACCTTACCTATACTATTTGGGCAGGAAGAATAACGTCTGGTTAGGCAAAATATACTAATCAGACATGTTAGTCAGTGTCAGGCAAAACATACTAATCAGACATGTTAGTCAGTGTCAGGCAAAACATACTGGACAAGACCCTCACGTCGGCTTCCTAGTAGCCCTCCCTGGAAACGGACTGTTTTCATGGCAGCCTAGCTCACGAGGTAAGGGATCGACGTGATTCCCGTAGTAGTGAGTGAGACGCAGATTAAACCAAGCATAGCACAACTTCCCGGAGGACATCGGACCACCTTCATCAGCAAAGCTCGGAATGTTAGGAAAGCTACTACGACCCGCCACTTAACGTCCTTTTCAGGGCGCACAAAAGAGTAACCTACTCATTGTGGGCATTCGCAGACAACAACAACAACAACCTCTACTGTTTATGTAATCTTTTCATCCCTGTCTACATGTCTTACCTCTACTATTTACGTGTTCTTGGCATCTTTGACAGAGACTTACCTCTACTATTTACGTATTTTTGTCAGCCCTAATAAGGACATAGCTCTACTGTTTACATATTGTTACAAAGCTCTACTGTTTACATATTGTTACAAACTATGTTTAAACAGACATGCGTTTGATTTGGTTGATTTATTTGAGCCAAGCCACATCTCATAGACTCATCCATTGCTTTTTATCAAACTGTCTTTCAGCGTCCTAACACCCAACGTAGCCATCTTCACGCCCCCTCAGGTGTGAGTTAATCTATTCCTCCTCACAACAGGTGAACAAAATAACAAGCTTACCTGCTACCAATTTCTCTTGTCTCTGATCTTGTCATTTCATATTGTTGTTAGTTTGTGTATTGTTGTATCAACTGGACTATATTTTCGTACGTAAATGTCAAAATGCCAAAGCTTTCTTGTATTAATATTTCCTGCAATATATGCTTTGCTGTTTGTTTGGTGGACATTTTGTTAAGTTGAGATTTAGATTTGTTGTAAATAATACAACAACTGCTTATAGCAATTTCAATAGTTAATGACGTAGATTACAATATCTGCCTATGAAAACTGCAGCATTTACGGGCATACATTATAATAACCACAAATAAAAACTGCATAATGAATACAAGATGGACACAAGACATTAAGGGCACCCTAAACATGAACTTGGAGCAGGCGAGTAGATTGCCTGCTGATAGAGATTCCAGTCGAATGGACGTGACGAGAAGGATGTTCTCACAAGGACATGTGCATGATGATGATGAACAACAGCAACATTTACTTTAATATCTTGAAAGTACTTTTACAAAAACTGCAATATTTCTTTATATAATTTACCCCTACTTGTAAAAACTACAATACATTTGTTTTCATAATTTACCCCTACTTGTAAAAACTACAATACATTTGTTTTCATAATTTACCCCTACTTGTAAAAACTACAATACATTTGTTTTTATAATTTACAAATCTACTTGAGAAACTGCGACATCTAACTGAAAGGCAAAAGATATTCGTATTTGAAACACTGCCGTCGGCGATCAAATGTGAAGATTCACTTTACTATAAATTTTAGATAGTCCGTATTGCTTGTTGTGAATATAATATTATCTTTCTTGTAACAAGTCTATTTGGTTATAGTTGGGCCAACGCAAATGCAGTTGTGTGGGTAAGCCCTTATATGGACGCGTGGGAGTGTGTGTTGTGGTGTACTGCTTCTGTTGGTCTACCTTGTGGCCGGTGGCTTGACGTGTCGCTTAACTCGTGAAAGTATTGAAACTCCAGCACATGCATGTGGGAACACGCTTGCAAGATGCAGGGATAGCCCACTCAGGTGCACTTTCCAAGGCGTATTGTGAAACTTGTTTGTTTGGGGTGTATGGCTGGGTATAGTGTGAGTCACTGCAGCTCCTTTATTACTACTCGCGCAGTACTCATTGCTGAAGTGTCGTCACACAGGATTCAATTACTGGTCCCTTTTTTTTTTTTGCTTAGATGTTTGCCTCACTAGTTTCTACTGGCGGAGGCGCGCCATTTTCCACCCCAGGCCGTAGTCCATTGGGCGATATCAGGACGCATAAACCAGTGCTTGGATGAATGCGTGCGTCTGTATGTACCTATGCTAGGTTTGTGCGCCCTCAGAAGCTAGCCCAACCAAAGTGCAATGGAAGGGCCTCACCATGAGGGCGCGTGTGAAAGTTGTGCAAGGGTGTGACTGTAGGACAGAGTCAAATGAAACAGAGTGAGGTGAGAGGAGAGAGAATGGGAAGGGTGGCCCCCAGGGTGAGTCGCCTCGAGATGAGGTGCCTCCCTAATTTCTTCAGTCACTAACGACCACATTTATTTACGGTATCTACGCTGGTCCGTGAAGTAGAGCGGTCGCTAATCACATCAGATGTATCGGGTTTCATCCCTGATATCGACACGCTCCAGTCGAACAAGCTGCAAATGGGTCCGTGGCTTACTGCTGATGAAGAAAAGTAAGAGGAAGAGAATTTGCCACTCCCTCGTGAAACAGCTGAAATAAAACAACTTCATCCATGACAGCAGTGTTTGCTGTGGGACTGGCTTACTTGTTTATTGTTAGTTAAGTACTCTGTCCTCCTTTACGCCTAATTCGACCAAAAATCTAGTCTTTTTTGCTATATCAAAGTTGTTACTATCATAAGGCTGTGGTAGCCAGTTTGTAATTAGGTTGATCAGTGGTGATGTATTTTTTTGTTATAGTGTATCTGTCAGAACATCACTACTTTTTAGGCAAACTAAAAACAACGAATTAATGACATACACAAAGGGTCGTTACAGTGGAGAGGCCAGGCGATCGCCTCTCAGGAAACGAAAGAACGGAACAGGGTATGTTCGAATTCTGCAAGAATTAAGCGCCTTTTGGTCTCATGTGAGGTGACATGGGACGCCTAGTCATATTGAAGCTGGGCGATAAACTAGGAAGCTCCTGTGCACATATCCATTGCCCTTTGACAGATGAAAATCGCAGAGATTAGGCTGTTAACTGCTGTCCTGTCAACACGCTCTAACGATAATGAAATTCATACCAAATAGTGGCCTCAATGCAAGCCAAAAAGAGGCAGCCCCTTTATCATGTGATCCTTTCATTATATGGCCCCTTCATCACACATTGTCTTCATCACACATTGTCTTCATTAGTCCGTCCCTTCATCATGTGACCCCCTTCATCATATGGCCCCTTAATTATGTGGTCCCTTCATTATGCATTCCCTTCATCATATGGCCCCTTCATGATGAAGAGCCTTCAACACGTGGCCCCTTTATCATATGACCCCTTCATTATGTGGTCCCTTCATTATGTATTCCCTTCATCACATGGCCCCTTCATGATGAAGAGCCTTCAACACGTGGTCCCTTTATCATATGACCCCTTCATTATGTGGTCCCTTCATTATGTATTCCCTTCATCACATGGCCCCTTCATGATGAAGAGCCTTCAACACGTGGTCCCTTTATCATATGACCCCTTCATTATGTGGTCCCTTCATTATGTATTCCCTTCAACACGTGGCCCCTTCATCATGTGGCCCATCACATGATAATAACATCAGCTGTTTGTTTGCACCTTCGATATCAAATATGTACAAAATGGGATCTACAATTGGTAGAACAGGAGCAACTAAGAAGAGACAAGATAAATACTTGAAACTATAACAAAAACTGCAGAGAAAAAAACGGCGTGCCTCTTTATACCGAACAATTAAAAACAAAGAAAAGATAAGTCCAACCATAGAATAGCTACAAACGGCCACGAATACAGACGTATCTACGAACAACTACTATGGGCAAACCCGCCAACCTGCCACTGCAATATTACCAATAAACATAATATAACCTTTTCTATTGTAGAATGTTTGAGTGCCCCGGTAATTCCCTGTATATTTGTCCTCCTGACAAGCTATGCCGTCCCCGGCCCTCACAATTATATGAATTCAGGGGCGGTAACAGTAGTTCGCATTTCCTGCTTATCTGCCACTCATTAGAAATTGGGCCTGTAGTATTTCCTGTTTCTTAAAACACGCATTGCCCTTACGCGTGTGTTATCTGCGCACCTTCTTTATCAATACGCACGGAATGCACTTTGACGTTAGCGCTTTTGTTGATGCTGCGTTGTTTATTTACCTGTCGCCGTGTGTACACGTTAAGGCCTTTTTTTGTCTTCGATGTGGAATTGCAGGTGTTAACAAAAACAAACACAATAACCAACATCTAGATGACTTACGTAAACAGAATCGCCAAATGAGAAATTGTGATAGTTACTAAGGAGCTGCGTCCAAATATATCCTTAAGCACAGGGGACGGCGACACATTTGTGTAGGAGCTAGGCGACGTGTACAAAATTTAGGAGCCAGATTTAGGGCTGGGTGAGACGTTTCTTGTAGGGGTGTGTGTGGGGGAACTATTCATGAAAATATCAATTTTACATGTCTAAAATTATATTAAATTTCGAATGAATGTTTTTGCTATTCCTTATTTGTATTATTCCATCGCTGCCGCGTGACATATCTCGGCATTCTGACCTTGAAAATAGGCAGGTTAAAAAAATTGTGCGGGAAAATATATTTTGCGTCCTTTTAAAATCTGGGTAGGGGTGGGGCGGGGATATATGCGAGTAAAGGCACTGATCCTGAAATGCTAGGCCTGACATCAATATTTCTAGGCGCATGGCTACCTTTAAACGTTGAGTTACCTTCTTCTTATGCGATATGTAGTTTAGTCTCCTGCACCGCTTTGAGGCGCTGACAGCATCCACCTGCCTTAAACTAATGACTAGAAACCGGTGGGGTAAACACAGACCGGCCAGAAGCAGGCCCTGGTCGTAATTGGACACCGTGAAGCGCCCTGATGTCCGACGCTACCAGCTACTGCCCACTTTCTCCTTGACCCATTTCTGTCGGCATCCCCTTCCAACCCGGAATAAATTGATTCCATCTGGAGAAGTGGGTAAACACTTAAATTTAGCTTTCTCACCGGGGCTTAACGTGTGCATTAAGGCTTAGAGCAGAAAGACATGTGTCTAGTAAACGCGGTTTCTGAAACTTGCTTAACAAGAGACCATATAGGAAGGGGCAAATTATTTCATATTTGAAACCTCTTCTCCAGGACTGTCGACTCCACTAGACTCTTGTCATAACCCTCTCCAACCCAAGTTGAGGGATACAATGTATGTTGAAGGAAGACGTCTGAGACTGGCACCCCAGATTTACGAGAGAAATAGATGTGTTTAGTAGAGAGCATGCGTAGGTACACTGTCATAGAAAATAACCGTCCTTAATAGTGCCTACCCCAGGCCTGCCACTACATATTCAAGATGATCACTATACGCAGTTAGAAAATGAAACAAAACAAACACACTCTGCCTGTAGGTGAAGGGTATCTTACCTCGCTACAATGAGAATAATACTTAGCAACAAAAACTGGAGCATGCGACAAGGTTGAAGATATTAAAATTATCACATCTGTACTAAGACACAAAGGCCAAGGCAGTCCAATAGTAGGCTTCACCGTTGGTAGGGAATGAAGTGTTAGAGACTCCAATATACGGTACTTGCGTCTCAATTCACCCCAAACTAACAAAAAAATAATATTTTTAGCACCAAATTTGAGGTAGTGACGTCAAAGAATAGTAATTTTTTTTTTCTGTTGGGCGTGTCGAACATTCTGCGAGAAAATACAAGAACTTCTGCTTCTGTACCCGCTGGTTTCCTGCCGTCTTAGCAGCGAAATTCTTCAATCTCGCCGTCTTAGCAGCGAAATTCTTCAATCTCGCCGTCTTAGTAGCGAAATTCTTCAATCTTGCCGTCATAGCAGCGAAATTCTTCAATCTCGCCGTCTTAGCAGCGAAATTCTTCAATCTCGCCGTCTTAGCAGCGAAATTCTTCAATCTCGCCGTCTTAGCAGCGAAATTCTTCAATCTATCAGCGTTGGTCCACTATAAGGAGAGTAGCATTCAATTTCTACAGCAGCAGGGCATTATACATGTTGTCAGACGATGTAATAACAACCTTGTTATCTAACCATAACCATAACTTAACCCTAAACCTAACCATAACCCTAAACATAACATTTCGCAAAACTGAATATAACCATCTTTTCTACACTTCTATCTTTAACTAAGTCTTTACTTATTTATTTAAAATAAAATGAAACTACCAGTCCTCCCCTTATCCCGAAATGGAATGTCTCGTGACGTACCATAGGAATCCAGGGAACTTTGTTTGGGGCATGTGCCCACTATACTAAGTCACAGCTTGTGTGAGGTGGGGTAGACAGTTCTCTCCACGCTGCGGTTTATTCCTTTACTGTAAGCCATGTACTCATTTACTGCTGAGTCAATTTGAGCGTGCCAATAGCGGAAGTTGAACCACGTCCATTTGCAATGAAAAGTCACGAATACTTTACAACTAAGCTAATCAGATGCGTGTACTGAAACAAAGAGTTCCGGATATAGACTGTAACAAAGTGTACCGGATATAGACTGTAACAAAGAGTACCGGATATAGACTGTAACAAAGAGTACCGGATATAGACTGTAACAAAGTGTACCGGATATAGACTGAAACAAAGAGTACCGGATATAGACTTAACAAAGTGTACCGATATAGACTGTAACAAAGAGTACCGGATATAGACTGTAACAAAGAGTAGCGGATATAGACTGTAACAAAGAGTACCGGATATAGACTGTAACCTACATGGTTCGAATACCGACAGTTTTCTTGTTGTTGTTGCATACAAGTAAGTAGAATGTGCTTTACAGAACTTCGCTTCCACCTGGCATACTGTTTCTTCTTCTTCTTCTTCTTCTTCTTTTTCTTCTTCTTCTTCTTCTTCTTCTTCTTCTTCTTTTTCGTTCGTTCGTTCGTTCGTTATCAATCTCCCACTACCAAACCCTGAAAGGGCTTAAGTAGCAGAATATAGTCCAGAGAACGGAATGCGTGGTGTCGTAGTTTACAGCTTGGCTGTGATATTTGCACCTTTCGGCCCAACACATCCGACTTCAGCAAGCATTTTTTGAGTACCGGGTTAGCATTCTCTCTTCGATCCCTTCTCCTTAGCCAGTCTGCCTGCTGCAGCCTGTTATCCAGGATCACCGCGTGGAGGTGTAGAAGGGTCTTGGCAGCTCTGGTTCGCTGGCCCTGATGCTAGCAGTCAGCTATGAGTCGCTGACCACTGCAGCTCATGCGCTGCTCAGCATCTTGATCCCGGCAACCTGTTTGGCTGTTATCAGTTTCTTGAAGGTGTGCAGTACAGTATGCTGCCAGCCATTATTTTATTTACGCGAAGGAGCGATTACACCATGAACACACACAAATCTAGCGTCTGCTAAATCGGACATGGCGGGATTCGAACCCGACCCATAGCCCGAGATTGCACCTTGTTGTTCCATAGTGCTTTAATATAGCCAAGAGGACTACGTGATGAAAAGGTGGCAGGTAGCAGGGTAAAGTAAATCTCTATTAGGGATTGCCGTCGAGGATAAAGGGGTTGAGAATTGATTGTATCAGTTTTTAGAATTTCTTTGATGGGGGTGACCAGTTCCCTGATTTTGTTATCTAGCAATCAATAACAATATGGTAGTGTAAGTTTACATCTTAGTAGACGGGAGCATATCGTAACAGGAAATTGGATACGTTGCCTTCGCTGTGAAAAGTCAGCACCCTAGCCACGATGCCACTGCCATTCTGTTGAAAGGAATAAGACACATAAAACAAAGTTATCATATGGCTAAAATCTATTCGATACAAGTTATCATACTGTCAGAAACTATACGATATAAGTTATCATATTGTCAGAAATTCTTCTTCTTCTTCTTCTTCTTCTTCTTCTTCTTCTTCTTCTTCTTCTTCTTCTTCTTCTTCTTCTTCTTCTTCTTCTTCGTACGCTGTCAGACGTCAACCTTTATTTTTTCGAAAAAAGCAGCGGTCATCCTGAGCCTGTCGACACTGCCATAGAGCTTGTCTAGTGTAGCCACTGGTGATGGCCATATCTGCTTTCTCTGATCCTCGTATGTCGGGCAGTTTTGCAGCAGATGTTCAGCGGTCATTTTCCCAGTACCGCACGAGCATTCGTCAGTGCCACCTATCTTCAATTTATTGAATAGGTGGTACCTCAGTCTATTGTGGCCAGTGCGAAGTCTGAAGACCACGACCTGCTCTCTTCTGTTCAACTGGTAATAGGCATCGTTTTTTTGTGTAGCCAGTATGTTCTGTTTCCCATTTGGTCATGTATCTAGCTCTAATAAGCCTTTTTGACTCTTCGTATGTCACACTAGTGTCTGGTTGTGGTAGTCTTGCGCCTTCTTTTGCCAGTCTGTCTGCCTCCTCGTTGCCTTGGATGTTACAGTGGGATGGAACCCACTGTACCACTACTCTTTTTGGTGCGGACTGCTGGCATAGTTGACAGAGTACTGCTCTTAAATCATTAAGTTCAGTATTTTTCTGGCTTTTTAGTGCTGTGACTACGGCCAGGGCATCTGTAGGCAGGACTATATGGCTTTCATTTCTTTTGCATGTCACCATTTCTTCTACTGCAGCCCTCAGTGCCTCTGTCCCCGCTGTCAGAAATTATTCGATACAAGTTATCATGTGGTCAGAAACTATTCGATACAAGTTCTCATGTGGTCAGAAACTATTCGATACAAGTTATCATGTGGTCAGAAACTATTCGATACAAGTTATCATGTGGTCAGAAACTATTCGATACAAGTTATCATGTGGTCAGAAACTATTCGATACAAGTTCTCAAATGGTCAGAAACTATTCGATACAAGTTATCATGTGTTCAGAAACTATTCGATACAAGTTATCATATGGTCAGAAACTATTCGATACAAGTTATCATATGCACAGAAGCTATAAGGTGAAGGTTATCATATCGTAGAATCTGATATCGATGATAGTGTGTTAGAAGTGCCATTGAGCTGTCTCTGTATTTTCTGAGGTTGGGCGACTAGATACCTTGTTCGATACTTTACCTTCCAGAAATGTAAGTCCGGTACCATTTTACACCTGGACCCTGCCGAAGACAGATGTGTCGGACCGAAAGGTGCAAATATAGTAGTCAAGCTGTAATCTAGCGACACAACGCATTCCGTTCTTCGAACTTCATCCTGCTACTTGCAATGTCCCGTTCAGGGCTTGGTAGCGAGAGATTGAGAACGTTCAGGGCTTGGTAGCGAGAGATTGAGAACGTTCAGGGCTTGGTAGCGAGAGATTGAGAACGTTCAGGGCTTGGTAGCGAGAGATTGAGAACGTTCAGGGCTTGGTAGCGAGAGATTGAGAACGAACGCAGCAGAAGAAGAAGAACACATGGGCAGATAGCATCTCGAGCCCTGTTCATAGGCTGTGAAAAAAAACCGGCTTAGCCTTAAGCTAAGGGCTCTCAACCTTGTAATATTGTGAGCACCGTGCATGTGTAATAATAAGTACGAGAGCACCATGCAATCTAATGGGTTTCGTTTTTTTAAAACAATAACCAGCTTAATGCCGCCATTGAGCTGACAGACCACTCATACATTCAGTGATGTCAAAGGAGGAATCGCCCAGATACAAAGGCATTGCACACAAGACAAACCACTCTGTATTGCCATTATTATTTATCACAAGGGGGCGGCGTGGCCTAGTGGTTAAGTGGCACGGTTGACAATCTCAAGGTGCTGGTTTCGATCCCCATCACAGCACCGCCGTTACCCAGAAGAAGCAAACCCTTAGAAAATGCAGGAGGAAGCAGACCCTTACATAAAATGCATGCTGAAGTCGGATACATTGGGCTGACAGGCGCAAAATAAAATCCACAGTGCAACGCATACCGCCTTGGGGATTAGAGAAATAAGGCGAACGCAAAAAAAAAAAAAAAAAAAAAATTTACCACAAGAAATTCCCTTTCCAAGTTATCTTGAAAAGAGTATTGTTTCTTTCTTCTTTGTTCACAACATACCGTTATGCTGGACTCGTCGTTCGATCTATTTAGCTACCGAATTATTTAAATGTTCACAGCTGCGAATACGCACAATAAATTCGTTCATGCTTTATATTTGACGCTTTTAACTTGACCTATCAATAAAACTCAGACTACACTATTCACAATGCAAAACTTTTAAGATAATCAAACAACAAACTTTCACTTCATTACTCCCATTGTGCATATTATTTTTCGTTAACAATCTAACAACAAACACGGCATTCCTTTTCAATTTGTCAGGAGCGAAGAAAGCAGACTATACCCATGATGCAACAGCTTACCCAGATCTGCATCGGGGAAACCACCGAATGAAGTCAGCAGTGAGAACTATTTCAGAAGAAAGAGTGGCAAATACGTTTACTGGCAGCAAACGCGTCACTTAACAACGTTCAGGTCGCCTGAAATATAATGGATGGATAGCAACAGTATTTCTTTGGGTTGGCAAAACAAAGTTTGAATAAAAAAACCGGGCCACACGAGCGTTGGTGCTCGCGAGCACTTTTTGACTTGCATGACGCGAGCACCAAATGTCATTCAGAGTACCGTGGTATTCGCTAACACTAGGTTGAGAACCCCTGCCTTAAGAGCTAACCGTTAATCCAGCATAGCCCACAACTCTACCATTCATAACCACAGTTGGTGTATTCCTAGACTGGGGAGCAGCCTGGAATTTGTCGGCCATGTGGCAGCCAATAGAAGGACTCTGGACACAGAAGAAGTATACACAAAGCAGACGAGAGGTGTCAGGCAGTGGGTGTCCACGACGGGGGTAGACGCCACTAAGTCCACAATTCTAGTGAATGATGCCAGACCAAAGTGGCGCCTGTGATCTAGACACTTTTAAGCAAAACAGTTTAATGAAGATGTACTTGACAGAATCCAGAGCAAACCCAAAGGAAAACTGGTATTTATGTATAAGGGAGATAGATCTCTTGCTAGATTTCCTGCGGAGAGAAGAGTTAGGAAACATTGTAACATAATGGATGGTAGTCTCCAATGTGTGAGGACAGGTTGCACGTGAGATGGGCGACGACGCGATAAGTAAAATGTTTTCAACAACAAGATGGAGAATATGTATGTGACAATAAAACGGAGAAGATGTTTGTGGTGACATGATGGAGAAGATGTTTGTGGTGACAGGGTGAAGAGGATGTTAGTTATAACAAGACGGAGAAGATGTTTGTGGTGACATGATGGAGAAGATGGTTGTGGTGACAATATGGAGAAGATGTTTGTGGTGACACGATGGAGAAGATGTTTGTGGTGACAAGATGGAGAAGATGTTTGTGGTGACAAGATGGAGAAGATGTTTGTGGTGACAAGATGGAGAAGATGTTTGTGGTGACAAGATGGAGGAGATGTTTGTGGTGACAAGATGGAGGAGATGTTTGTGGTGACAAGATGGAGGAGATGTTTGTGGTGACAAGATGGAGAAGATGTTTGTGGTGACACGATGGAGAAGATGTTTGTGGTGACAAGATGGAGAAGATGTTTGTGGTGACAAGATGGAGAAGATGTTTGTGGTGACAAGATGGAGGAGATGTTTGTGGTGACAAGATGGAGAAGATGTTTGTGGTGAAAAGATGGAGGAGATGTTTGTGGTGACAAGATGGGATAATATATTTGCAACGACAAGTTGGTGAAGATCAAGGGAAAGGAAAACACAGGAAATTGATACCGAACACAAGAAATGAAGGCGTACTTATTCAACCTGAAAGGCGTTTTTGTTGTTGTTTGCGTTACATTTGTGTTTTGTTTTGTTATTGCTACTCAGCAGACGCAGATTGGAGTGGTTTGATTCCATTTGTGGCAGACGACCCATGTTGTTTTTTTTCTTTCGTGTTCGTCCTGATCAGGAAATTTGTGACGTCAACTTTACAGCGAGGCTGCGATATCTGCGCTTTTCGGCCCGACATATCCGATTTCAGCACGACTTTTTAGACTGTTTTTTTCAGAATCTCTTAGCCAGGCTGCCTTGTTACAGTCTGTTTGCAGGGTCGCCACATGAAGGTGAAATATAGTCTTGGTCAGTTATGGGCCACTGACCCTGACGTAAGTCACTGACCCTGACGCAAGTCACTGACTACTGTCAGCTCATTCGCCGCTGCATATGCGGCCTCTGACCCGGGTTTGATCCTAAGTATCGACACATACATTCCGGGTACTTGTTTTACAATTAAGGAAGATAACACCTAATACCAAATAACAAGACCTAATACACTGAAGTCTCTAACACGTCATCTATGACGGCAGTCTGTGCTATGGGAGTACTGTTGCCCTCACGCAGATTGAACTGTAAGGTGAAAAAGACACAGATAAAGTAATGCCCGTCAGGTCACTGAGGCCCGACAGGTTACTGAGGCCCGACAGGTTACTGAGGCCCGACATGTTACTGAGGCCCGACAGGTCACTGAGGCCCGATAGGTTACTGAGGCCCGACAGGTTACTGAGGCCCAAGAGGTCACTGAGGCCCGACAGGTTACTGAGGCCCGACAGGTTACTGAGGCCCGACATGTTACTGAGGCCCGACAGGTTACTGAGGCCCGACATGTCACTGAGGCCAGACAGGTTACTGAGGCCAGACAGGTTGCTGAGGCCAGACAGGTCACTGAGGCCCGACAGGTTGCTTCTTCGGAATCCATCCGGGTAAATTGTGAGCATAGTTGCACTTTCTTCTTACTATCGCTCAGAGAAAGAGAGAGAGAGAGAGAGAGAGACGGAGAGAGACAGAGAAAGCGACAGATAGGTAGGGAGAAGTGGAGGAAGGAGACCGACAGGTAGGAAGAGATGAGGTAGTGAGAGGGGGAGAGAGAGAGAGAGAGAGAGAGATGTTTCATCGTGTGAACAGTGAAGAGTTCATTAGAGCACACATGCGATAGAGATGATGAAAGACATTGATAAAGTGTCAAGATTGGTTGAGGTCAAGTAACTGCATAATGAGAGTACAGAGGAGGAGAAATAGAGGGAGGAGGTGATAAATAGATAAATGCTGTATTCAGCCTGTATACATCAAGAGGCAGTGAGAGCGAGACAAATTTCGTCGGTTGAACTAACATTAGATCAAACGCTCTAAAGGATAGTGAGGATGAGGAAGTGGTGAGAGAGAGAGAGAGAGAGAGAGAGAGAGAGAGAGAGAGAGGAATGCAGGAGTAGCATGCCGAAGGTGTCGAGTCGAGTTGAACAAGTCCACGATAAAAGCAAGGGTTCTGGTCTGAGATCCCTAGATTTGAACTCGCTCTTACATAGACCTGTGTTTTAGCCTCGGGGCGAGGCTATTACCGGGTCATGCCATCCATCAAGGGATAGCCCTGCTTTGTTTGTTTCCAGCTCAACTTAAAATAAACACACGTGCGGCCCTGGAAGTGTTAGCCATAGATAGACGCAAGACTTCTGGATGCAATATTTCCATTTCTGAAAGAGAAGTTCAGGAATATTTCTGCTTAACCAAGACATGTACAAATTCTGTTTTTGTTTCTCAGGATCTCTGACTGCAGAGAGACGAATTACCATTTTTACATCTTACTGTATAGTTGGCTATGATTCACTTTGATCTTTACATTTGATGGAACATAGGGCAACCACTATAGCTGATCCCTTTACAGGAAGCCTGTATCTGAGCATTTGCAGTGGTGGTTTGGATAGCAATGACTTTACATGATGAGGTTGCTGGACCCACTCACAACCATTTTAGTCCCGTTTTACGACATTCTTTGAACTGTACATCGGTCATATTATTGTCAACAGGGGTACCGCTTTCGTAGCACCCTTCGGTGCATGTCGTACATAGCAACTAAGTAGGGTTGTGCATAGAGATGGCAAGCTGATAATGATAGCAAGATGATAAAATAGATATTGCTTTTCTTTTGTTGGAATTAAGTATCCATTGCTTATTTGTCGTGGTACGCCACCAATAATCTATTTTTTATCATAATGGAACTAGTTATTGGTTTCATCTAGACAGAGTATTCTGGTTTTTATGTTGGCACTAGAATTCGCTCCTTGCTTTTGACACTTATAGTAAGAACAATGGCACTAGAATTCGCTCTTTGCTTTTGCCCTTTCGAAAGAACAATGGCACTAGAATTCGCTCTTTGCTTTTGACACTTATAGAAAGAACAATGGCACTAGAATTCGCTCTTTGCTTTTGACACTTATAGAAAGAACAATGGCACTAGAATTCGCTCCTTGCTTTTGCCGCTTATAGTAAGAACAATGGCACTAGAATTCGCTCTTTGATTTTGACACTTATAGTAAGAACAATGGCACTAGAATTCGCTCTTTGCTTTTGACACTTATAGTAAGAACAATGGCACTAGAATTCGCTCTTTGCTTTTGCCGCTTATAGTAAGAACAATGGCACTAGAATTCGCTCCTTGCTTTTGCCCTTTCGTAAGAACAATGGCACTAGAATTCGCTCTTTGCTTTTGACACTTATAGTAAGAACAATGGCACTAGAATTCGCTCTTTGCTTTTGACACTTATAGTAAGAACAATGGCACTAGAATTCGCTCTTTGCTTTTGACACTTATAGTAAGAACAATGGCACTAGAATTCGCTCTTTGCTTTTGCCGCTTATAGTAAGAACAATGGCACTAGAATTCGCTCCTTGCTTTTGCCCTTTCGTAAGAACAATGGCACTAGAATTCGCTCTTTGCTTTTGACACTTATAGTAAGAACAATGGCACTAGAATTCGCTCTTTGCTTTTGACACTTATAGTAAGAACAATGGCACTAGAATTCGCTCTTTGCTTTTGACACTTATAGTAAGAACAATGGCACTAGAATTCGCTCTTTGCTTTTGCCGCTTATAGTAAGAACAATGGCACTAGAATTCGCTCTTTGCTTTTGCCCTTTCGTAAGAACAATCCCACCTCAAAAAGACCTGGGTCGTGGTCTGTGCTGTAAGTCTCAATGTTATATCCTCTTTGAGGGACGGCGTGGTTAAGTGACACGGCTCACAACCCAAAGGTGCTGGGTTCGATCCCCATCACAGCACCGGCCGTTACGAAGGGGAAGCAAACCCTTAGAAAATGCAGGAGGAAGCAGACTCTTACATAAAATGCATGCTGAAGTCGGATGCATTGGGCCGACAGGCGAAAAAATAAAAAAACCCACCGTGCAACGCACACCGCCTTGGGAAATAGAGAAATAAGGCGAACGCAAAAAAAAGAAAAAAAAAACCTTTTCGGGCTGGATAATATAGTTGGAATTTAGAGCTGCTCATCTTCAATTCAAATTATATCCATACAGTAATCCATCTATCCATAGTCACCCATCATTGATTTGTCCGTACAGCCATCCATCTATAGTGATCCATCTATCCATACTGTCATTGATTTATCCGTACAACCATCCATCTATCCATAGGGATCCATCTATCCATATAGGCATCCATCTATCCATAGTGATCCATCTATCCATACAGTCATTAATTTGTCCGTACAGCCATCCATCTATCCATAGTGATCCATCTATCCATACCGTCATTGATTTGTCCGTACAGTCATCCATCTATAAATACTGTCATCCATCTATAATTAGTGTCATCCATCTATCTATACCGTCATCCATCTATCCACGCAGACATACGCGTATCCATACAACCATCCGTCTATCCATCCATACAACTATCCATTTACCAATTTAACCGTCTGTATAGTCATCCATTTATCCATCCATTGAAACATTCATTCATCTACCCATACAGTCATCCATCTATCTACATAACAATTCATCTCTGCATACTAACATACATCCATCTATCTATCCATGTTATGACCCCACCAGACACCATCCTGTACATAATAGGCCAAACATATTGTTTCCAAACTATATCTATTACACTCCTACACCTAACAAACACGATAGAAACACAAAACAAAAAAGAAGACCGAACACAGTGACGTAGTACACACAACAAAAAAAAAGGAATGCAGACCGAGCTTGATACGAGCGGGTTTCCATTAAAGATTGTGTCCCAAACAGAAAGAAGAAATCCTTTGTTGCAGAAGTAAATTAATCTTATCATCTGAGATATCCTTTGTCTACGATTACGGTAACACGGCTAAAATACCGCCATTTTTACGACATGTACACACGCTAAAGTGTATCCGCACTTCGATCCCGGATCTTCATTGTCTTCGTTTCAGCTAAGTGTCAAGTAACAAAACATATCATTACAATATCTATTTTGTTTCTTAACATGTCTCATTATGTGCCGTAAACCTTTTATTTATGAATATTAACCAAATCTCTGCCAATATATTTTGTCTTATTGTTTCTTTCTATCATCAATCTACCCCTCGCTGTCACGAACGGTATCCCTCCAACTGGTTGAGTCGGTTAGCTATGCTCGTAGACCTGACAGACTTTGTGAACGTGTCCTAGTGTGTGTCTGTCATGCCGTCACTTAGACTAGCTAAGTAGAAGAGATGGAAGAGGGAGGCTAACCCGGTACTCGAAAATAATGATTGCTGAGGTCGGATGTGCCGGACCGAAAGGTGCAAATATCACAGTCAAGCTGTAAACTACGATACAACACATTCCATTCTCCGAACTACATCATGCTGCTTCACTCACACATGACTTTTTACCGCCCCCCTTCCCCTGCCGTTCACTGACACATGTATATTTGTTTGATCTTCAATATGTTGAACAGAAGATATCTGTATGGCAAATTGTCATATTTTTGCTCTTCTGTTTGTATATTTTTGCCATATTCTAATCTTTAAACTCTTTGGCTTGTATTGGTTTGTCATATTCTGATCTTGTAACTGTTTGGCTTGTATATTTGTATCTTATTATAATCTTGTCACTTTCTGGCTTGTATATTTTTGTCTTATTATAATCTTGTCACTCTATGGCTTGAATATGTTTGTCATATTCTGATCTTGTCACCATAATGTCACAAACAGACTCCAGTTTAATTCTTCAATTACTGTTTTACATACCCCGTAAGAAGCACATGAAACACTTTACTGGAACGGGGACACTCGAGAAGACGAGAGGCAGAGGAAGACACAGAAAACAGACAGATCTGGACACTACAAACAAAAATCCGGACACGACAAACAAAAATCCGGACACGACAAACTGCGACACGACAAACAGATCTGGGCACGACAATCTGAGATCTGGACACGACAAACAGATCTGGACACGACATACAGACTGTAACATGACAAACTGAGATCTGGACACGACAAACTGATATCTGGACACGACAAGCTAAGATCTGGACACGACAGACATACTGTGACATGACAAACAGATCTGGACACGACAGACTGAGAGCTGGGCATGACAAAAAGATCTGGACACGACACTCTGAAATCTTGACACGACAATCTCAGATCCGGACACGACAATCTGAGATCTGGACAACTACAACCTGAGATCTGGACAAGACAATCCGAGATCTAGACACGACAATTTGAGATCTGAACACGACACACTGGTTGTGAAGCAAAGTGCAACTGTAATCGATACTGTTGGTATTCAATCAGCTACGACACGTATCTGATGTCAGATAGACAAATGTTGTTGATACTTATTTTGGTTTTTTTCTTTGGAGTACCATGCTGGACCAAAGACTTTACTCGGGTCATCTCTCCAACTCATTAGGGGAGTTTTAGGGTCACCTTTTCGTCCATATGTTGTCAGACAGGCACACCACATGCTTGGTATATCTGCATTTTCTAAACAACTACGACATCATCGAAGGAAGTTTCACTCCTGGTTTCGGTGTAGTGAATTTGAGCTCTTAGAGAGACTGTCAATGTTTTTCGCTTCAGTGACGTGTGAACATCTCTTAAGTTTAGCTGCACCTGCTGTTCTTAGGTCGCATCACTGGTATCCGTATACCATGGCTGGAATAACCACGCCGTTGAAGTGTATCTGAAGTGCTGAAACCCTTGAAGAACAGATGTCTGTGGAAAGAATTCAGCGTCAACGTCACGTGGCAGGACACATGATAATGATGAGGACTGCTGCTTCACTGTCCAGGTGCTCGAAAGAAAGTCAGTTCAATAATAAATATTCAGCAGACCTTAATATATAGGGACACCAACGCCGTTTTGTTGGAAAAGATGTGGAACGAGTTACTGAAATACTTGGTTCTGATATTGTTTGACACTTAGCCTTTTATGAAATGGTTCTGTGGGAGCTACAGCTCTGATCAAATACACAGTTCTGGTCTGTTTATTCAAAGTCTTGCTTTAAGAAGGCATTACACCGTTTTGGCACAACGTGCCATTAACTGGTCGCTTTGTTCTTGGCTCTAAAAGCTTACTATATGAACATCAAACAATAACATGTTTCGGAGCCGTGCATGCTACGTTTTCACTAATTTTATATTACTTTGACATATAAGAAAAATGGAAAGGTCAAACAGCTAAGACTTTGGATGAAGACTGTATTACTTTCTATCGTTTCAATGCCTTTGATACTACCCACTTTTTGTTTTACTGTTGCTCGTATGGATCTGTGGTATGCTATTTTGTCTTTATTTCTCAAATGTAATATTCTTTGTAATTTTTCTGTTAATGATATCATGAGACAGGTTAGTTTTTATTTCCAGTTTGTATATATAGTTTACCAAAGTTACTGAACATATTTTACTATGCCATATTTTATTGCTCAATGTATTCGCGTTTCTTCCAGCTGTTTGTAATATCATCCGGTAAATCTCTTTCTATTGATGGTTCAGTGGCACTGCAACGCGAGCTATGTACGAATTCAGTTTCACCAAAGTATATAGATAAACACATCCTTTTCAGCAGTGTACCTATTCATCGCTTCTGTAAACAAATAATGAAATCAACAGTTGCCATTTTGTAATGAGCGGCGCCAGTTTTCAAGCCTTTAAACGACCCTCTGCTGGTTTCGCCATACACAGCTTGATACAGTATCTATCTATCTATCTATCTATCTATCTATCTATCTATCTATCTATCTATCTATCTATCTATCTATCTATCTATCTATCTATCTATCTATCTATCTATCTGTCTGTCTGTCTGTCTGTCTGTCTGTCTGTCTGTCTGTCTGTCTGTCTGTCTGTCTGTATATCCATCTATATGTCTGCCTGCCTGTATGGCCCGCCCGCCTTTCCGTCTGTCTGTCTGTCCATTGTTTATCGAATTTTCCATTAATTTCCTCTTTTCACTAAAATAAGCACACATTTTATTCATTAACATGGCGGTCGTTCTGATACTTCTCTTGTGGCTATAAACCAGAGGGTATGTCTGCTGTCTCTCGTTGCCATACAGCTAAACTCCAGTTGAATTGCAGAATTCTTACGATGTCACGCTGGTCTTTTCGTGGCATCGACGCACATTAGAATACGTTATTATGTTTATTTGCCCTTCCTATACACATAAGTCTAATCCCTCTAGAGAACGACTCATCCCACACAGAGAAGACGAATCTCTCTAATGTAGAGAACTACTCATCGAACTCATCGCGTTACACAACCAGACATTCACGTCTGGAAAAGTCTTGAGTGATGAGTAGTATGTTGTATGTGGAGTAGTCTGTTGTCTGTGGGGTAGTCTGTTGTGTGTGGAGTAGTCTGTTGAGTGTGGAGTAGTCTGTTGTGTGTGTGAGGTAGTATGTTGTGTGTGGGGTATTCTGTTGTGTGTGGGGTAATCTGTTGTGTGTGGGGTAATCTGTTGAGTGTGTAGTAGCCTGATGAGTTTGAACGAAAAGAAATATACACATTTACGTGATGAATCAAGTGAAAACCTGGTATTATCATAGACCTGAAGCAGCCTTCTTAAACAGGCATTCAACCAACCTGGGAGCCGCACTATTTTATATTACTCCACCTATTCTTGAAACGGTTTTCGGTGTGTGGACCATTTATTGAAGCAAATATGTTGAACTTGTCCTCGACTCAAAGGTAAGAAATAGTTGGCGCGTACAAGATAGAAGGGGAAGGGGGACACATCCGGGCCTCGCTGTTTTATTCAGCGCGTATTCTGTTATGGTGAACAACCCTTTAACCTGAAGCGTGAAGGGATTTAGATTGAAGCTGGCATCGAGTGCCCTAACTAGGCTCAACTTGCCTAGGAAAGCAATTAAACCGTATGCCCCCCCCCCCTCTTTCCTCCCTCCCCGGCAACACCAGAACATAAATAACCACGTGTTACTTAAAACTCGTAACCGTGACCTCAAAGTTTGAAGCACAAGACAAAAAAAGGGACCAGGTAATTTCAATGCGAGGACAAGGTAACCACTGTCATCAAACCGGAGATAACTCAAGTGGGTCGCACTTCCGGTCTTTCGTATCCTGTTCCAATCGGTTGCTGATGCTTGGAGTAGGGCAGTTAATATCTTACCATACAATTTCAAAGAAAAAACTATTCCTGGACTAACTATGTTTCACCCATACACAGTGCAATAGTTCTGAATGGCTGTTTCTTCTTCTTCTCTCATTCGCTTGAAAATATGCCTATATCTGCAATGTTGTCTCTTGTATAAACTTCACTGTATTTTGTAGTTCACATACAGGTCCACTACTTTTCTCTTCCAGTGTTGTTTCTATGGGCCAGTGAGATTTTCTATGTATATTATATTCTGGGCAGTTCCATATGATCTGCATGTGCTCTGCAGTCGGGTGCCTGTCCGCATGCATGAGTTGCCAATCTTCAATTTTGTGTACATGTAACTGCGGACTCCCCAAGTACAAGGGCAGATGAGCAAAAAGGTGACACTCGAGCAGGGAGTACCCCAAGGGGGAGTACTGTCACCCACACTCTTCCTGGTATATATAAACGATATTACAGAGAATATACCAAGAAGAGTCCATAGCTCAATGTTTGCAGACGATCTGGCTATGTGGACCTCTGAAAAGAATCTCACCATAGCAAGAAATCGGATGCATACGGCCCTAACATCGCTGGAAGAGTGGGCGAACTCATGGCTGGTCAAAATAAACCAGGAGAAAACCACATGCACAATATTCTCGCTCTCATTAAAACCTCAAAATACCAAATTAAGTCTAAATGGCAAATTCCTGCAGCCAAACGACAACCCAACCTATCTGGGAGTCACATTTGATCGGCGCCTGACATGGAAAAGTCAGATTGAGAGAAACCGAATGAGAGCCAGAGAAAGAATGGCAATCATGAGGAAACTTGCTGGCACAAGCTGGGGAGCAGACGAAGGCATACTAAAGAAACTGTACACTGGAAGAGTGAGACGAGTTCTCGAGTATGGCATTGCGGCATGGACAACAGCAGCGAAGGCGAACTTCGATAAAGTTAGCAAACTTCAAAACCAAGCCATGAGAATTATAACAGGAGGCATGAAGTCAACGCCAATTGCAGAACTTGAAAAGATTACAAAACTGCAATCCATGACCGATAGAAGAGACTGCAGAGCCCAGCTGCAGTCAGAGAAACTCCGAAGACTGACCGACCATCCAATGCACCAGAGACTAAACAATTTGGGAAATGGGAAACTAAAGCGGAGAAACTTTGCAGAAATAGCCAAAGCAAAGATGCACGAAGATCCCATAAACGCACTAACAACACCAAAACCCATCACTACTGTACGAAAACCTACCTGTAGGCAGGATATATTTCCAGAGGTGGTAGACAATATACCAGGTATTGGAAACAAAAACTGCCAGACTGAAAAAGAAAGGAGAGATACTACCCTAAGTTTCATATCGAAAAGCTACACAAGCATGGACTGGACCCATGCATACACCGACGGTTCTGTAACAAACACTACACAGAACGGAGGGGCAGGAGCATTCCTGAACATACCAAATGGCAGAAAAATAACACTGTCATTCGCTACTGGTAAGTACACAAGTAATTTCAGAGCGGATGCAGAGGCACTGAGGGCGGCAGTGGAAGAAATGGTGACACACAATGAAAATGAAAGCCATATAGTCCTGCTTACAGATGCTCTCGCCGTAGTCACAGCGCTATAAAGCCAGAAAAACACTGAGCTTAATGACTTAAGAGCAGCACTCTGCAAACTGTGCCAGCAGTCCGCACCAAAAAGGGTAGTGGTACAGTGGGTCCCATCACACTGCAACATCCAAGGCAACCAGGAGGCAGACAGACTGGCAAAAGAAGGTGCAAGACTACCACAAACAGATACTAGTATGACGTA
This sequence comes from Ariolimax columbianus, assembly GCA_036924085.1. Taxonomy (NCBI): domain Eukaryota; kingdom Metazoa; phylum Mollusca; class Gastropoda; order Stylommatophora; family Arionidae; genus Ariolimax; species Ariolimax columbianus. The sequence goes on from JAVGWX010000003.1 coordinate 122,537,303, forward strand.
CGAAGAGTCAAAACGGCTTATCAAAGCCAGATACATGACCAAATGGGAAACCGAACATACTGGTTACACCAAAAACGATGCCTATTACCAGTTGAACCGAAGAGAGCAGGTCGTTGTCTTCAGACTTCGCACTGGCCACAATAGACTGAGGTACCACCTATTCAACAAATTGAAGATAGGTGGTACCGACGAATGCCCGTGCGGTACTGGTAAAATGACCGCTGAACATCTGCTGCAGAACTGCCCAACATACGAGGATCAGAGAGAGCAGATGTGGCCATCACCAGTGGAACTGCAAGACAAGCTCTATGGCAGTGGCGACAGCCTCAGGATGACCGCCGCTTTTTTCGAAAAAATAATGGTTACTGTCTGACTGCGTACGAAGAAGAAGAAGAAGAAGTAACTGCGGACTCCGTTGTCTTGTTTAAGGTGCAACACAACAGGTTGTTCTTGATGACTATATGAATAGATGAATGGGTATGTAGATGGGTAGCTAAATGGATAAATGCATGGCTATATTGATGCACCGATAACTATCGCTGGACGGATGGCTGTATAGGTAGATGAATGTTTGTGGATTGGTGGATGTCTATGGATGAATGGATTATTATATAGATATATGTATTATTTTTTTTTTAAATATCTTGTTCGCCTTGTTTCAAAAGGCGGAGTGCGCTTTATAAAGAAATTGTGTGTTGTGCCATCCGACTTCAGCACGCATTTTTTAAAATGAGTTCATTTTCTAAATGGGTACAGTTTTGCTGATTCATGATCTGAACATGTGCGCATTTGGTTTAGGAGCACTGAAACTAACCAATTCGACACTCCGCCTCCTGGATAGATGTATGATTGGTAATACGGATAGACGGATTAATATATTTATAAATGGATAACTATATGGATGAATGTGGATAGATGGATGTCTATATGGGTAGATGGATGGCTTCATGGAAAGATGCATGACTCTCTGGATATGTATATGCCTATATGGATAGCTGGATGACTATATGGATAGGTAGGTAGGAAGTCACGCCAACCGTTCATGAACACGATGAGTGGTTGAGACTTCATGCAATGAGGATAATATCTTTCCGATTAGGCCTAACCAAGTGGGCCATAGACGACACAAGATTAAGGTTACGATTGATAGGGTCTTGATATCCGTGGCCCGATTTGTGAGCTGGTGGGCTTGGACGTCCTCGGCAAGATGGGCCACATGTTCTTCTTCTTCTTCTTCTTCGTACGCTGTCAGACGTCAACTTGAATTTGTTCGAAGAAAGCAGCAGTCATCCTAAGGCTGTCGACACTGCCATAGAGCTTGTCTAGTATTGGCACTGGTGATGGCCACATGTGCTTTCTCTGGTCCTCGTATGTCGGACAAATTTTGCAGCAGATGTTTAGCGGTCATTTTCCCTGTAATACAGGTGCATTGGTCAGTGCCGCCGATCTTCAGTTTATTGAATAGATGGTACCTCAGTCTGTTGTGGTCTGTATGGAGTCTGAAGACCACGACCTGCTCTCTTCTATTCAGCTGGTACTAGGCATCATTTTTTGTGTAGCCAGTATGTTCTGTTTCCCATTTGGCCATGTATATGTCAGTAATAAACCTTTTGGACTCTTCGTAGGTTACACTAGAATATGGTTGTGGTAGTCTTGTACCTTCTTTTACCAGTCTATCTGCCTCCTCGTTGCCTTGGATGTTACAGTGGGATGGAACCCACTGTACCACTACTCTTTTTGGTGTGGACTGCTGGCATAGTTGACAAGAGTACTGCTTTTAAATCATTAAGTTCAGTATTTTTCTGACTTTTTAGTGCTGTAACCACGGCTAGGGCATCTGTAAACAGGATTATCGGGCCACATGTTCAAAAAAGGCTAAAAGTCTTGGGTTAGCATGACGAAGACGCTGCTTTCGAGACATGTCTGTCAAGTGACTTCGTCGTTTGAGACCCCGACGGATATGATGGATGTCTGTATGCATGACCACATACGCAGATAAACTTTGATGACGTCTATTTGGCCAAACCATTTTATTTGCCTAGTTATGTGAAAGTGTAAGAACACCCGCTTTCAACAATTGATGCCTACACCCCTGAATGACACAGTTCTGTTTCAGATTCGCGTAACAATTAGGACCAAGGACGTCGTGATATTATCGCATATTTTAATGTGTCTATTTGTGGCTCTTTTTGTGTGTTCGTGTAGTTGTGAAAGGTGTTCTTGATTTTAGCGCTTCCCAATGATCTGGACCATTAATTTATGCCGGTCCGCGAGGACCCAGTCACCGATTCACAACGAGAAGAAACCAAACAATAAAATTGTTTTATATTCTCGTTTGTAAAGTTGTTTTAAATTTGTAAAAATAACATTTTAACATCTTCTTCAACAGTTGTTTAATGCTTGGAAGTATTTGAAATGTGATGTTACCATATAGGTCAAGGTAAAGGTCAGTCCCATGGCAATAACTGCCGTTGGGGATGAAGATAACTCTTCATGTCCTAAGCCGCAGTTTATGCGATGTAGGGATCCAGTTCCCTTCCTTGTTGTTTTTATAGTCCCAACCGCATATGTCAGGTACCCGTTTACAGCTGGATTAACTGACAGAGCGGTCGTTTCATAAAACACCGTCCGGATGTCATATGTCCATCAGTGAACTAAAACCCTAGCGCGCCGTAATCCCAGTCTAGTAGGCATTCTCACTGTCAACTACTGGAAAGAGTGAGTTGGACAGAAAGAAGACCTGATGGCAATGTCTTAAGTCAAGAAGGCACACAATGACAAATATTGAAAATAATACAGATAAGAAGATTAAGTTGGCTGGGCCACAATATGAGACATGAAAGTCTTCTACAGAAGGTACTAGAGTGCAAGATTGGTTGGGTCACAATATGAGACATGAAAGTCTTCTACAGAAGGTACTAGAGGGCAAGACTGGTTGGGCCAAGCTATAAGACATGAAAGTCTTCTACAGAAGATACTAGAAAGCAAGATTGGTTGGGTCACAATATGAGACATGAGAGTCTTCTACAGAAGGTACTAGAGGCAAGATTGGTTGGGTCACAATATGAGACATGAGAGTCTTATACAGAAGATACTAGAGGCAAGATTGGTTGGGTCACAATATGAGACATGAGAGTCTTCTACAGAAGATACTAGAGGCAAGATTTACTAGAGGACACGATTCAGGAGAAACGAGGAAGTGAACGACCAAGACTCACCTGTACATCTTAGGCACGCAGAGATATTGAAGTACGGACATATCCTTACATGATGAAAGCTGCAGAGGATAAGGTCAAATGGAGAGACTTGCTCAGACAACCTTACAGCCAGTCTCAGCACTATTCAGCCATATGATAGGATCAAATGGAGAAATAAGTTCAGACAACCTTACAGCCAGCCTCAGGACTATTCAGTCAGATGATGGTGATGAAACAGTGGTAAATCCCTCTTCCACCTCCCCACCCTCCCCCTCACCCACCCCCAAATAAAACCAACAAAACTACCCACTTGTAACGTGTCATTAAATCGGAATAGTCATAGATATGGCTAATTAAGCATGTATTATAACACTCTTTACTGCACATTAAAACTTATCGGAAAAAATAGATCGGGAGGGGGGGGGGGGGAGGGGAAATTAGATCAGTTCATAGTCAGCAATTCCCAATTATCTGTCTGTGGTAACAGTGTGTCTCTGCGGTTCTAATTGCGTCCGTAGACTAAGAAAATCCTGGTGGTGATTTTAATCCATGACCGCTTCTCCAATGGGTACCTGACGCATGAGTTAGGGAAAGTAAAAACAGCAAGAAAGGGCACTGGGCACCCCACCTCTCACATGCTGTGGCTTAGTTTAATGGAGTCTTCAAAAACTAGAAAACCAGCGGTTAATTCTGCTGAATTTCCACTTTACTTTAATTTACATTTCTTCTAATAACACCAAGAACATCTGTGTAAGAGTGTTCGCTTCTCTTTGCAAACGTACTGAGTTTCTTGATTCGGTTCCCGTTATAGACACGGTCCTTCCCATGTGTGTGTTAACCGTGTTAATTGAGTAAATACTCAGTTTTTTTAAACGATATCGCACAAATACACACACACACACGCAAGCACGCACACCCACACACGCACGCACACCCACACACACACATATATATACACACGCGCTTATTTTCTGTGTTCGGCAACCTCACACAGTCTTCACCTAAAAACTAGGCACCGTCCGAGCTCTTTCATTTGCCACCATCAGGCCCTGGACGGCCCTACATTTGCCTCCATCAGGCCCTCCACTGTACAGGATTCCTGCATCCTAGAACATATAATCACGTAATCCAGGCCCTGGACGGCCCCACATTTGCCACAATCAGGCCCTCCACTGTACAGGATTCCTGCGTCCTAGAACATATAATCTGGTGTTCCAGGCCCTGGACGGCCCCAACATTCCTGCATCCTAGAACATATAATCTGGTGTTCCAGGCCCTGGACGGCCCCACATTCCTGCATCCTAGAACAGGATAATCAGGTGTTCTAGGCCCAGGACGGCCCCACATTCCTGCATCCTAGAACATATAATCAGGTAATCCAGGCCCTGGACGGCCCCACATTTGCCACCATCAGGCCCCACATTCCTGCATCCTAGAAAATATAATCTGGTGTCCCAGACCCTGGACGGCCCCACATTCCTGCATCCTAGAACAGGATAATCAGGTGTTCCAGGCCCTGGACGGCCCCACATTCCTGCATCCTAGAACATATAATCAGGTAATCCAGGCCCTGGACGGCCCCACATTTGCCACCATCAGGCCCCACATTCCTGCATCCTAGAAAATATAATCTGGTGTCCCAGACCCTGGACGGCCCCACATTCCTGCATCCTAGAACAGGATAATCAGGTGTTCCAGGCCCTGGACGGCCCCACATTCCTGCATCCTAGAACAGGATAATCAGGTGTTCCAGGCCCTGGACGGCCCCACATTCCTGCATCCTAGAACATATAATCAGGTAATCCAGGCCCTGGACGGCCCCACATTTGCCACCATCAGGCCCCACATTCCTGCATCCTAGAAAATATAATCTGGTGTCCCAGACCCTGGACGGCCCCACATTCCTGCATCCTAGAACATATAATCCGGTGTTCCAGGCCCTGGACGGCCCCACATTCCTGCATCCTAGAAAATATAATCTGGTGTCCCAGACCCTGGACGGCCCCACATTCCTGCATCCTAGAACATATAATCTGGTGTCCCAGACCCTGGACGGCCCCACATTCCTGCATCTTAGAACATATAATCCGGTGTTCCAGGCCCTGGACGGCCCTAACATTCCTGCATCCTAGAACATATAATCTGGTGTCCCAGACCCTGGACGGCCCCACATTCCTGCATCCTAGAACATATAATCTGGTGTCCCAGACCCTGGACGGCCCCACATTCCTGCATCCTAGAACATATAATCAGGTAATCCAGGCCCTGGACGGCCCCACATTTGCCACCATCAGGCCCCACATTCCTGCATCCTAGAAAATATAATCTGGTGTCCCAGACCCTGGACGGCCCCACATTCCTGCATCCTAGAACATATAATCCGGTGTTCCAGGCCCTGGACGGCCCTAACATTCCTGCATCCTAGAACATATAATCTGGTGTCCCCGACCCTGGACGGCCCCACATTCCTGCATCCTAGAACATATAATCTGGTGTCCCAGACCCTGGACGGCCCCACATTCCTGCATCCTAGAACATATAATCCGGTGTTCCAGGCCCTGGACGGCCCTAACATTCCTGCATCCTAGAACATATAATCTGGTGTCCCAGACCCTGGACGGCCCCACATTCCTGCATCCTAGAACATATAATCTGGTGTCCCAGACCCTGGACGGCCCCACATTCCTGCATCCTAGAACATATAATCCGGTGTTCCAGGCCCTGGACGGCCCCACATTCCAATAATATTCATCTTCTAAATATCTCCACTTCTTCAGGCTAGACCCACACCTGGACACACCTGTCCTTAACCTGTTCAGAGATGATCACGTAGTATCTGACAAATCATATCCTGGTGTAAGTTCTTCTTTAATCTTCATCCAACCTTAATCGTTCTTTTAGCGCGACTTTTCTATGCGGGTTCTCTCAAGTATACACAATGCGCAGACTTCCTTGATTTCAGACGTATTCTTTCTCATGCTTGTTCAAAATTAGAGTTTCTCTGGTCACAGGACTGCTTTTGTCTTTCAACTTCAGATGCGACACGTCTTCTAACATCCGGAGGTGCGATACCAGCAATAGCATAGGCCTTTTCCGTTGGTGTCGGTTTAAGGCCTCCTGTTACAATTCGACAGCTCATTTACTGCCAAATCGACATCTCTATATATATGTGTATTGGTCACACAATAGTTGTTAACTTAGTGGAGCCGAATTTAGATTTGTAAAATGTGAAACAACACTCAAATGGGAATCTTTATCTCCAAGCAAAGTCTGTTCTATTAAAATTGTCCGATTCAATGAGAGCAGCAACAACAATAAAATAAACAGCGAAAAAAGGTGAAATTTTCAAAAATAAATCCAACAACATGGTGGTACTCTGAGGTTAGCAACACGCTTCAAGATGGTGGTACTCTGAGGTTAGCAACAAGATTCATGATGGTGGTACTCTGAGGTTAGCAACAAGATTCAAGATGGTGCTACTCTGAGGTTAACAACAAGATTCAAGATGGTGGTACTCTGAGGTTAGCAACACGCTTCACGATGGTGGTACTCTGAGGTTAGCAACAAGATTCATGATGGTGGTACTCTGAGGTTAGCAACAAGATTCATGATGGTGCTACTCTGAGGTTAACAACAAGATTCAAGATGGTGGTACTCTGAGGTTAACAACAAGATTTAAGATGGTGGTACTCTGAGGTTAACAACAAGATTCAAGATGGTGGTACTCTGAGGTTAGCAACAAGATTCAAGATGGTGGTACTCTGAGGTTAACAACAAGATTAAAGATGGTGGTACTCTGAGGTTAGCAACAAGCTTCAAGATGGTGGTTTCAAGAGGTTTGCAAGTAGCAGAATGTAGTGCAGAGAACGAATTGCGTAGTGTCATACTTCACTTCTTGGCTGCGATATTTGCACCTTTGCGTTTAGCACATCCGACTTCAACAATGCATTTTTGGGAACCTGGTTAGCCTTCCATTATCGATCCCTTCTCCTTAGCCAGTCTGTCTGTTGCAGTTTGTTATCCAGTATCACCACGTGGAGGTGGAGAAGGGTCTTGACATCTCTGGGTCGTTGTCACTGACACAGGAAGTCAGCTTTGGGTCGCTTACTGCTACAGGCCATGCACTGCTCAGCATCTTGATGCCAACTGATACAAAAAGAAGTACAGTGACCTCTTCACGTTGACCTGCATTATACAGCTTTCGCGGTTAGGCTGTTCACTATGAGCTGCGCGTGAGTGCCATCCAGCATCACATCTGGCGATAGTAAATGCTCGTAGCCAAGCGAACCGTCCCATTTCGTCCCGTAACACACGGTCCATCTTTCAGGCTCTTGTTCTCCCACCTCTAACCCATCCACGCTTAATATATTTAAAGGAATGACCGTCAGAAGTGTGTTTTGGCGTTACTAATTAATTCCCCCACCTGCGCAATCTTTTCCCGCATCTTTCAAGAGGCCATGCAACATTTGAAACAGTTATGGCAGAGTTCCGTTTCTTAATGAGCCGAAGAGATTTAGGCTTCAGAAATGTTTGCTTGACAGCCTCCATAGCGGTTCGCTGCCATGATTCATTGAACTCGTTTCGACTGGAAACTTCCGAGCTGACGACATAATTACGTAAGCTGATAGGGCATCGTCCTTTCGTTCTTCAATTTGTCACTATCTATCTCACCCCCCCCCTCCCCCTTTCTCTCTCACTGTCTCTATATACGTACATAAATACACACACAATGTGAGTCAATAAATATGGCTATTAAAAAATCCATAACTAAATGGGATACGAACTTCAAAAATACATTTATTATTGCACTTACATTGCCCCTTCTTTCTCAACATAATTTTCACGAACACTGAGACACCTACCTCATCACTTTATCCACTCCAGTTATTCTTTGTTCGTCAGTCACTTGTTTGGGTACCCGCGCTTGAGCCCACTTTCCAGAAATTAATTGGATCAAGAATCATGCTGTAGGCTAAACCATGCGAACAACCTTTTGCAGCTGCTACACTGTATATCGTTACTCACCTGTCAGTTTTAATCACACCCCCTCCCCCCCCCCCCCCCCCCGCCCCTAAAAAATATTAAATCAGAAACAGCACGCATTTCTTTTATTGTACACTTTGTGAGCACGGGTGCAATTTTTTAAAATATATACTGCGTACGTGCATGTGATACCTAGCATCAGCTACCTAAAGTAATCACAAATGGATGATGCTGCCGCCTAATGCCCCCTTCAAAATCTACCAACTAAATTTTTTAGCTATCACATATTAGTTTGTGACATACTTGCTGATTTACCCTCTCACATTGGGGGGGGGGGTGGAGGAGGGATATACTGATCAGACATGTTAGTCAGGGTCAGGCAAAACATACTGGCCAAGGCCCTCACCTCGGTTTCCTTGTAGCCCTGCTTGGAAACGGGCTGTTTTCATGACAGCCTGGATAACGAGGTGAGCGATTGAGAACGAACGAAGCCAAGGTGTAAACTACGACACAACGCATTCATTTCTCTGGACTAATTCTGCTACTTAAGCTCTTTCAGGGTTTGATAGCGTGGGATTGAGAATGAACGAAGCCAAGCCAAGCCAAACTAAATTCAAACGAAAACCCCTGATAAGATTAGTTAATGGACACCAGAACATAAGAGAGCACACTGAAGACGGACAAGCACACATACACGCTCACACCCACACACGCACCCACACCCACACACGCACTCACACCCACACACGCACCCACCCAATTCACCCAAATACCCACCCATCCAAATACCCACCCACCCAACCACCTGAAACAAAAGACCCACCCACCAAACCAACCACCCCAACCCAAACCCATCCAAAAACCCACCCACACACACTCACACGCACACACGAATGAATGGATGAATGAACGAATGAACAAACAAACCAGTTTCGTTTTATAGCTTACTTGATGAAGAACCGGTCAGGAAATCTTAGACATTTTTCGAAGCGAGCAGGCAATCCCTGTGTGTTCTGTGGAGTAATAGAACAATAAAGCATTGATGTGCAATATTTATGTTGGTGCGACCACACTCGAAAATGTTGCTCTATTGATAAGATCGCAGACAACCGTTTAGATAACATAAGGGATGGGGGGGGGGGGGGGGGGGGGGGGAGCAACATTATGTCTCAAGTTATTTTTGTCTAAAATACATTTATTTTACATTGATTAGTATAAAATCAAGGTTGTCCCATAGAAGACACGGCAGTCGGGGATGAAGTGTTCGAGAATCCATTACACTGAGCCTCAGCTTTTTGTGAGGTGGGGGTGGCAAGTTCCGTTACTCTTGTTCATCTTTTCCTGACTAAGCGAGGTAACATTTACAGCTGGGTCGATCTGAGCGTGCCTGTAACGTTAGTTAAACCCAGTACATTTGCATACTCACCAATATTTGTTATATTTAGGAATTTAATTTAGATTTAGTTATAAATTAGTTCACAGCTCCTTTGAGCAACGGTCTTTAACAAACACACGCCAAGTTCTTCTGTCGTAAGACGTCCATCACAGTTATGTGCTCATTAAGTCCTTCTGACCTGAGCCGTCCATGCCATCTTTGTGCACGACTTCCCTTATGAGGCTTCCTTCTTCGATCCCTTCTCCTAAGCCAGTTTTGCTCGGATGCAGCCTGGTATCAATTATCACTGCGTGGAGGCGTAGAATGATATTGGCGGCTCTGGTTCGCTGGCCCTGACGTTAGCAGTCAACTTTGGGTCGCTGACCGCTGCTGCTTATGTACTGCTCAGCGTCTTGATCCTCTGGGGCCATATAACAAGACATACCTCATTGTTGAAGACCATACTTGAGAGTAGGGTGGAAGGTAGTCGCCTAAGAGGAAGACAATGTTATAAGCGGGTGGATAACATCAAGAGGTGAATCGGAAAAAGCCTGTCAAATTGCATCATTACCGCAAAAGATGGAGCACACTGGAGACCCATTGCAGCCGACCTTCGATTCGGAGATAGCACTTGACCTGACATGAACTGTGGCTATGAACTGAGCGAATTTGATTGATTTTGAACACAAGTTTTGTTGGTTTAAAATTCATATACATATTCTGTATTGATTGTGATATCAGATAATTTTGATAACTGATCTGATTTTAACAACACCTAAGGTTGTCCCAATCATTGCTAGAACCTTATCGGCGTATCAACTTCTACCACTTCAAGTCGATTTAAAAAGAAAACCATTTCCTACTTCCTGGAACATGAATTCTCGCCTTGCAGTATCTTTCATTGGTCGAGTTGAATGTTGCTCTTTGATATCGTGACAACTTGACAGTTCGGAGGTTCTGCGGTTGGCCGGTCAGATTCAGAGAAACTGTGAACAATTCTCGCTGGTGGAAAAAAATCAGGATGCGGGTCGGATGTGGGCTCTACGTTTATAGTTCTGGCGTAGATGCTTCTACAGCGTTGGTCTTATGTATCGTAAGCGCTGATATAGAGAAAGAAATACTGATGCAATAGATGAGACTATATCAGTTGTCGACCCTTTAATAATCTATAAGACCCCAGATGGGATCTCGCTTTAGAACAGCGATTCTTAAACTTTCCGTTACTGCGTACCCCCTTTCTTCTTCTTCTTCTTCTTCTTCTTCTTCTTCTTCTTCTTCTTCTTCTTCTTCTTCTTCGTTCGTTCTCAATCTCTCGCTACCAAACCCTGAAAGGGTTTAAGTAGCAGAATGTAGTCCAGAGAACGGAATACGTTGTGCCGTAGTTTACAGCTTGGCCGCGACATTTGCACCTTTCGGTCCAACACATTCGACTTCAGCAAGCATTTTTTGAGTATCGGGTTAGCATTCCCTCTTCGATCCCTTCTCCTTAGCCAGTCTGCCCTGCTGCAGCCTGTTATCCAGGATCACCGCGTGGAGGTGTAGAAGGGTCTTGGCAGCTCTGGTTCGCTGGCCCTGACGCTAGCAGTCAGCTATGGGCCGCTGACCACTGCAGCTCATGCGCTGCTCAGCATCTTGATCCCGTACCCTCTTTCAAATATCGTTTGTTGCCGCGGATCCCCAAAATAGTCCATGCAAATAAAACTATTCTGGAATTAATAATCATGTGTGTTTACAATAGTAAACAATATCTACAATTAAAAATGTGAATGGGAATGTGCTGTTAATAAGCGAGAAAACAAAATAACATGAAAATAAACGTGTACCCCAGCGACCGATTTCAATGAATCTTCCATATCTGCAACTCGCACCAATAATTCATTTTCATTGTGCATCCATATTTACAGTCTTGGAAAGTATCGTTAATTGTTAAGCACAAATTCCACTTTAGTAAAAGTTTTATAGTGTTCACAGTGTGAGGGTGATGCGATACCAACTAATGTTCATTTTAAATTAATTAACTTATATATCTTTATGAATTTGTTTCACCAGTACTCGACAATACGTACTGTTATTTTTATTTAAATCCTCTGAAGCTTAGATGGCGGTCCTACTACAGTGTCAACATTCGTTGTAAATTCATTCGAGCTGTTGACTTTCTTAAATTAAAAGTCATTTCACTTACAAGCCTTGTTATTTCGGGGTTAATAGATGAATGAAACGCGTATTATGAGTTCTGACACTACAATGTTGAACAAGTTTCAATACTTATGTTTGTTGTTGTTCAATGCCAACAATGAGTAGATTTACGCTTTTGTATCCTGAAAAGACACGTTAAGTGACAGTTTGTTGTAGCTTGCCTCACATCCTGAGCATGCTGATGTAGGTGGACCGGGGTCACCCAGGCGGTTGTGCTATGCTTGACTTCAACTGCATGCCGTTCACTACAACAGGTATCACGGCGATCCCTCATTACTCTGCTCAGTGACAGTGTTTTCAGAAGTCTGCTATCACGGACAACATTCCTCCTGTGATACCCGGCCAACTACCCTACCCGCTTAAATTCCCACCTGGATTCTGTTATATCGCCATTTATCTAATTGTGTGAACGTTGCCTAAATTAACTACTGCTGTAATTATAATTGTGTCTGTCATTCTATTTTTTATATCTTCCTATTTATCTTTTGATTTTAAATCCACAAGTTCATAACCTTTCTTCAAGCCTTCGTGGACCAAGTTAAGCACCACTGCTCTAGAGCACTGATACGCAACTTGAAATGTTTCTTCCTTGTTTCATTGTACTAGACCAGCCATTCGCTGTGGCGCCAGTGCATTTTTTGTGCTCATGGAAGTCACACGCGAGCGACACCTGGATTAAAATTAATTTGATTTGAATACTGTCATCGTCAAATCATTTAGTAAAACATTACTAAACATAGGTGTGCATGTGGCTAGCAACTTTATAACGTAAATCAATTGCTATTGAAACTGCCGATGGAAATTATTTTTTTATTTTTTTATTTTACGTGATTGCCTCACTGGTTTTTACTGGCGTAGGCGCGCCTATTCTACCACAGACCGTAGTCAATTGGGCGATATTAAGACGCATAAACCAGTGCTTGGATGCATGTTTGCGTCTGTATGCACATATGCTGGGTTTGTGCGCTCCCAGAAGCCAGTCCAACTAAAGTGCAAAGAAAGGGCCTCACCCCGAAGGCGCGTTTGAAAGTTGTGCAAGCGTGTGATTGTTGGACAGAGCAAAATTAAACAAGAGTGGGATTGTTGGACAGAGCAAAATTAAACAAGAGTGTGATTGTTGGACAGAGCAAAATTAAACAAGAGTGTGATTGTTGGACAGAGCAAAATGAAACAAGCGTGTGATTGTTGGACAGAGCAAAATTAAACAAGAGTGTGATTGTTGGACAGAGCAAAATTAAACAAGAGTGTGATTGTTGGACAGAGCAAAATTAAACAAGAGTGTGATTGTTGGACAGAGCAAAATTAAACAAGAGTGTGATTGTTGGACAGAGCAAAATGAAACAAGAGTTGGGGGAAAAAAGAGAGATCATTTCCCTGTGAAACGCCGATGGAAATGCTCGGATACAGGCCTCATCTATAAGGGCCCTCTGTACTGGTAGCGCTATGCTTTAAGCATACATCAGTAAATCAGCCTGTCTATCAATCAGGCAATCAATCATGACCGTTTATACCAAAAATATTATTTCACATAACATGAACACGAGCTTACTGGATTATATCAAAAAAATCTTATTGTAACACTCCGTACTTTTTCCATAAAATGTCAGTAAAACAATTTCGACGAATCTCTTTAAAAATATAGTAATATTGGGGTGCTACACCATGACCGTGTAGCACTAGATCCTAAACATTTCTCCACGAACCATGCGTACATATTGATGGATGTGTTTTAGAAAAAATGAAGACACCCACACATTGACACCGAGCGGTATCTACCAGACATGCTTTCTTTTCATGACAAAGGTATTACACAAGACATGCTTTCTTCTCATGACAAAGGTATTTCACTGGACATGCTTTCTTCTCATGACAAAGGTATTACACCAGACATGCTTCCTTCTCATGACAAAGGTATTTCACTGGACATGCTTTCTTCTCATGGCAAGGGTATTACACCATACATGCTTTCTTCTCGTGGCAAAGGTATTACACCAGACATACTTTGTTCTCGTGGCAAAGGTATTGCACCATACATACTTTCTTCTCGTGGCAAAGGTATTACACCAGACATGCTTTCTTCTCATGGCAAAGGTATTACACCGGACATGCTTTCTTCTCATGACAAAAGTATTACCCATGACATGCTTTCTTCTCGTGGCAAAGGTATTACATCAGGCATGCTTTATTCTCATGACAAAGGTATTACACAGGACATGCTTTCTTCTCATGACAAAGGTATTACACCGGACATGCTTTCTTCTCATGACAAATGTATTACACCGGACATGCTTTCTTCTCATGACAAAGGTATTACACCGGACATGCTTTCTTCTCATGACAAAGGTATTACACCAGACATGCTTTCTTCTCATGACAAAGGTATCGTGTTCAAACTCCGGTCTCGGCGGGCTTTAGTGTCAATCAGTCAATCAACCTATCAATTGATCTATTCGTCAATAAATCAATTAATCAATCAATTGATCAGTTATTAAATCAATTAATTGATTAATCAATCAATTGATTAATCAGTCAGCCAATCAATCAATCGGTCAACCAATCAATCGATCAATCAGCCAATCAATCAATTGATCAAAACCTTTCAACTCACTACGATGCATGTATCTGCAACAAATACACGTCAAATCCCCCATCTTGTCCAATTCAGTCCATCTACACCCTGTTTCCTTTATGTCTGTCACAACCTCGCTTCTCCGTATACGTTTTGGTCTACCTCTACTTTGCTTGCCTTGTGGATTACAGAAAAGCTTCTGTCTTGTAATGCTATCAGCCGGTCTCCACAAGGTGTGTCAAATTCAACGCATTATCTTCACCTCAAATCCTAGTAATGATGTATGTCTGGTCCTTTACCAATCAACGCCTTCTCTTCACATCAATTCCAACTCTTCACCTCAAACCCCACTCTTCACCTCAAACCCCACTCTTCACCTCAAACCCCACTCTTCACCTCAAACCCCACTCCTCACCTCAAACCCCACTCTTCACCTCAAACCGCACTCTTCACCTCAAACCGCACTCTTCACCTCAAACCCCACTCTTCACCTCAAACCGCACTCTTCACCTCAAACCCCACTCTTTACCTCAAACCCCACTCTTCACCTCAAACCCCACTCTTCACCTCAAACCCCACTCTTCACCTCAAACCCCACTCTTCACCTCAAACCGCACTCTTCACCTCAAACCGCACTCTTCACCTCAAACCGCACTCTTCACCTCAAACCCCACTCTTCACCTCAAACCCCACTCTTCACCTCAAACCGCACTCTTCACCTCAAACCGCACTCTTCACCTCAAACCCCACTCTTCACCTCAAACCGCACTCTTCACCTCAAACCGCACTCTTCACCTCAAACCCCACTCTTCACCTCAAACCCCACTCTTCACCAACCCCACTCTTCACCTCAAACCCCACTCTTCACCTCAAATCCCACCCTTTCTCTAAATCCCAGTAATGATATATGTCTGTACCTTTCCCATAGTTGCACATAAGGGACTCTATCAGACCATTTTAGGCTATCTATTCGACGCATGCGCCAATTGATGAAAGCCTGAACGCTTCTCAGTTGTAGTTTTTATCATGCTACAGTCTACCCTGATGTAAATGTGTACATGACTTTCAGTAATGAAAGGCAAGTAAATGAGAACTGAAACTGACCAACTCAGCCTACCACATGGTGATCCCAGTACAAATGAAGCCCCAACACTTTATCCCCAACGGCAATGTTTAATATGGTATTTCCCCATTGCCTTTTCTTAAATACAACAAACATATCAAGAAATGAGAAAAAACTTGTAGTAAACCAGTTTGTGTTTTGGTTATATTAGGACTAATGTCTTACTTGTTTCCTTCCAGCACCCTACATACTGGACCCACACGACAGCGGGCGACGCTTGGCTGTGATTGGGGAGGATGTGAGGATTCCATGCAAAGCGTTTGGGCATCCTAAACCGTTCATCGCCTGGTACAGAAACAACACGATGATTAACACCCATGGGAGTGTCAGGTATAACGAGCCTATGGCATGTTCACTTTAGTTGAGTTGGTCCTTCACAAACTGTTTATCCCGAAACATCATCATCCAGCGTCCATGTGGTTCCAATTGGAACATGAGGCTGCAACACGTGCTCTCCATTCGTTTCTATTCTTAGCCGGGCTCTCGACTCTGCGCACTCAACCCCCAGTTCGGGGGACGGCGTGGCCTAGTGGTTAAGTGACACGGCTCACAACCAGAAGGTGCTGGGTTCGATCCCCATCACAGCACCGGCCGTTACCCCGGGGAAGCAAACCCTTAGAAAATACAGGAGGAAGCAGACCCTTACATAAAATGCATGCTGGAGTCAGATGCACTGGGCCGATAGGCGCAAAATAAAAACGCAGTGCAACGCACACCGCCTTTGGGATTAGAGAAATAAGGCGAACGCAAAAAAACAAAAAACAAACAAAACCCCAGTTCTTCTGGGTGATAAAACCGTTGCCATCCACAGTTTCCTATCTTGGGTTGTCTTTTATTTTAAAATACCGTCATGAGACTAGCTTGCCCATGTCTTCCTTTACGGTTCCTTCTCCGGCGATCGTTGATATCCCCATTTTGTTCATTCCCTGTAGATTTCAGGCTTACGTCTGGTTGTATTGTTATGTTCCTTTATATGTTCTCCCAATCCATCACGACTTGCTGTCCACGATCTGAGGGGATCGATGGCATGTTGGGATATTTATTCCTGTCCCCATTTGTCTTGGCTTCGTTCGCTCTCAATCTCCCACTACCAAACCCTGAAAGAGCTTAAGTAGTAGAATGTAGTCCAGAGAACGGAATGCGCTGTGTCGTAGTTTACAGCTTGACTGCGACATTTCCACCTTTTGGTCTAACACATCCGACTTCAGCAAGCATTTTTTGAGTACCGGGTTAGCATTCCCTCTTCGATCCCTTCTCCTTAGCCAGTCTGCCCTGCTGCAGCCTGTTAAACAGGTTCACCGCGTGGAGGTGTAGAAGGGTCTTGTCAGCTCTGGTTTGCTGGCCCTGACGCTAGCAGTCAGCTACGGGTCGCTGATCACTACATCTCATGCGCTGCTCACTACATCTCATGCGCTGCTCAGCATCTTGATCCTAACTGTTCCCATTTAATTATTTACCAATCCACAGACCTACAACTACAGCTGACTCCTTACAGAATCTTGCGCAAAAACATTTTTGCGCGTTCTTCTGGTGGATGTATTTGAAGTTATTTATTTTTACATTATGAGGTTTCTAGATGTGTGCATACTATTCGCTACTGCTTTTTGTGACATAATTGTAAGTTTGCAATGGTTGTACCCTTTGTTCTCTGTTAATTTATATTACGCAAAGATTAATGTGGTGCGTTGTAGAACGTTTACTCCCATGTATATGTGTGTCAATCTTGGACGTAATAAACATAGCAAAAATGTGCAACTGATACACATTAGTTGAAAATAATGTCAATTTGAAATATGTTTCAGAATTAAAATCAAGAAAAACAGCTTACGAATATTAAAGGCAGAGTATGAAGACACCGGTTCCTACAGCTGTCACGTGTACAACCAACATGGCCATCAGTGGGTCAACGTCTCCTTGACTGTCGGAAGTAAGAACATGACGTCATTAGCCGTGTTGATATGTTCATATAAATTCATACACAAGCTCACGTAAACACACATGAACGCACGCACGCGCACAGACAGATACGACACATACACACGAGCGTATAAATACACACACATGCACACACAAACAGTCAAGTACAGACTCAAACGCACATATACACACAATCAAGTGCACATGCACACTCAAAAGTACACGCACACACAACACAAGCACATACAATCAGACATACACAAGCACACACACTAAAAAGCACACACACACACATACACACTCACTCAAGGTCATGCACACATACAGACACAAACACACACACTTAAATGCACATACACTCCAATACATCCACACATTTAGACACATGCATGCACACAAACTGCTACACATGCACACATACACGCATGCCTTTTGGTAAGAGAGAGAAAGGAGATTCTGAATATTTGAACTCCATGCCATCTGAATGCACATCCCTTTTGCGACATGCTCGGACGAATTAAATGACCATTCTCTGCACACATTATTAGATCGTTGTATGACGTTGAATCTTCTTTTTCCTCTTCTTTTTCTTCTTTTTCCTTCACTTGTTCTTCTTTTGCTTTTTCTTCGTAGATAGTTTTATGACGTTGTATCTCCTTCTTAGCCGCGTAGCGCAGTGGTTAGCGCTCTGGCTTCGCATCTGAGTGGTCCTGAGTTCATTCCCCAGTTAAGGCGCTAATGTTTTTTTCAGACCGCAATGGCTCCCGGGTCGACCCAGCCTTAAATGGGTACCGGTTCAGTCCGGGAAGTAAAACCGGCGAGGGAGAGGAGATGGCTACCGCCCTCAAATAGCCGAGCCTTTGAAATGTGAGATCGCTAACACCTCATACCCCTACGGCAGTAATGCTATGGGATACTTTACTTTATCTCCTTCTTCTTCTTCTTCTTCTTCTTCTTCTTCATTGTCAATCTACGACTACTAAGTGCCGAAAAGGACTTTACAACTAGCGGGATGTTGTCAGGAGAAAAGAATGCGGTGTGTCGCAGTTTCCATCTTGACTTCGATATTTGCATCTTTCTGTGCGACACATACGACTTCAGCAGCAATTTTTTAGTACCGGGCTAGCCTTCCCTCTTCGAGTCCTTGTCCTAATCCAATCTGTTCTGTTGCAGTCTGCTGTCCAGGATCACCGTGTGAAGGTGTGGAATGGAATTGACGGCTCGGGTTCGCTGGCCATGACCTTACAGCCAGCTATGGGTCACTGCAGCTCATGCACTGCTCAGCTTCTTGTAGCTGATGCGTGGACCCCTTAGTACAAATTCACGTTTACAATTAGGTTGACAAAAGGTACATGTGGTTTCAAAACAGGCGCTACCACCAGGGATGGGTGAAACGCCCTTGGTCTTAGCTTGTTCTTATGTAGGATTACCAGTTACACTGCTCCCCATTTGCTTTCTCAAACCATTTGCCAGGTACTCATTTATAAAGGTGTTCACCGGAGCGTGTTGAGACCAGGTAATGGCACTCGATATCCATTCTAGCGACATGTCTGTTCACACATTCTGCTTGACATACATTTGCTAGTAACTCATACGTGTGCCACAGGTAGCTGTATTGAAGGATCATCATCTTCATCATGTAGCATGTCCTTTATAGAACGTCGCTCCCATCACAGTCTGTCTGAAAGAAAATCGTTCCCCTGTCAAAACGCCAGCCTCCGTCACAGTCATACCCAGGCATTTCTGGATATCTTGGTGCCATCGTCTTCTTCGTCTACCACTGCCTCATTTACCTGGCACCATACCTTCCATCACTGTTCTCTCCAGACCGTTGTGTCTCTTGATGTGACCAAAGTATTTACATTTTCTCGTCAAAATGGAATTGATAAACCAGTTCTCTATGTTCAACTCTTGCCGAATGTCTATAGTTGTATTTTTATCTGTCTAGTGTATTCTGACAATCTTTCAGTAACATTTTGACTCGAAGGATTCGATTATTTGTCTATAAATTTTGGTAATAAAGGATCCTGCAGATGTTGTTTAATTCAAATAAGTCAGAGTTTTTGTAAAGTATAAGATTGTAAGATTATTTGGAAGAACCAATCAACCAATCCTGAACCTATGTATTTGACTGGCGTACCCTGGGGTGTTCTAGTTTGTAATAAGAGGCTCTATCTATTCTATAGATCAATCAACCATAGACGACATGCTGAGAGATGATGAAGGCATTGACTACCCGGAGGTACGAACACCATCAGGTGAGTGTATTGAATGTCTTATCTATGCCATTCTATCTATCTGTCTGTCTTGTATGTCTGTCTATTTGTCTGTCTACCTATCAACTCATATCTTATGTTATCTTATCTTATCTTATATATCGCTACCTACCTATATAGATACATACATACCTACTTGGCTTCCTACCTACCTACCTACCTACCTAAATGCATACATACATACGAATTTGGCTACTTACCTACCTATCTACCTACTTATATATTACACTCAAACACACATACTTCCTTCAGAGATAACTTAACTTAACTTAACTTCTTTATACTGGTTTAGAAGACTCTGCAGAGTCTGTATACAACCAGTTTCATTTACATTACCTTGCACTAAAAGCTATGCACATCCAATTTATTCTTAAATTCATTAACTGTCTCTGCCTCCACTTCCTCCCGTGGCAATGCATTCCAAGCATTCACCAGTCTCTGAAGTATTATAAACTTTGCCTGTTGACCCCTCTAAGGTAGTAGTCTCTAACTTAAGGCTATGCACAGGTCACCTTTCACACAGCTCGCCTTTCACACAGCTCGCCTTTCACACAATTCATTTTTCACACAGCTCGCCTTTCACACAGCCCACCTTTCACACATCTCGTCTTTCACACAGCTCACCTTTCACACAGCTCGCCTTTCTCACAGCTCACACAGCTCACAATTCACACAGCTCACTATTCACACAGTTAGGAGAGCTGTGATTCGCTAACTGTTGTCACTTTGTTCAAAGCTTACGTTTTCTACAAAGCTGACGCAAGCAGTCCACTAACTGATGTCATCTCTTTGACTCGTCTCTGGCCCATGTTATAGGATCAGTTCCTCCCCCCCCCCCCCCCGCCTTATTCTCCTTAACTGTAAGTCAAGTACTCGTTTACGACTGAATAAACGATCGTGCCACTACTATGACACACACCCGATTCCTTTGCCGTGAGAGACAAGCGCTCTAACCGCTATGCCACCTGGGCGATCGAGCAGAAAAGAACAGCCCCCACGCACCTCCATGCTCGTAAGATTCCACTGAAGAGAGTTGCGCATGGGACGTACGACCTCATCGTGTAAAACAGATTGCTACCGAAACAGTCAATCCATAAGCACGCAAAGAACTTTGGCGCAGGCTTCCTAAAAGGCGCAACTGTAGTATTCCGCGGCTGGAGTGATGGAAGAACGAGTGGAATCAACTAATGATCCTGCCTTATATGTCCAACACATCTAAAGGTTTGACTGGCCGAGAGGTTTCAATATTGTTCTCTGACCACCTGGACATGCGTTCACAACTTCTGTGCGGTATGTTTTTTCTCTATCCAAGGTAAATTAAAAAAGGAGCTGTGCTCTGCGTGGCTACTAAGGGACAAGTGGGCTTTATTCTCTGCGTGGCTACTAAGGGACACGTGGGCTTTATTCTCTTCGTGGCTACTAAGGGACAAGTGGGCTAAATTCTCTGCGTGGCTACTAAGGGACAATTGGGCTTTATTCTCTGCGTGGCAACTAAGGGACAAGTGGGCTTTATTCTCTGCGTGGCTACTAAGGGACAAGTGGGCTAAATTCTCTGCGTGGCTACTAAGGAACAATTGGGCTTTATTCTCTGCGTGGCAACTAAGGGACAAGTGGGCTTTATTCTCTGCGTGGCTACTAAGGGACAATTTGGCTTTATTCTCTGCGTGGCTACTAAGGGACAAGTGGGCTTTATTCTCTGCGTGGCTACTAAGGGACAAGTGGGCTTTATTCTCTGTGTGGCTACTAAAGGACAAGTGGGCTTTACTCTCTGTGTGGCTACTAAAGGACAAGTGGGCTTTATTCTCTGCGTGGCTACTAAGGGACAAGTGGGCTTTATTCCCCGTATACCTCAGCAATAGGAATAAACAACAAAATTGAAAATGTTAACCATACTTATGCAGACCAAAGAGAGGCAGTCTAGCCTGGTGAAGCGAATATGCCCGAAAAGCAGTTGGTGCAGTTGGTGACCAGCGAAGACCTGAAACGCAGAGCCTACTTCGGGCTAGAAGCATGGCATCAGTTGATTGAAGAAAAAGAAAATAGTTTTAGTTGAATATGGGCAAAACCAACTGGTCTGTAACTGACCAGGGAATGGCTGCACTGCCGAGAATCTTCTTCATGCACGTTTAGTTTAGTCGAAGAATCAACGTTTGAATGCATAAGAGCCCTGTTATTCTTCATACTTTTATTTTTATTTTTGGAGACTCTCAGCCCAGTGCACAATCTCGGTAGCATCGGTGAGGATCCAGTAACAGATTGGGTAGGTTCTTAACAAAGTTTTGAATTTTTCCGGGTAGCGGCTGTAAATCCTACTCTTTTCGATTTCCAACTGCCGAGGGAATTTTAACATGCGCAACACTGAATACGGAGTCCCATTATATTACCCAAAGATCCGGGGAAATATTGGAAGATCCACGTGAAAAAATTCCAGTCTCCGGCGTGATTTGAACCAGCGACTTCCAGCACATGAGACCGACGTCTTAACTTGATATCACTCAGTCCCTTCGTCTTCATGTAAAAATTTGATGGAACTGTCTGTTTATCTTTAGCCACGCGTGTGGCCTACATAACTACCATTTACCTCAGCGGTAGGTAATGTTACGCTGGAAGGAAAAACAAATCGTTTTCCGTCAAATCATCCTCTCTTAATGTCTATGTGTGCTCCTGCTGTTTTCCGTGTGTCTGACGATCTAACAATTCCCTGTCGTTTGTTTAGCGCTTTCTAATTTGTTTTCTTATTCTGAGTGTGGCATTTCAGAATTATGTTGGGCATATCTATTGACCTTGAACGTGATATAACAATAATTTTGATTCTCATGCGCCTGATTAGCAAAGCGGCAGAGCACTGACGTCTCCAGGTAAAAGGTACCGAGTTCGCTCCCCGTTATCGACACGCTTCAGTTTACGTAAAATTGGTACTTTCACCTACTTAAGAAAGGAAAGACAGTGAGGATGGAGCTGAAAATTCCATGTTCCAACTCTTAAAAAGCGACCTACCAAAGTAGTATCCAACACATCATCCCTGACAGTAGTGTCTGCTATTCAACGGTCAAACTAAAGCAACTACTATCACTACAGCTTTTATTCCCTTTGCTGAGGTTCGCTGAGAGGATTAATAGGGCTGCGAAATAAAGGTCGCTTGCCTATGCAGTCATTGCGAAGATGCAAGCTAGTTTTATTTTACTTCGATATGGAACATTCAATGTCACAGGGATGTTAGGAACGTGTGCCTCATTGGTCAGGAATCACTCGATCACGTGTCACATTGGTATATTGCTATGTTTGCTTATTATTCATATACAGAAGCGTATCTACTGATAATAGGGTGGGGGCTCTTTCCGACAACGATGTTGTTTGTTTTTGTTGCTGTTGTTTTAGCCCACAGTGAGTGAGTTTACTTTTTTGTGCGCCCTGCAAAGGGTGTTAAGTGGCGGGTAGTAGCAGCTTTCCTCACATCCTAAGGGCGCAGATGAAGGTGGATCGCAGTCTTCCAAGCGGTTGTGCTAATTTTGACGTCATCTGCTTGAAGCTCACAACTAAGGGGATCATGTCAATCCACATCTCGTCAGCCAGACTGTCTTGAAAACAACCTGTTTCCAGGAAACGCTACGTGGAAGAGAGATAGTGGTCTTGGTCAGTATATTCTGCCTAACCATGACGCGACGTCCTGGTCAGTATGTTGTGCCTGGCCCTGACGCGACGTCCTGGTCAGTATGTTGTGCCTGGCCCTGAAGCGACTTCCTGGTCAGTATGTTGTGCCTGGCCCTGACGCAACGTCCTGGTCAGTATGTTGTGCCTGGCCCTGACGCGACGTCCTGGTTAGTATGTTGTGCCTGGCCCTGACGCGACGTCCTGGTCGGTATGTTGTGCCTGGCCCTGACGCGACGTCCTGGTCAGTATATTGTGCCTGACCATGACGCGACGTCCTGGTCAGTATGTTGTGCCTGGCCCTGACGCGACGTCCTGGTTAGTATGTTGTGCCTGGCCCTGACGCGACGTCCTGGTTAGTATGTTGTGCCTGGCCCTGACGCGACGTCCTGGTTAGTATGTTGTGCCTGGCCCTGACGCGACGTCCTGGTCAGTATGTTGTGCCTGGCCCTGACGCGACGTCCTAGTCAGTATGTTGTGCCTGGCCCTGACGCGACGTCCTGGTTAGTATGTTGTGCCTGGCCCTGACGCGACGTCCTGGTCAGTATGTTGTGCCTGTCCCTGACGCGACGTCCTGGTCAGTATGTTGTGCCTGGCCCTGACGCGACGTCCTGGTCAGTAGGTTGTGCCTGGCCCTGACGCGACGTCCTAGTCAGTATGTTGTGCCTGACCATGACGCGACGTACTGGTCAGTATGTTGTGCCTGGCCCTGACGCGACGTCCTGGTTAGTATGTTGTGCCTGGCCCTGACGCGACGTTCTGGTCAGTATGTTGTGCCTGGCCCTGACGCGACGTCCTGGTCAGTATGTTGTGCCTGGCCCTGACGCGACGTCCTGGTCAGTATGTTGTGCCTGGCCCTGACGCGACGTCCTGGTCAGTATGTTGTGCCTGGCCCTGACGCGACGTCCTGGTCAGTATGTTGTGCCTGGCCCTGACGCGACGTCCTGGTCAGTAGGTTGTGCCTGGCCCTGACGCGACGTCCTGGTCAGTATGTTGTGCCTGGCCATGACGCGACGTCCTGGTCAGTATGTTGTGCCTGACCCTGACGCGACGTGATGGTCAGTATGTTGTGCCTGGCCCTGACGCGACGTCCTGGTCAGTATGTTGTGCCTGGCCCTGACGCGACGTCCTGGTCAGTTTGTTGTGCCTGGCCCTGACGCGACGTCCTGGTCAGTATGTTGTGCATGGTCGAACTATCGTCTCAGTTCCTCTACTCTTTCCGACAACCATAGTGCAGTGACTCTAACCGGAACCATAGAGTGGTGACTCTAAGTGACAACCATAGAGGGGGAACTCTAACCGACAACCATAGAGTGGGGAGTCTTTCCGACAACCATAGAGCGGGGATTCTAAATGACAATTATAGAGTGGTGACTCTAACCGACAATCATAGTCTTGACTCTAAACAACAACCACAGAGTGAGCGTCTAGCCAACAACCATATAGTTGGGACTCTAACCGACAACCATAGAGTGGTGACTCTAACCGACAATAGAGTGGTGACTCTAACCGACAACCATAGAGTGGTGACTCTAACCGACAACCATATATAAGAAACTATATAATATATTTTTCATCTTTTCGCCAGCTCATTTTCCTACGTGAACTTCAAACAGTCAAGATCAAAATATTGTAGCTCCCAGTGAAGCTTAGGTTCTCACCAAAGATATCAAGTCTTCCTGTGCTGAGTCTTTTCTTGTCTGCCTCTATTTCTCTAACTTTGGGGATTCCAAAACAGACACTGTCTTTTAATTCTATTAGCCAATTTTCTGAATATATGTTCTATCCAATGCCAATGTCTTCTACCAGCGCCATGTTCCACTGACATTGTTAGAGACGCCATTATTCTGTCTGGCTTTTATCATGTGACGATTATCAGTGATTTTATAGACAGAACATGATGTAGCGAAAAGAATAGAATAGATTTCTCTCGTAAATATGAATGTCTGTACGTCGAAAATATTGTAAGCTAAGGACGACCAATGTTCAATCAGTCAATCAATTAAAGCATACACGCTTCCTTTTGAGGGTATGTCTTCAATAAATACCGCTCAAAGTTATATCTCAGGGTCATACAATGTGAATTATAACATCTGTAATTTGTTGGTAGATTGTTAGCTACAACTACTACATAAATCACCACTAGAAAAGCACACCTAGTACTTTGGCACAGGGTTCCTAAAGAAGACCAACTGTAGTGATTGCTTTATACCACCGCTGAAGTGAATAAAGGGACACGACAGCGAGTGAAAACTAGGTCTGCTTTCAACAGAACGCCTGGGGATTAAAAAGGACCAATGAAAAACACGCTTCCAGATAACATTCGTCAAAACTTAGTGGAACCAAAACTACAAGAACAAACAAATGTCCTTTATTGCCAGGCCGCATTTGTTGACTTTCTAGATGGTTTATAGAGATTCTGGGTGTCCTTCTAATGCACATTTCATGCGTTATATTTTCCCCCCTGGAGCTGAGTATTTCACAATTTGGACCACACTTAGACATACCAACAGGCTGTTCTTTGTGCGAACTGATAGACATCTAGAGTTCAAGGCCTTCAAGGAGAACTTCAAGGAATGGTCTGGCTATTTTCCTTTGTGATAATTACCCTTCTCATGTTCCGAGTACGATGCTCCAGTGTGGTTAATTTTTCCCTTCAACAAAAATTCTACTAGTTTTTAAAGGTCGCCAGGGAGAGTGGCTTCCATCTTGCGTCTGCTGTTTGCTTTTCCAGTTTATATTACGTAATTAACGTAGTGGCGTTGAGAGTAGCCAGAAAAGATTTTTTTAACCATGCGAGCCCGCTGTGTGTGTTAAATTAAAGTCTGTTAACAGACCAGTTACGTCGATTTAATGGCTCTCCACCGGCGCTGTGAATTACTGCATACGTGCTCACGTCCACATATTCAGCCACACAATGGTTCAGTGCCGTTTGCTACCATGTGCTTTGTTCATTGTTTCGTGTTTTGTCTATTTTTCGTGTCGTTTGTTCATTGTTCCACTAAAGCCTACCTTGCTGATTTCACTAATAAAGTATTCTCGTGAAATCCTGGTTATTTGTCTTTCACTCTCAAATAATCACAGCTATTTCTCTACATAAACTTGGCCGTTCGTTTCGGGAAGCTCGAGACACCAAATCCTTTTTCACACAACATGACCTCTTTCTTTTTATAAATGTCCGCCATAATAATAGTTGTGACGTCAATGATTATCGTCGCTGTGATTTGTTAGGTGTTCTCAGATGTCTTGTTCGTTGTCCCTAACTCAGATGTCTTGTTCGTTGTCCCTTACTCAGATGTCTTGTTCGTTGTCCCTTACTCAGATATTTTGTTGGTTGTCCCTAACTCAGATGTCTTGTTGGTTGTCCCTAACTCAGATGTCTTGTTCGTTGTCCCTTACTCAGATATTTTGTTCGTTGTCCCTAACTCAGATGTCTTGTTCGTTGTCCCTAACTCAGATGTCTTGTTCGTTGTCCCTAACTCAGATGTCTTGTTCGTTGTCCCTAACTCAGATATCTTGTTCGTTATCCCTAACTCATATATTTTGTTCGTTGTCCCTAAATCAGATATCTTGTTCGTTGTCCCTAACTCAGATATCTTGTTCATTGTCCCTAATGAGGGTCTTCTTACGAAGGTGTCGTTTTGTTTCTGCTTCGACGCGATATCTGTGACATAATTCATGTATTGTCAATTATAATTTATCACTCAGTAGGATTGGACAAAAGTAAGAGAGAGAGCCATGTTGTCAATACGTTCCTCCTGGTCGACAGGTCTGAAGAAAATCGAAAGACCTCTAAAGCCAAAGACCTCAAGTTTGGACACCAGGTGCAGAGCACAGGACTGAAATGTAGATGACCTATCTTTCAGTCAGCCCAACCTCTGCAGGATAGTCCCAGAAAATACCACACTCAAAAAGGGAATGAATTGACGACAGGTTAGATGGATCGAACTGTAGGAAGAACCTGCGATTGGATGAACACCGCTTACCTTACGCAACATGCAAAACACTAAATGAACTCCGATATGGACTGGTGTATCACGATGTAGGAAGAACTTCAAGGGATAGGAATACAGGGGCGATGAAACTCGTGACTGTGGGGCAACACAAGGCTCAGATCGCCTGATGATCTGCCTAGACCTTCTGGAAACATGCAATATGGATGCCATGTTGAAGTTGAACGTCAAGGCAATCCGCGTGGTCGAACATTGGAAACAGCACGTCTGACGTGGACACTGTATATTGGAAACAGCACGTCTGACGTGGACCCTGTGCATTGGAAATAGCACGTCTGACGTGGATCCTGTTCATTGGAAACAGCACGTCTGACGTGGACCCTGTACATTGGAAACAGCACGTCTGACGTGGACCCTGTGCATTGGAAACAGCACGTTTTACGTGGTACCCTTGGCATTGAAAACATGTTGTCTGACGTGGTACCTTGAACATTGACAACATGTTCTCTGACGTGGTACCCTGAACATTGACAACATGTTGTCTGACGTGGTAACCTGAACATTGACAACATATTGTCTGACGGGTACCCTGGACACACAAAGTAAGACCCAATGACCACATGAGGGCTATAGGCAGTCTTACGTCCTTGTTGAAAGATACTACTATAGAAATAACAGCGTGCTGTTGTGAATTTTGGGGAGTTGTCTTTCCTGCTACGCCTCCCACACAGCGCATCTCACTGGTCTCGATATTTCGTTTGTGCCTCGCTCTCTAATAGGGCCCATGTTTTACACTGATAACGTAACGTTGTGATGATACACATGTTTATCAGAATCTGTTTAGTGGACATAGTGGCACTTGGATGTTTCAGTATGGTGCTAGCTGCTAGTGCACCTTCTTTGCTGTTTGAATTCTATTTTCGCTCTGTCTGTCCTGTCTGCCGTCCTGTGTGAAGACATTTCCAAGGTACGTAAATTCACGTACCTGCTTTAGAGTTATGCCGCGTTACTTCAAGAACTTATTGTAGCATAATGTATCTACCCCCCCCCCCTCTCTCTCTCTCTCTCTCTCTCTCTCTCTCTCTCTCTCTCTCTCTATTCTACTAGAATTCTAACCAAAATCTGGGTAAAGTGGTTTTAACTACAGTGTGTCAGAAAAGTCTAGTACTTATCTTAAATCGCGAAATCCCCACCTACCTTCTAGCGTTGATGTCATTAACGACCTGCTAAATATAAAAATATGAATCTGTTGCCATTGATTCTGAATTTTGGGACACCCTGTAGTTTAACTGCCTATGAAAATAAATACTTCTGGAATCAAAGGTTAGTTACTGCAACCATTACCTCAGATGATCACTTTGATTCCCCAAAACGAATATTATAAAGTGAACGAATTGCCAATGATGTATAAAACGTAAAAGTATAAAGTTATTTGTCAGTTTGTTGTGGATGATGTTATGCATTATGTTCGCTGTTTTTGGTGGTGTTAGTGCAGGATAAATTGTGCTGCATTTTTACATTTGGACTGCATTATCTGTGCTATTTGATCCACATTTTATATTTGGTCCGAGTTATCTGTGCTTTTCAGCGGTGCACATCTTGCATTTAGACTGAATTATCTGCGCTTCTAGTCCGACGCATTTTACATTTGTTCTGAGTTGTCTGTACTCTGGAGGAGAGCACATTTTACATTTGGAATAAGTTATCTTCCCGTCCCTCCTTCTACCCTTTCCCACTCTATCCACTTTTAGCAAGTTGTTATTCGGTTTAGTTCTCTTTAGCCCTTCACTGAATCCTGACTGTATTAAAAAAGGTAGTCTGAAGGTTTCCTCCTCCTGGATAAATTACCACATATGGCTTACAGGCTTGAATTACACAAATCACCCTGATTTTAATGAATTACTTAAATTTCGCATCCTCCTATAGGAACAGTCTGACCGGAGATGGCCAGAAGTTAAGCGTTTGATGTCAAATGGTATGTGCTATGCCTAGTAAGCATTTTCTGAGAAATGAGAACTCATCATTAATTCCTCGCGCAGCTAAGGTGGCATTTGAGAGATGTAGTGTTGTAAGCTGTTATCCTAGCTAAATGAACAGCCACCCCTCATAGTAGATCCTTCTTCTTCTTCTTCGTACGTAGATCCAATATGGAACATAATTACAGAATGGGTGAGAACAATATTAGAAAGATAGAACAGGAAAAAGACATAGGGGTTATAATATATCACACAGATAAAGGTGAGTGAACAATTCCAGGTAGCAGTGAAAAATGCAAATACAATGTTAGGTATGATAACAAGAGATATTGAATATAAGAGCATAGAAGTAATAGTCTAACTATATAAAGCATTAGGTACATGTAGAATGGAATACTGTGTAGAAGTGTGGATTCCTTATCGTAGAGGGGATATAAACACGCTGGAAACGATACACAGAAGAGCAACACAATTTATAGTGGGATTCCAGAACTATAGTTATGAGGAAAGTCTTAGAAAAACCAGCCTATATTGTCTAAAAAAGGAAAGGTTTCGATGTGATTGAATACATGTTCCCAGTATGACGTATGAAGAGTCAAAACGGCTTATCAAAGCCAGATACATGACCAAATGGGAAACCGAACATACTGGTTACACCAAAAACGATGCCTATTACCAGTTGAACCGAAGAGAGCAGGTCGTTGTCTTCAGACTTCGCACTGGCCACAATAGACTGAGGTACCACCTATTCAACAAATTGAAGATAGGGTGTACCGACGAATGCCCGTGCGGTACTGGTAAAATGACCACTGAACATCTGCTGCAGAACTGGCCGACATACGAGGATCAGAGAGAGCAGATGTGGCCATTACCAGTGGAACTGCAAGACAAGCTCTATGGCAGTGGCGACAGCCTCAGGATGATCGCCGCTTTTTTCGAAAAAATAATGGTTACTGTCTGACTGCGTACGCAGAAGAAGAAGAAGAATACATGTTCATAAAATAATCAAAGGAAAGGATAAATTAGACAATAACAAGTTTTTCAAAATACTGCCGCCTACAAGAACAAGCGGGCACAGCTACACATTAACTAAAGAAAGGTCTAGATTAGATACTTGGACATATATTGTTAGTCAGAGAATGGTGAATGCATGGGATACATTGCCCTCCAAATAGGGGAGGCAGGGTCAATTAATACATTCAAGAATAAATTCGATGCGCATAGTTATTTTTAGATCAAAGGAATATAAAAGAAACTGGTTGTATACAAACTCTTCAGAGTCATCTAAACCAATATAAAGACGTTAAGTCAAGTTATTGATATAATGGATTGAGGGAAGAGAGATGGGTTAAAAAGTTGAGACAACTGAATTACCGGGACGAAATTTAAACTTCGTGTTTAGCTGTCACTTGTGTGAAGTTTACTTGGCAGTCGCCAACAATGAAGGGAACGCTAGAGAAGAGACGCACCATCAATAGCAGGGGCAGCCATAATGTTCTGTCCTGATGAGGTACCATGCCCACGCCTTCTTATGACGTTATCAGGTGTCATGGCGCCAAGCCCCGATCTGCACGCGACTAGCAGTAATAAGGAATCAGCTGTCCCTGGCTAAACGTTTTCGTTCCCGCTTTTCTTCGTCTTCTTACGTTTAGACGTTAGCTGGAATAGATCTAACGAGCGCATGATCAGCCTCAGATCATTGACATGCTCATGTAACTTGTCAGGGAGTGGTACGGGAGATGTCCATGTATGCTTGTCTGCCCGTCTGATGTTGAGCACTTGTATAGCAAATGCTCAGCGCTGTTTCCGGTCGGTTTTTTTTTTAAAGTCGTTTTTATCTGCGTGTGCCTTTTTTTCCTAAGGTGGTGTGCGTTTTACTGTGTTTTGTGTTCAATGGCTCAGTGCATCCATAATGTGTTTTGTGCTTAATGGCTCAGTGCATCCGACTTCAGCACGCATTAGAAATTGATTTACTGCCCACAAGGGTAGGACCTTGCTGTTTCAAAAATCCGAACCCAGCATGTCTGGTTTGTAAGATGTGTCACTAATCACTTCGCCACGCTGCCACATAGTTCCCTGTTAAGTTTATCGTTTTTCTTATCACTATATTTGGGGAACTGCGACGCGTCGGTCAGGTACAATATACTGACCAGAATGTCGTGTCAGGGTCAGGCACAACATACTGACCAGGAAGTCGTGTTAGGGTCAGGCTGAACATACTAACCAGGGAGTTGTGTCAGGGTCAGGCACAACATACTGACCAGGGCCTCGTGTCAGGGTAGAACACAACATACTGACCAGGGCGTCGTGTCAGGGTCAGTTACAATATACTGAGCAGAACGTCGTGTTAGGGTCAAGCACAACGTACTGACCAAGACCACAATCTCTCTTTCATGAAGCGTCCCCTGGACACAGGCTATTTTCAAGACAGTCTGGCTGACGAGATGTGGATTGACGTGATCCCCCTAGTAGTTAGCGTCACGCATATGAAGCCAAGCATATCACAACCGCCTGGGGGACCGTGGTCCACCTTCATCAGCACGATCAGGATGTGAGGAAAGCTGCTCCAACCCGCCATTTAACGCACTTTTTTAGAGCTCGCAAAAGAGTTAACTTACTCATTGTGGGCATTAAACAACAACAACACTATATTTCTTATTGCCTACCCTTGTCTCATGTATCACTATATTTCTTATTGCCTACCCTTGTCTCATGTATCACTATATTTCTTATTGCCTACCCTTGTCTCATGTATCACTATATTTCTTATTGCCTACCCTTGTCTCATGTATCACTATATTTCTTATTGCCTACCCTTGTCTCATGTATCACTATATTTCTTATTGCCTACCCTTGTCTCATGTATCACTATATTTCTTATTGCCTACCCTTGTCTCATGTATCACTATATTTCTTATTGCCTACCCTTGTCTCATGTATCACTATATTTCTTATTGCCTACCCTTGTCTCATGTATCACTATATTTCTTATCGATTACCCTTGTCTCATGTATCACTATATTTCTTATCGCTTACCCTTGTTTCATGTATCACTATATTTCTTATCGCCTACGCTAACCACACTTTTCACTATATTGTTTATCGCCTACCCTTGTCACAGTTATCACATTTATCCCCTGTATATTTGAATCCGTCTTATTTTTATCTCCTTTTTAAAAAAAACCTTCTTTGCCCCTAGTCATGCACATACAATTAAAACGGTCTATTTTCGTTCACATAGTTGTTTATAATTTAATTTCTTTAAGCGTTCCTTCCTCGCAAACTATTTGTGTCAGTATGCCCTTGATTTCACAGACGTCTTGATTTCCTGTACATTTTCATGTTGTCTGTAATTTATATACCTTATAAGGATGCCCTTACTGACAAGTTCTAGCCATTTAGAGGTTTTCTTTTCCACTGGGAACTCTAGAAACCGTATAATTTTTCATATTCACGCAACAAAACGTGTCAATTTTGTCTAGTTTTTCTTTCGGATACCATCGAAACTTTTACCAGACGGTTAGTATAAAAAATGGATCCAAGTAATTTGGTCAACCTCATCGAAACAAATATTGCACAAAATGTCACTAGTGTACATACTTTGAAATGTGAATATTTGTTTGCTTGTCTACTGTAAATTGTGCTATCTCCGCAATTTTGATTTGCTATAGTTGATAGGATGGGTAGAGGGAGGCGGGACTAGACAAGGGTGGTAAATACTGACGTGGCTACTTAGGTAGTAAAGTTAATCGGTTAGTGAGGATGCTGGAGATGATGTTGGTGTTTTATATTACCAGGGTGGCAACGTGGTTAAAAATCAGGTCGGGGCTTATCTGTTAGAGCGAAAGGTAGGTTGCCCATCGGAGATGGACGTGCATGCCAGCAATGTCCATTATATTGGAATGAGGATGAGCTAGGTCTTCTTCTTCTTCTTCTTCTTCTTCTTCTTCTTCTTCTTCTTCTTCTTCTTCTTCTTCTTCTTCTTCTTCGTTCGTTCTCAATCTCCCACTACCAAATCCTGAAAGAGCTTAAGTAGCAGAATGTAGTCCAGAGAACGGAATGCGTTGTGTCGTAGTTTACAGCTTGACTGCGATATTTGCACCTTTCGGTCCAACACATCCGACTTCAGCAAGCATTTTTTGAGTACCGGGTTAGCATTCCCTCTTCGATCCCTTCTCCTTAGCCAGTCTGCCCTTTTGCAGCCTGTTATCCAGGATCACCGCATGGAGGTGTAGAAGGGTCTTGGCAGCTCTGGTTCGCTGGCCCTGATGCTAGCAGTCAGCTATGGGTCGCTGACCACTGCAGCTCATGCGCTGCTCAGCATCTTGATCCCGAGCTAGGTCTAATATGCTGTTGTTAGTTCAAAACACTTTCTTGACGAGGAAACACTATTGCCAACCACATTGACTAGGTCTTGTCGGTTATATCAGTGCACGAGGCCGAACATGCAGCAGTAAATAAGTTGACACAGACAGCCGACTCACAGCTGGCTGTTCACATCAGGATCAGTGACCCATAACTGAGGGCAACCTCATTCCGAAACCACGTGGCGTCCCTGGGCATAGACTGCACCAGCGTAGTCCGACTAAGACTATTGTCCATCGCAGTGGGAAGGCAAACCTGGTACACAAAAGCCTTATTAAATCAGATGTGTTGGACCGAAAGGCGCATATATCGCAGCCTCGCTGTAAACTACGGCACGACGTTTAACGTCCTTCCATGACAAACGCCGAATAAAAAGAAGATATCAGTGCGCGAGAGCCATCACAAATTAGAAAACATCCAAATCTGAACTCTTGTGCATCGCTAAAAATATGGCACCCCAGGAGATGCAGTCCGCGGAAAGCACACGCATCGATTGTAGGACAACTGTCTGATATATCTTTAGTGAACGCAGTTAACGTGTTGAGGAGGGCTTTTGTAGCAGAGAGATAAGTCGTTCGCCTCTAAACATAGGGCCTTTGTAGTAGAGAGATAAGTCGTTCGCCTCTAAACATAGGGCCTTTGTAGCAGAGAGGTAAGTCGTTCGCCTCTAAAAATTGGGCCTTTGTAGCAGAGAGGTAAGTCGTTCGCCTCTAAACATAGGGCCTTTGTAGCAGAGAGGTAAGTCGCTCACCTCTAAACATAGGACCTTTGTAGGACAGAGGTAAGTCGCTCGCCTCTAGACATAGGGCCTTTGTAGCAGAGAGGTAAGTCGCTCGCCTCTAAACATAGGGCCTTTGTCGCAGAGAGGTAAGTCGCTCGCCTCTAAACATAGGACCTTTGTAGGACAGAGGTAAGTCGCATGCCTCTAAACATAGGGCCTTTGTAGCAGAGAGATAAATCGTTCGCCTCTAAACATAGGGCCTTTGTAGCAGAGAGATAAGTCGTTCGCCTCTAAACATATGGCCTTTGTAGCAGAGAGATTAGTCGTTCGCCTCTAAACATAGGGCCTTTGTAGCAGAGAGGTAAGTCGTTCGCCTCTAAACATAGGGCCTTTGTAGCAGAGAGGTAAGTCGTTCGCCTCTAAACATAGGGCCTTTGTAGCAGAGAGGTAAGTCGCTCGCCTCTAAACATACGAAAGATGAAGCATGAACGGTCTGGCATTGTAAACCACGTGGTCTCAATGAAAGGAAGATATTGCTCCTGTCTTAAAGGAGACGGACAATAAATGCAGAGATCCCGTGTACACGATGTGTGCGGACAGTAACCCTTGGTAGTTGACAATCGGAAAGAGCATGGTGTTGGCCGCTGTCTGGGCAAACATTTATACAAATAATGAAACTCCTGCCCAGTGCAGTGGTTAGTAAGCGACCTATGTTCGATACCCAATTGGTGCGGGACTATGTTTCAATTGTAAATGGTTCTCCTAGTCGACCTAGGCTAAACAAATTGGGAATCAGAGCAAATCTGGGAAATAAAACGGCCGGCGTGATGCTTACCACATCACCCATAGTGTGCCATTGGTTAAGAGAGTATGGGTCAGACACCATATTCCTTACATGCCACATTGACGTGTTTACGGGATCTTCACATCGTTTTTTACTTTACGCCAACTTCCTTCCTCCCAGGCTAAGTTAGAGGGCAGGAAGTAGCATCGCACAGAGAACCAACCTTGCTCGTTTGAATACCAGGATTCCTGGTATTGCAAATTATAGTGTCTTAATCAGACTCTTAATCTTTGCTTCAGAGGGTACACAAGGAGTAATTGCGACACAGATGCCAAGCAGACAAAGAGGCCTCACACCTACATGGACGTGTTTTGATCTCCTGTTCTGGACATGCTGGCGTTCATAGCAGAAAAAGAGCCGGATTCTTGAAAGCAACAAACAAAAAAACAAAACAAAAAACACTCTTAGTGTGAGCGTGCGAGCATCAATATATTTGGGAAGGGGTGAGGGATATCAAGCAAATGATGGTATTCACATACAGACACTGCTGTCGGGGATCAAGTTTAGAAACTTCATAGTACATGGCGTTAGTTAGCTATTTATGGATGACGATGGCCATTTCTTTTGTCCGCTACTTTTCATTTCCTAACAGTACGATATATACATATTTAGATTTGCATCCACTGGAGCGTATAGATAAAGGATACTGAAGACTTTACTTTTGCCTTGAGAAGCCAGTGTTCTACCACACTGCCACTCATACGCTTATATTGAGGAAATACTGAAACCAACTAATAATGACACGGTTATCCATGAAATATCTATTCACTGCAATTGATGAAATATTACTATAATTGTAATATCTCCACTGTAATTGATAAAATATCAATCCATTGGAATCTTTTAAATATCAATCAACTGAAATCGATTAAATATCAGTCAACTGTGATCGATTAAACATCAATTCATTACTAATCAATGAACTATCAATCCACTACTAATCAATTAAATATCAATCTACTACTAATCAATGAAATATCAATCCACTACTAATCAATAAAATATCAATCCACTACTAATCAACGAAACATCAATCCACTACTAATCTATTAAATATCAATTCACATATATTAGAAGTGTTAAACCATGCCATAGTTGAAAAGCCCAGTTCTCGACAAAATAGCACAAGCAGATTAAACTTACAACAACGACCGATCGTCTAGCTTGTAGTTTCATTGTCTACTATTCTCTTCTATCAACCGAGCGGCACTTGGCTGGAAAATTTTGGAACACAGTATCATTCCAAACGTATCATAAAAGGTGACTAAAGAGGGTTGTGCACGACGCTAGCAAATTCTTGCACCCAGGCTTCATTAAAAACGCCAGTTGTGGTGATGACAGCAGACATATGTGTATATCCACATGCAATATTGATCTATGAAAACAGCGTGTCTTATTTATTTCAGTTTTGAAAAGTAATCTTCACTGGATTGCCGACAAAATTAACTTTGTACACAACAAAATCGCCCACGTCACGTCATACATTGAGCTGGAGTGTCCTGCCAAGGGGTCTCCACGACCGACAATCGAGTGGTTCAAGAATGGAGAGCTGATTCAAGAGCAGAAGTCAGGAAGGGTAAGTTGTAGCCACGTGGAAGTATGCTTCAGTTCTCATTTATGTAGATGCGTACCTGTAGTCCGCATATGTAGCACCTGTCCCACCTGTAGCACCTGTCCCACCTGTAGCACCTGTCCCATAGCAGTTAACCACTTGGTCCAGTCCTGCCCAATGTTCTCATTGGTAAATAAAGGGACAGGTGACTTCACCCAGTTTCTGTTCTGTTCTGTACTAGGAGTCGAATTCACTGCAATCCGGGCATACTCATATGTGCTCAGTCTCTCTCAGCTGATGGCGCAAAGTGTGGATGCTGATGGTGCCTGTAGCCTGTTGGTTGTACAACTTCCTGTTTCGTCCTCTCAGATTCTCCGATCCAGTGAATCCTAATTTGATTCCAAAGTGCCACAGCCTGTGCCTTGCAGACTCATCCAAAGCAGTGTCGTTCTCCAGCAGGTGGTCGTTGATAACCTTCACTATGTCACCTTCATCCATGTCCGATGGGCCTGTTATGGGTGCGTGTGACGCCAAAAAATCAGCTCGCTCGTTGCCCGGAACCCCAGCATGACCAGGACAGTAGATCCACACCCAGTTTCACTGCTTGGGAAACTAAAAGTCACGTGTCGAGAACCGTGTGATGATTGTTGGCTCTGAAAGAGACATCGGTGTGGATGTCTAATGAGAAACTGGATGGATGTACACATATTCATCGATGTTTGTTAAAATATTATTTTGTTGAAATAAGAAAGAATATGTTTTCTGTCACACTCCACACTCAGTGATGATTTAGTATTTTCTGTCGCACACAGATCAGGCCAGGTCATCCCGTAACTGGTGAGGTCGTTGGGGCACACATGAAGACATCCTCACAACCCCACGCCACCAATCTCTGTCAGTGGCCGCTGCCTGTGCCTCCTCTGGTAAAAGATTGGTCCATTCTTTTATGTTGTCCATCCATCTCCTTCTGGGACGACCTCTTCGTCGTCTGTCTTGCACCTCTCCGTGCAGGATTGTATTTCCAAGAACGGTTGATGTCGATATGTGGCCGCACCAAGCAAGCTACTTTCCGTCATTTGACCGTTGATAATAGATGTTCAGAAGGTCCTATTGCTGTTGTAATTCTTGCTCGTATTTCCTCATTTATAACTCTGTCATTGTATGTGACATAGAAAAGATAAATAATACTTTGTCACGTTCAGTATTAATATGGTATCGCCTGTTACACTCATACAAAGTATGATATCTTCTGTCACACTCAGTAAAGGTATAGCTTATGTCGCGCACATATAAGGTAGTATATCATCTCTCACAATCAGTGTAGATATGCAATGTTCTGTGACACTCAATATGGAATCTTCTGCCGATCAGAAAAGCGGTGATATCTTCTATCACACTCAGTATAAATATTAATTTTTCCCAGTGTCATATTTGCTGTCGTTAAGGTACACTGTTGTTAATTCCTTCCTTGCCAATGTAAACTGGGCACATATTTGTGTCCCCAAGAGATCCAGTATAGAACTTGTTCACAGCCGGATGGCTAGAATCAGTTTTGTAATTATTTGTGTCCAAATTTCAGCCCCGGATATATCCTGTTTCAAATTTATCAAAATGCCATTACCTTCGTGGTCCGACCAGCTGACTCGAAATGCCACAGGCATCTGGACGTTAGCGTCATCTGTTAATGGTTTCAGAGGACTGGAATTGTACACTTAAGTAATGTTGTCTGTCGTGGACCTGCTGCCTGCTTGCTGAGAGTAGCATCTATGACAGAACCATAATTTATTCAGCGTATTTAAGTTTGCCATTTTATTATTGCTGTGCTTCATCCGGGCAGATTCCTCTCTATGTCCTGAACCATCTGTAGATTTATTGGAGCTTTCATATTTATAGAGCACAGCGGCTCTGGATGATTTATCTAGAAGGAAGATTTAATTTCGTTAATTTATTTATGCCCAGCCGTTCGTCCATGATGCCGCTTCACGCAGACGATTTAGCATTTTTGAGAATGCGCAATATTTGTCTCCGGTGTTGCTCTCATAAATAACGTTTCGCGCATAATCTATTTCTCAGTGAAATAAATTGCTTTTTCTTTTTACGTTCTTGATCATGGTTAATTAGAAAAGAAACGAAAGTAAAAATGATTTTAATGAGGTTGGTACAGTTCACTACCAAGAAGATATTTTTTTGCTTGTTGGTTGATTAAAGACGTGCTTCCGTCTTTCTTTTTACCTGCACATGTCTGTTCAGTGTTAGCTAAAAATGTCCATGATTTACTTGTTTCAGATTACATTGAATAGATGGAATCTAGTTATCGCAGATTTGATGCTTCAGGATGAAGGCAACTACATGTGTGTGGTGTCAAACGTTCACGGATCTCTCAACTGGACTTACGAGCTAGAGATTCTTCGTGAGTAACTCCACTTTAACATCTATCAATCAATCACAACCTTTTGAGCTTCCATATGAAGCATAGTAAAGTAAAGTAACCCATAGCATTAATGCCGTAGGGGTGTAAGGTGTTAGCGATCTCACATTTCAAAGACTCGGCTATATGAGGGCGGTAGCCATCTCCTCTCCTTCGCCGCTTTTACTTCCTGGACTGAACCGGTACCCATTTAAGGCTGGGTCGACCCGGGAGCCATTGCGGTCTGAAAAAACATTACCGCCTCAACTGGGGAATGAACACAGGACCACTCAGATACGAAGCCAATGCGCTAACCACTGCGCTATGCATAGACTTTTAACAAATACATCCTACATGATCGAATGTTGACCTGTTCATTTCTGTCCAAGTTGTTGTCGCTTAAAGTGTCTGCGGGATGGGGTAGCCAGTCCCATGCGTAACTCTCCTTAGTGCCTCCTATGGCAAGACGGGCAGAGTACAGCCCCACGCGTAACTCTCCTTAGTGCCTCCTATGGCAAGACGGGCAGAGTACAGCCCCACGCGTAACTCTCTTTAGTGCCTCCTATGGCATGATTGGCAGAGTACAGCCCCACACGTAACTCTCCTTAGTGCCTCCTATGGCAAGACTGGCAGAGTAGTGTTACATTTCTTTGCTCTTCTTTTGGGCGCCGGTTACATTCGGGCATTTAACAAGTACTGGACGTACACAAACCATTGCAGAGTGGCTAAAGTGTCCTGTTCTATGTACACTAAACTTGTACATTTTCTGTGTAGCGGCTGGGGCCCCTTATTGGCGAGGAAAGAATATCAGCACCCTACTATACAACGTCAGCACTTTCAGCACTGTTCCGGACTGAACACATCACCCAGGTGAAATCAAGTCGGACCATCCTCCATTTTTCAAAAAGAGTTGTGCATAATGATTCGCATCTCTGCTTCAACTGAACCGTAGGACCACTAATGCAGTTGTCCTGTAACCAAATGTTTGAATATACAGTTTCAAAAGCAGTGGTTTTACATAATGAGGTTGCTAGTCCCATGCGCAACCCTCATTAGCCGTCACTTAAGACATGCTCGAGATTGGTTACTATATTAGCATATACTCGTTAACATTTTGAGGAGGGATATCGGAATGACAAACGAATATCATTTATTGTTTTTTTCCTACTTTCTTCCGATCGTCTTGAAACGTTGTTTCGTAGCTTACCGCGAGGCTGCGACATCTGTGATTTTCGGCTCAACACATCCGTTTTCAACACATAATGTTTTGGATCGGGTTTGCCTTCTTCTCTTAAATCCCTATACCCTTAGCCAGACAATGGGAGTGCAGCCTGTAACCAGGGCCACCACTTGAAGGCGGAAGAGGGTCTTGTTCTCTTATGGTTCGCTGCCAATGACGTAAGCAGCCAGATATTAGTCGCTGGCCCCTGTCATATCTCAATCACTGATGCACCTTTGGTACTAGAAACCGATATTAAACGAAGTGTCACATAAACCAGCACTTATATTTGTTGTGCACTTATTTACATAACGTTATGTAGTGAAGACTGAAAATATCAAGCCACACAAACCACGAGAAGAGACAAGTAACAAAGGGAATGCATGAAAAAGTGGAAATATATAGCGTTATTAAAATAACCGTTACATTCTTTGTTTACGGATCGCTTATGAGAGCCACATAATCATCATGTGACCTCGGCGACAGCACAAATAAGAAGCCATAAAGATAAAAAGTTATAGTTCAGTTCAGTTCAGTTCATCCCGTAACCCATCAGGTCGTTGGGGCACACATGAAGAAAACTCCCCAAATCCCACGCCATCCCTTTCTGTGTGTCGCCGCCTGTCGTATGTCACCGGGACGAAGGCCTGACCACTCAGTGATGTTGTCCACCCATCTCTTCCTTGGACGTCCTCGTCCTCTCTGTGCGGGGTACGGAACCAAAGAGTATCGAGTTGGTAATTCCGTTGGACCTCGCGACGTGCCCGCACCAGGCGATCTTTCGTCTTTTTATAGCTGTGAACAGATCTTCAAAAGGACCAATAGCGGCTTCAACTCTCTGACGTATTTCTACGTTCGTGACACGATCTTTATATGTAACATTTAGGAGTTTTCTATAGCACCTCATTTCCATTGCATGTATTCTGCCCTGGATATCTGCTGTGATGGTCCAGGTCTCGCTGAAACCTATATGACAAGACAAGCGGCGACTCGCCCTCGGCAAAGAGTTATAACAAAAGATTATAGTTCCGTTTTAGGTAGCTTTCGACTGTTTTTGATAATTGATAAAATATCAAAGGAAGATTATCTTGTATTTTTAAGAGGTTTAGAATTACTTATGTGAGACGAACAAATTGAAACCAACAGGCAAGTGTTCACAATACATTCATCCAAAATTGATTCGTCTTTTCGCTGCAGCTTATGCATATGCTCACCCGTCGCAGCTGCTCTTTCACAGGAAGTATGTATCTGATCATTTGCAATTGCAGGTTCCTCTTATTTTTCTTATTATTTTTCTTATTATTTTTTTATTATTTTTCTCATTATTTTTCTTATTATTTTTCTTCTTCCTCGTTTGTCCCGAAAAAGACGCTGCGTCACACTTTATAGAGATTCTATCTGACCCTATTGGTCCAATATATTCGGTTTGAGCGCAGCTTTTTTAGTACCAGGTGTGCCTTCCCTGTTCCCTATACTCTTACCCAATCTGAGAAGGTGCAGTCTGATTCAAGGGCAACCAATTGAGGACGCTTGCGTCGCTGTCTCTGATACACGCAACCAGCTGTAAGCTGCTGTCAGACCATTCAATGCTTCGTCTTCGGTCCCGTTGGCAGGTTGAATAGTATGATTTTACATGATGAGGAGGTTGATGGTCACATGTACTATATACTTTAGTAATCTCTTCTGACATGCTTGGCCGAGGAGCAAATGGTAATCAGGACCAGGTGAAACTTACTTATCGATGGAGAGAAGAGAAATCAGTTCCAGGTGAAACTTATTTATCGATGGAGAGAAGAGTAATCAGGGCCAGGTGAAACTTACTTATCGATGGAGAGAAAAGAAATCAGGGCCAGGTGAAACTTATTTATCGATGGAGAGAAGAGAAATCAGGGCCAGGTGAAACTTACTTATCGATGGAGAGAAGAGTAATCAGGGCCAGGTGAAACTTACTTATCGATGGAGAGAAGAGAAATCAGGGCCAGGTGAAACTTATTTATCGATGGAGAGAAGAGTAATCAGGGCGAGGTGAAACTTACTTATCGACGGAGAGAAGAGTAATCAGGGCCAGGTGAAACTTACTTATCGATGGAGAGAAGAGAAATCAGGGCCAGGTGAAACTTACTTATCGATGGAGAGAAGAGAAATCAGGGCCAGGTGAAACTTACTTATCGATGGAGAGAAGAGAAATCAGGGCCAGGTGAAACTTACTTATCGATGGAGAGAAGAGAAATCAGGGCCAGGTGAAACTTACTTATCGATGGAGAGAAGAGAAATCAGGGCGAGGTGAAACTTACTTATCGATGGAGAGAAGAGAAATCAGGGCGAGGTGAAACTTACTTATCGATGGAGAGAAGAGAAATCAGGGCTAGGTGAAACTTACTTATCGATGGAGAGAAGAGAAATCAGGGCTAGGTGAAACATTCTGATTGACCCCTTAATCGACTAATCGACACTGTAATTCTCATAAGGGCTAGCTTACTGAAGAGCTTCATATTGCACTAAAGCCAAAAATAATAGGTATATTCCAATGATCCAAGGACAACGAGATGACATAATTCAAGACAGCCAAGTTATACCCCGTACGGTACCAAGTACAGCTAAGCAGAAAGGTGAAGCTAATGCATTTTTGTCAATGTTTAAACAAAAACAACAAACAAACCAAACAACCACTTTCACAGTGGAGCGTCAGTTTTAGGGATAACACAACTTATTATTTTAATCTACAAACAAATACAAGGTAAATAGAGCTTCAATGTGTAGTTATTATCATCATTCCATAGAACATATGCTTATATGATTGGAGAGCAGAAAGCTTGGCAGAATACGAACCCGTGACTGACTTTACTGATAAAAATAAATGTCGGAGTTTGGTGCTTATAATCAGGGAACAGAAAATGAACAACAAACACATATGGTTTAAGTAAAGTGCTCGGGCGTATAATACAGTGACATTAAATAAATGCTCTTAATGTATTCATTTATTAAAAGACAAAAGAAGTCGGGACTGTGTTGTTTTAGCGAGAAACATTCTCAATCAAGGTGGTCCAACTTCAGACTGCGGGCCCAAATGTTACCCGCATTAAAATAAAATAGTTTACCTTCGCTCCTGCAAAACAAATGTATTTATTATATGTATAATTTACTTGTATGAGCCTTAACCAAAATAGTACAGGGAAAAGCAACGGGTTACTGCATACAGCCATCATTGGAAACTGTTCAGCATGAGATAGCGTATTTCAACTGTTTATCAACAAAAACAATCATCACTGCGTTTATTCCAAATGTTGTGATCGTTTCAGGGTAGTGGACATTTATAAGGCTGAGATACAACGGTCCCTGCAGTTTTTAGTTTTTGAAAAAAGAGTGAACATTGTTGCTGGCCTTCCACATCCTCAACCAGAGGCGTATCCTGGGCATCCGGTGGCCTGGCTATATCCGCAAAGTGGAGGTCTCTGCTAAAACAGGCCTCTACCCAATCTCAGAAGCACTTGACCTTGACAGTCACCGAGTTTCTTTATTCGGTCAAGTCGTACGGCTGGACCAGGAAACCCTGGCTCACAAGATACTACAGAGATCGTTCCTTATCACCAAAGTTTTACCCCGACAAACTGATGGCGTAGAAGAGGCCGTCTACATAGAATTTGGCTTCAGCAGATAACCTCTACACGGGACAAGGTCTGGATACATGCTGCAACAGTTGGTTATGGATGTGGCCGATGACGCAATAGGCCTCAGACGCCTAAGTGAACATTAATATTATTTTTGTTGAATGCCTACAATGAGTAAGTTTATGCCTTTGTGGGCCCTGTAAAGGATGTTAAGTGGCGGGTTGTTGTAGCTTTCTCACATTCCATGCGTGTCGATGAAGGTGTACTGCAGTTTTCTAGGCGGCTGTGATATGCTTGGTTTTATCTGCGTTAAACTCATTACTACAAGGATCACGTCGATCCACATCTCGTCAGCAGCCAGAATGTCTTGAAAACAGCCTGCGTCCAGGTTACGCTACATGGAAGAGAGATAGTGGTATATTGTGCCTGACCCTAACGAGACGTCATGGTCAGTATATTGTGCCTGACCGGACTAGCCGTCTCAGTTCCCCAAAACATGATTATAACCAGGCTATATAAGCTAACGGATAAATGATAGACTGGAAATTATTGTTGTTCTTCTTCTTCTGCGTTCATCCCGTCAATGACATTATTTCGTAGTTTACAGCGAGGCTGCAATATCTGCATCTGTCAAGCCGAAACATCCGATTTCAGCGAACTTTTTCAGTACTGAGTTTGTGTTTCCATTGCGATCCCTATTCTCTCAGCCAGACTACACCAGTTCAGCCTGTTTCCAGGGTCTCCGTTTTGAGGACGAATAGTGTTGTGTTTAGCTCTGGTACGCTGACCTCGATGCAAACAGCCAGCTTTAAGTCATTAGATGCTGGCAACTCATTCACTGTGTTGCATCTTCGTCCCCAGACTGAGACTTTAAGATCAACAGCCTTT
Source organism: Ariolimax columbianus (assembly GCA_036924085.1). Classification (NCBI taxonomy): domain Eukaryota; kingdom Metazoa; phylum Mollusca; class Gastropoda; order Stylommatophora; family Arionidae; genus Ariolimax; species Ariolimax columbianus. The sequence goes on from JAVGWX010000003.1 coordinate 122,582,120, forward strand.
AGGAAATTAAAAGACATGAGAGATGGCTGTAGATAGGCCAAATATAAGCTGAAGAACAACATGACCTGCATGTGTCACACATACGTGCCCTATCCCTCGTGTGTGCTGATTTATTCTCAAAGTTTCATGTTAGCGATGTTTATTTGGCCTCTAACAAGTAGCTGTTGCTAGTACAATGTATATATTTGTATTTATTAAAGCCTGCTGTTTGGTGGGTATTGCTTGATAACTCCAGCCTGAAAGTTGGCTTTATCTTCTCTTCATTTTGTCAATTGTTCTACTGAACTGCTGTGAACTCCCACACAGAAGTGCTGGGGACCGCTATTATCATTGATAACAATGTTAATATCTGCCAGTTATGTGGCACTAAGGCTGACATAGAGAGCGTATTATCGCCCCTAAGTGAGCACGGCGCTTTTTGAAGAGGAAAACAGAATAAAAACTTCCAACACTTGAGAACTACTGGCAGTTGTTGAGTTTGTGGACATTTTTACGATTTAGTGATATATTCAAACAGAAAGTAACAGATAAGCACCAAAATAATTCAGTATTAATACTACATCAATGGGACGACATTTGTGGAGCTGTCTGTGTAAGTGTGTATGTCTGGCTTTTTTTTTTTAAAAGGTGTATTTGTCTGTTTCTTCGTGGTTCTCTCTTAATACCCAATGTTCCTCTCGTGTATTTGTCTGTTTCTTCGTGGTTCTCTCTTAATACCCAATGTTCCTCTCGTGTATTTGTCTGTTTCTTCGTGGTTCTCTCTTAATACCCAATGTTCCTCTCGTGTATTTGTCTGTTTCTTCATGGTTTTCTCTTAATACCCAATGTTCCTCTCGTGTATTTGTATGTTTCTTCGTGGTTCTCTCTTAATACCCAATGTTCCTCTCGTGTATTTGTCTGTTTCTTCGTGGTTCTCTCTTAATACCCAATGTTCCTCTCGTGTATTTGTCTGTTTCTTCGTGGTTCTCTCTTAATACCCAATGTTCCTCTCGTAAAATTGAGTGTTTGCCTGTCTTCTCTTGTGGACACGCATCATGTCCCATAAAATAGCTGTAGCGAGCCAGGCTATATATCGCACGTTATATAGCGACATAGTAAAAACAGCTTGAACACGGCGTGGCGACTGTCCAGTAAGTGGACTTTACCCCACAAACCTATAATAACTTCCGGGACCCCGACAATAGGAATGAGCGCTGTAATGATAATTTTAGAATAATAATAATGTTCACCTAGGCATCTAAGGCCCTTTGCGTCAGTCAACCACAACTATACCCAGCTGCTGAGGCTTGTAACCAAACCTCCACTAGTGCCGAAGGAGAGACTGCCATCTGCCAGCGCCATGTAGATCAGGAGCGGCCCCTTCCACGCCTCCAGTTGGCCGGTGGGAGATCGTTGTTACACATAACTGATTCAAGCATAATCTGGTGAGCCGTAACTTTCTGGTCCAGTGAACCACATGTCCGAACTGTAGAAGGAAACAATTTTTTTACATGCGAAATGAAGACTGCTTACACCTACAGTCGACACAACTAGACTAAATGTTCTGACTATCTCAAATTGTTTTATTCTGCTAATTACTTCGTGTTTTGAAACTTTAATAGAACGGGCACCGCATGTTCCACTTTTCGAACAACCCAAGAATCAGACAGTCCGCACAGGAGAGACAGTCATTTTTTCCTGCAGGATTGAGATCAGTGACACTCATCCACATATTCAGTGGTTGAAACACTACCAGGTGAATGGGTCCTACACAAACGAGCACGGAGAACAATATTTCCAGATCGTTCAGGTTGGTTGGTGTTTGTGTGTCTATTATTGTTTTGGTTCACAGCTGTGTTGATGTTATGCTGTCATTTGTTTAAATTATGTTATTGTTCTTCTTTGTGCGTTGTAATTGGCCAAGCCTTTGAGCTGGTGCACCACATCAGTTTACTGAAGTTTGATCTTTTCCCAGTAACCATCTCATCTCATAATTCTTGCCGTTTGTCTCTATTTGTCTGTCACAATACCACGTGATTATTATCAGCATGCACTCATCATCAATGCCTATGCTTCTCGTCATTGAAAATTTAGAAATCCTTATGTCGCTGGTTGGCGTCTGGCTTCCGTTTTTTTTCAGAGCTGTATGATTAATATATTTCAGTTTAATTGTTAGTCTATGCACATCTGAGCGGTAGAGTGTTAGAGCACTTGTTTTTTATTTCTAAGATGCTGTGTTTGATTCCTTTATCGACATGCTCCAGTTTACCTTACTGTAAATAGATACATGGCTTACTGTTTGGAGACAAAAGGCTTTAGAGAAGGCAATTCACAACATTACATCCTAGAAAGCTGATGCCCAGTACAATGAAGTCTCTAAAACGTCATCGTTGACAGCAGTGTTTTCTATCAGACTACCTTTACTCATAATTGCTAGTCTACATTTGAGTTAAAATCTACACAATAATATGTTGTTTAAACATTAGGACATATTTCACATTCTCTCCAGTGTTTAAGAATTATTACTCTACGTATCAACTTTAAATAGTGATTTATCTACTTTAAAGTTTTCAGATTTGTCTACTTTTAAGTTGTCACATTGATCTACTTTCATGTTGTCACATTTGTCTGCTTTCAAATTGTTACATTTATCTACTCTTATGTTGTCACATTTATCTACTTTCATGTTGTCACATTTGTCTACTTCTATGTTGTCACATTAATCAACTTCTATGTTGTCACATTTATAAACTTTTATGTTGTCACATTTGTCTACTTGTTTAGGTGTCTTTGTTAATTTCTTGGCTGTTTAAACATTGAAACATTTTCATCCATTTAGCAATGCATTTAAATACATCCATTCACATATATCCATAAATCCACATATTCATCCACATAAATCCATCCATGTAACTAAAGAAACATGAAAACAAAAGAGCAGCTAAGAAAGATGAGCTCAAAAGGTATTTTTTTCTAGAAGCTCTGTATGCTTCACACTTGTAAATGGATATAAACAAGATATAAACAGTATAGTCATCCATACATGAAGCACAGGACAGCAGCAATACTTATATTTATTATGGAAAATTGTGTCTCTTTTTGTGTGCTACAATGTAATGTGTTATCTGGACCTTCTTTCCATTTTTTTCTACACACAGGCACGGAAGGTAAATAAGATCAGGCAAATATTGCTTGCTAGCAACACCAGTGTCTGACCTTGGTGTAGTCTGACTTTGATGTTGTCATTTATGTCATATTGTTGCACATGTGTGAAAAACGTAGGTCAGCCAAAGCTCAACAAATGGCATGCATTGATTACATGTAGAAAAACGTGTCGATGTTGTCCACTTGACATGTGAATGAGAAATGTTGATATAGGAGAAAGCACTGTTTGAATGAATTATTACCAACTTATGTGATTGACTATATATTCATGTTGCTAGTAAAACTGCACGTTTTTATAAAGAATTTGCTCATTTTCTAGATCACATTTTTATGTTTCTTGATTTCGTAAAATATAGCATATAGACTGTGTGAAAGAATGACACTTTTTCCATAAATAATTGTTTCGTGGATGTGCATGCACACTGTTATCATAACAAAAACAAAGTTACATAAATCTGCTGCTGTTACATCATCAATATCACAAGCAGTTTGACAACTAAAGTAGATTGCCAGCACTTGAAATAATTATTATAAGATAAGAGGGTGATTTGAAAAGTTGTACCTCTAAAAATCTGGCAAAGATGGCGCCGTAACTGGCTGCGAGTTTACATTTCTCTACTGTTTTGGATCATTATGGATGCCGCCAGACCACGGATTTGCCTGGAATTCACACTAGTCGACGACTTACACTTGTGTTCACGGATACGTGGAGTTTTTTTTCGTCTGGAATTGTTATTTCGTTCTTTTTTGTGATTTCTTCCACCCGTTTATCCTGGTCTGGACGCCGGCTGAATGGCGCTACGTTTAAACTAGTTATACCTGTGTCGTATCTCACGGGTTAGTTCTGCCGGTTCACCTTCACGAATTTGGCGTGTGGGAATTTTAGATGCTACTATGATGAACTGAATACAGCTGGGGAGAGATGCCAGACTCACTCACACGCTGAGTGTTGTCCATACGACCTCTTGTGGTTATCGAAAAGGCACGACAAACTGCGTTAGATGCCTTCCCACCTGTCTACCCTGCGGGTTACATGTTTACGGAAAGGCTTCGGTGGTAACCCTGAGGCAAAATCTGCATCCTATGCTATCTCCAGTCGTCTCGATGAATGTCTTGCCACTGGCAAAAGGTAGCTTAGGCTCTGTGAGTGAGGTTGACAAAAGGCGCAGTTTCTTCCTCACTTTTATCCAAATCTCCGCGCAAGTCACCCATTTCAGCGGGCACAGCAAGAGATACGACTGTCCACACGGCTGAACAAAGAGAGTGGTCTTCATCACTTGTGATGGACAAACTATCACCTCCAACGTAATAACTGTGACAAGAGTGCTTAGAGTCACATGACACTTATGTGAAAATAATTTATAATGAAGTGACAAAAGGGGCATGTATAGAAATATCACTGGAACGTGATGCATGCGCACAGCAGATAGTAGAATGGCGGCCTACATGGAAATGTGGTTGAAGCAACATGCTGCGATAGAATTCCTGACGGCTGAAGGTTGTGTGCCCATTGACATGCATTGATTAATGACTGCGGTATATCAGTACTGTCTAGAAGGTGGGCACGGACTGTAAAAGGCAACAATCCAACCACGACGAATGTGCATGACAAGGCTCGCAGCAGACGACCGATCACAGCTGTTGATGCACATCATCAAACTAGTGTGTGCGAACTGTTTCTTGCGGATCGCGTGTCAAGCAGACATATATCGCCGCAACGCTAATGATTTCGATTGAGCAAGTCCATTACATTATCCATGCCCTGCTTGGGTATATGAAAGTGTTTGCGTTATGCTTCTGACGAGGAGGTGCCCACTGTGTGTTCCTGGTTTCGAGATAGGACGTCCGATTTTTTCCTCAACGGGATGCAACAGCTTGTCTGACATTGCCGTTTGTGTGGACCGGGATGGTGATTATGTTGAAAAAATACGAAACATCCCCTAAAGGACTTTCCAAGCTTTAAGAAAATGTAAAGCGCTGGAAAGAATACAAAAAAGAACGACAAAGATGATAGTGGGATTCCAGAATTACAGTTATGAGGAAAGAGTCAGAAAAACCGGCCTACAGTGTCTAGAAGAGAGAAGAATTCATGGTAACTTAATACGGGTTTAAAAGATGATCAGAGGAATGTATAAATTAGACTATAACAAGTTTTTTTTAAAAATAGAGCCACAGATTAGATATTAGGAAATATTTTTTTAGTCAGAGAGTGGTGAATGCTTGGAATGCATTGCCAGGGGAGTAGTGGAGGCAGGGACAGTTAATGCATTTAAGAATAAACTGGATGTGCATAGCTTTTAGAGCAAGGTGATGTAAATGTAACTGGTTGTATACAGACTCTGCAGAGTCTTCTAAACCAGTATAAAGACGTTAAGTTATGTGTAAATCTTGCACAGAAATTAAATTATCCTTTCAAATGCAACACTTTTCAAATCGCCCTGGCACAAATGGTTGGCATCAAGAAATGGCGAAAGATATTCTCAAGATTTGAACATACAACTCCTGTGTGGAAATATTACATTACTGATTGTTGGGCGTTGTGTGGAGCCTTAGTTGCTTCCCCTGAGCTAGATGCGACGCGTCTGACGTCCTCAACCATTGTCCCTGGAAAATCATCTTTATTTCCTCTATCCACCTTCCCCTCGGTCGACCTCTTGATGGGAAGCCGGACTGTCGAGTAGTGTAGGCTCACAGGGGAAGCTGATCAAGGTGGTACATTCTCATGAGATTACCGAAACAGGGTACCTTCTCTCTGGATATGTATTCGGCACATGGGATGACACGAAACTTTTTGCGAATATCCTAGTCCTTCAATCTGTCTCTCCTGGTAACGCTGGCGGCCATTCGCAGACATCTCATTTCACAGGTGAAGATTTTACTCTCTTGCGCCTTGGAGAGCACCCATGTTTGGCTCTGGTAGCACAGGGTTGGTAGGCAGATGATGTGGATCAGTTGCTGCTAGACTAATGTGAGGATGATTAAACAGTTGCGCCAGTTGATACATTATCCTGTTACTTGCTGGCATCTAGTCTCAATCTCTCTGTAGCACCTGCCTTCTTCTGAGTAAATGCTGCCCACGTACCTGATCTCCTGACCAAGTTCTGAACGTTCAAGTTCTGCCACCTTTAGACTCAATTTCTGCCCGCCCTTAGACTCAAGTTCTGCCCGCCTTTAGGTTCAAGTTCTGCCCACTTTTAGACTCAAGTTCTGCCCATCTTTAGGTTCAAGTTCTGATCACCTTTAGACTCAAGCTCTGCCCGCCTTTAGGTTCAAGTTCTGCCCACCTTTAGACTCAAGTTCTGCCCACCTTTAGACTCAAGTTCTGCCCACATTAAAACTCAAGCTCTGTCCACATTCAGAGTTGTCGTCTGAGCCGTATTGGTACGCATACTTTACAATTGTGTTGTTAAGCGGCGTCGACAGCTTTAGTTGACTCAAATTTCAACTTGTGTCAAATGTGTTGTTTCTGTTGTTGTAAGCCCATATTGTTGCATAACTTCTGTTATGTAATCTATCCAACAACTACGTGTCCTTCGGTGTGTATTGTAACTAAATCTCACTGTGTTAGGTGCGTGCGCTGGTTTCCTATTAATCAAGTAATATTTACTGGTATCTGCTCTAAACTATAGATTTAATTGACATCTCCAATAACTATGTTAATGTCTCATCTTGGTCTAATGCACCTTGTAGTATACCATAGAAGTCCTGCTTGGTTGAATTCTCTACACATTTTGTTTTGGGCATAATACTGAATGATAGTGATTCTTCTTCGTTTTGTTTGGAATCTTGCTGTTATAGTTATGGGTGCTAAGTTTCCCATTATATGTGCTTCTTCTTTGGTTTGGGGGACATCTTCCTCTTCTTCTTCCTTGATCAACTGATGCTGTGCTTCTAACCCGGTGAGGTTTACTAAGGAGACTGTGTTTCAGGTCTTCGCCGGTCCCACAAAGCTTTTTGAGCAGGGTCGCTTCCCCAGGCCAGACCCTCTCTTTGGTTTGTATAAGTGGGTAGTCTTGCAAGATATGTTCTGGTGATTGTTTGGGTGCTCCACAATAACAAGGCAGTGTCTCTAAGACCCATTCCGTGGAGCTGCGCTTGGATTCTGCAGTGTTCCGTTATGAGTCTGAAGATCGTTGTCTGCCCATCTCTGCCAAGTTTGTCTATGCTGTCATTTTCTGGCATGTATTTTTGGTGGTGGTTTTTCCGTTCCGTCCTCCTGGATAGTTTGATGAGTGTGTTTTATTTTTTAAACCTTTGTGGGTGGTGAGTCTGCGTGCCGCCACTTCTGGCTTTTGTGAGCTCATCTGCCTTCTCGTTTCCAAGGATACCCCAGTGCGCCGGAATCCACTGTATTTTTTTTTTTTTTGGGTGTTTGCCTTATTTATCTATTCCCCAAGGCGTGTGTGCGTTACACTGTGGTTTTTATTTTGCGCCTGTCGGCCCAGTGCATCCGACTTCAGCATGCATTTTATGTAAGGGTCTGCTTCCTCCTGCATTTTCTAAGGGTTTGCTTCCCCGGCGTAACGGTGCTGTGATGGGGATCGAACCCAGCACCTTCTGGTTGTGAGCCGTGCCACTTAACCACTAGGCCACGCCGTCCCATCCACTGTATGACTAAATCTGTTTTTTTGGGACAGCAACCCGATGTTGTATTTTATTTTGTGTGAGAGTCTATCTTGTTTGGGGCTTGAGATGGTGTGGAGTACGCATACGTTTCTCGTATGAAACAAAGTTATAATACCACGCAATTACGCCTCTTTCGGGATGACGTAAATCGAAAATGTCCCTAAGTCGAATCACCGCCTTTTCTTCACTTGCTCATGTGTTACAAAAAACCTTGAAACGTGTGTTTCTTATTGTATATAACGTAAGTATTTTGTAGCTTATGAAAACGTTTACAGAATGACAATGAATACGCTTTCCAAATTGTACCAACTGTTTGAAAAGCCTAGCATGCATTAGTTACATCTAGGCCTAGCTCAACCATAGTTTAAACTTGCCTAGCTCAACCATAGTCTAGACTTGCCTAGCTCAACCATAGTCTAGACTTGCCTAGCTCAACCATAGTCTAGACTTGCCTGGCTCAACCATAGTCTAGACTTGCCTAGCTCAACCATAGTCTAGATTTGCCTAGCTCAACCATAGTCTAGACTAGCCTTGCTCAACCATAATCTAGACTTGCTCAACCATAGTCTAGACTTGCCTAGCTCAACCATAGTCTAGACTAGCCTTGCTCAACCATAATCTAGATTTGCTCAACCATAGTCTAGACTTGCCTGGCTCAACCATAGTCTAGACTTACCTAGCTCAACCATAGTCTAGACTTGCTTAGCTCAACCATAGTCTAGACTTGCCTAGCTCAACCATAGTCTAGACTTGGCTTGCTCACTAAGCTTAATCATTTCTAACTTGGTCTTTAAATGTAAGAGCTTTACATTTTTTTTTAAAATTTTCCTAAAAATCGTAAGCATATTGTGCATCATTGTATACGACATGGTAAGTTAACCAGCTATACAGAATAATACTTCTTCTTCGTACTCTGTCAGACGTCAACTTGAATTTGTTCGAAGAAAGCAGATGTCATCCTGAGGCTGTCGACACTGCCATAGAGCTTGTCTAGTGTTGGCACTGGTGATGGCCACATGTGCTTTCTCAGGTCCTCGTATGTTGGGCAATTTTGCCGCATATGTTCAGCGGTCATTTTCCCTGTACCACATGTGCATTCGTCAGTGCCACCTATCTTCAGTTTATTGAATAGATGGTACCTCAGTCTGTTGTGGCCTGTGCGGAGTCTGAAGACCACGACCTGCTCTCTTCTGTTGAACTGGTAATAGGCATTATTTTTCGTGTAGCCAGTATGATCTGTTTCCCATTTGGCCATGTATCTGTCTCTAATAAACCTTTTGGACTCTTCGTAGGTCACACTAGAATCTGGTTGTGGTAGTCTTGCACCTTCTTTTGCCAGTCTGTCTGCCTCCTCGTTGCCTTGGACGTTACAGTGGAATGGAACCCACTGTATCACTACTCATTTTGGTGCGGACTGCTGGCATAGTTGACAGAGTACATACAGAATAATACGAGTAATATTAATATCCCTAACATTAAATCGTGTAAGGTAATTACGAGGCGTGTTTAAATGAAACCGGACCTAAATGCACTAAGTTAACATATGTACGATGCGCATGATGATGTCACTTCTGATGTAAACAGCACATACTAATCGTCAAGTTTGCAAGAATGCAGACAGTGTATGGTGAAAAAAGTGTATCCAAGACAACAGTGAAAAACTGGATAACGATGTTTAAAGAAGGACGTGAGCTAACCAGGTTAGGTGCATATTGTTGCGTCAGAAAGTGCCATCGCCAAAATTGATGCAACAATTCGGGTGGACCGTCGCTGGAGCTTACGTTCACCACACTTTTGTTTACATTAGAAGTGACGCCATCATGCGCATCGTAATTATATTCACTTGGTGCAGTTGGGTCCGGTTTCATTTGAACACGCCTCGTACTTATCTTGTTCAACCTTCTACTTGAAAATTAAGAAAAAGAAACTTATTAATAGTAATCTGATGGAGATGACGTCAAATGTCCCTAACTCCGAAACAAGCGCATAACTCCAGTTTGTGGTGGTAATGCAAAAATGCACGTAAGCTTGAAATGACTTACATCGAAGAACCTGATGTGGGAGTTTGATTGTAGAAAATACAAAACAAATTTTATAGATGTTTAGAATACAAAAGTAACCACTGTCATGCCTATAAGATGTTAGAAGTAATATAGATTTAGATTGACACCCAAATAATGAAAAGTAACTTTACCAAATCATGAATGCCACACACACAAGTTGACAAGTATATATTACACACACATCGTAAAATCACAAACAAATGAAATAATGGAATGATTGTCTTGTTTTGTTGAATGTTGTTAATGTTTGTCCAGCTATGAACTAACCAATCAGAGTAACCAAGTATTATTGTAATCATCAGCAGTCACAAATTTCACGTTGTTGTTTCGTGACATTTCAGTTGAAACAGTTCTTTCTGCAGATACCATGTGTTTATTTTGCTGCTGAATTTATTTTGGAATGATTATTGAAATAATTGTTATGCTGTTTATATGAATAACTATATGGTATGCTGTATGTTTATGTACGTATATTTTGTTGTTATATTGATATTGTACTAACTTCACCTTGTTATGCCATGTTGTTAAGCACACAACTAAACTATTTAGTGAACATTTTTGTTTGGTTTAAATTGATAATTTATGCTTGTATGGTGCCCAGATGCATCCTGCATTTTACTTCTTCTTATTCTTCTTCTGCTCCATCCCTATCTCTCTCTCTCTCTCTCTCTCTCTCTCTCTCTCTCTCTTCTATATATATATATATATATATATATATATATATATATATATATATATATATGAGGTTCTCTCGATGGCTAACATGCCCAGCATCCATGCACTGCTAGAAAAAGCACAACTAGGATGGGCCGGACACCTCGTCCGTATGTCAGACGAACGACTCCCAAAGAAGCTTCTCTACCGTGAGCATAAAGTGGGATGGCGTGAGAGAGGGCGCCCATAGAAACATTTTAAAGACGGTCTGAAGGACTCACTGAAAAGTTGCCAGATAGACGTCGACACCTGGGAATGTCTTGCGCAAAACATCTGACTGGAAAAGCGCAGTCAAAGTGGGTGTAGATACCAGCAAAGACCACCATGTTGTTAAAGCTCAGAGTAGATGCGAGACCCGGAAATTACGAACAGCGGGAAGACCAACACCTTCTACAAACCTCGTGTGCCCATTATGCAGCATATGTTTTCGTGCTCGCATTGGCCTGTTCAGCAACATGCGTACCCACACCCAACGTGGAAATCTGGGACAAGTATGATGTCGGCGGTCCTCTTCGAAAACGATGGACAGCTATTACCATATATATGTCAATCTGAATTGAATTATCCATCTTTCGCAGCAGAACGCATTGTTTTTCAACCTGATTCACTCAATTGAACTGAGACCTACACTTTATACCCAGGTTTATTTCTCTATTCTCAGACCTGGCAGATAAAGGGTGCTAGGGAACCACTGAAAAAGTTCATGTTTTATGAAGGAAATAAATTAACTGGAATTTACTTTTGCACTGCATTAAAACTAACTCATATGTCAGGCATGGCTATGCACATAATACAAATAGCTTTTAAAAACATGCTGTACCATACACATGAAATAAAAGCATGTGTGGATTATTTATTAAGCAATATTAGCACAGTTAAATATGCGAGAAGCTACGTTCTGCAAAGGATATGCTACTTACATTACATATGTTTCATTTATTTGGTTTAAAACTCTTTGATTGTAATGATCAAACGTATTTATAAATAAAAATCTTTAGTAACACATAGAATAGTATAATTTTTAGTAATATTCCAAGAATTAATATTGTTGTTCTCTGAAAATATATTGTTAAATAATTGGTGGAAACATTTTTTAAATGTTTCTGTCAATGAAGAGTGCTGTTGGGCAGTTTTATTAATTAAATATTTTCTTCCAAATTTAAAAAAAAATTAATTTTGTGGCAAGAAGGAGAAATTGTTAATGTTGTTAACTCATCTTGTAACCAGAAGTATTAATGTTTGACAATATTTCACGAAATCTGTTTTGAGTTGGTAGTAAGAGCCATTAATGGGTTGTTAATGAATGGTTGTCTTACAAGTGCTGATGTCAAAAAGGCACTCTGTTCTAGTTGTAAAGACAAACATAGTAAGAAGTGGTATCTGTTGTTTTGGCAATGGAACAATCTTGATGTACCCAACATGTTATCTGTTACTAAAGTTCTGTAAAGCTTTAGTATAGTACTGTCAGTCACTCACCCAAATGGTTCCTAGGAAAAATAGAATAGGACCTTTCTTTTCTTTAAAGTATGTCGTAAGAGGGAATTAAAAGTTTAAAGGTTGTTTATGCAGCTGGCAACTTAATCATGTGAAAACTATTGCTTAAAGACCACTCTGACAATGGCCGGAATCAAACTTTCTTAAAGGCTTTTAGTGTAATCTAAATGCAGTGCTGGGCCTATGTTTCAATACCTGAAGTGAAAGTGGATGAATGAATGAGCTGTCTATCTGTACTGTGTTTTTGATGTTGTTATGAATATTAACTTGTAATTACATACACACTGCATTAGAAATTATGCCCACGTTAGTAGAAAACCTGTTTAAAGACATGAAAGACAAGTACAAAAGCATCTATACCACCAGCACCAAATGGTCTATATCTATCTCATAAATACCTGCAAAGTCATGGTTTCATTTATTGAAACACAGATTCACTGTCTAGTTTGAGTAATATAAACCAAATGGTCTATATCTATCTCATAAATACCTGCAAAGTCATGGTTTCATTTATTGAAACACAGATTCACTGTCTAGTTTGAGTAATATAAACCAAATGGTCTATATCTATCTCATAAATACCTGCAAAGTCATGGTTTCATTTATTGAAACACAGATTCACTGTCTAGTTTGAGTAATATAAACCAAATGGTCTATATCTATCTCATAAATACCTGCAAAGTCATGGTTTCATTTATTGAAACACAGATTCACTGTCTAGTTTGAGTAATATAAACCAAATGGTCTATATCTATCTCATAAATACCTGCAAAGTCATGGTTTCATTTATTGAAACACAGATTCACTGTCTAGTTTGAGTAATATAAACCAAATGGTCTATATCTATCTCATAAATACCTGCAAAGTCATGGTTTCATTTATTGAAACACAGATTCACTGTCTAGTTTGAGTAAAATAAATCTAGAAATGAAATATTAAAGTTAACATGGTTTTGCCACAGACTGCTACTGTTAACAACAGCAACCCTGAGGTCTTGATACTGTATAACGTTACAAAGGAGGATGAAGCAAGATACACCTGCTTTGTTCGGAATGCTATTGGCTCTAGCTTCAAGTCAGCTTATTTAGTAGTCACGGAAGGTAAGCCACATTTTGTCATCCTGAGACATGTTCTCAAAAACTTCTTCATTGGAAGAATGTTTGTGTAGAAATAAAGGGATTTTTTTAAAAAGTTGCATAATAAACTTGAATGTTGTAGAAGAGGATTTAACAAAATGTGGATATTGAGATTGTTGTTTTCATCATTTTTTAAATGAACTCATTCTGAGTTTTTCACTTTGGATGAGTTTACTTTGTTAAGCTGGTTGTAGTGGCTCTTCTGAAATCCCTGGTCATTCTGAAGAATGTGGAGCTGGTCCTCTTCGTTTTAGTGCAGTGGTAGTCTTCTCAACTGACTCACCACTATGACAATCGCAGTGCTGATCCCCATCCTGTTAACCAGGCTGCTGTAACACATCCTATTCCCAAGTGCATGGTGAAGATATGAGGTGAGGTCTGGATTAGTATATTGAACTCGATGAAGATGCTAGCCTTGGCACCCATGTATAACGAGGATATAACATGTAGTAAAACAAACTAACATACATGGCTTCTTCTTCAGCGTTCGTCCTGAAAAGGACGCTGTGTCATAGTTTGCAATGAGTCTTCAGTATCTGTGCCTTTCAGCCTGACAAAACCGATTTTAGCTGGTTTTTTGAGTACTGGGTTTGCCTTCCAACTGCGATCCCTATCCCTTGTCCAGACTACACTAGTGACAAGTGCAGCCTGTTTCCAGGGCCACCGCATGGATGCAGAATAAGGTCTTAGTCAGCAATGGTTCGCTAACCATGATGCAAGCAGCCAGCTATGAGTCGCTGGCTGCTGTCAGGTCATTCTATATTAATGTGAACTCATGATTAACCTCCAATTTTGCTGCAATATTAATTTTTTGGTCATATTTTTTGTGACCTCTATGTTTGCTGACCTTTTCCACATTTACTTTGAACTAGTTTTAGTTACCTGCCATAAACTGAAGATAGGTGGCACTGATGAATGCACCTGTGGTACAGGGAAAATGACCGCTGAACATCTGCTGCAAAATTGCCCGACATACAAGGACCAGAGAAAGCACATGTGGCCATCACCAGTGCCAACACTAGACAAGCTCTATGGCAGTGTCAACAGCCTCAGGATGACAGCTGCTTTCTTCGAACAAATTCAAGTTGACGTCTAACAGCTTACGAAGAAGAAGAAGAAGTTACCTGCCATTTCTGATCTCCTCTTTTTGTTGCTTACTCACGGATGAAGATTTATTTAGTTTGCAATTTTGTGAATTTGTCACTATCGAACTTATTTGCTTTGAATTTGAATGCAGACTAAAATTAAATTTGACAATACATTTCTACAGAAAGTAAATTTGTATCTGGGCTTGTAATCCACCTTTTCATGTAATCCACCTTTTCATGTAATCCACCTTTTCATGTAATATCAAATGGCACAGAATGTCCACTGCAAGAGCTGCCTTGGTAGGGGTTTTCTGTAAGGAGATCAACTCTAATGGTTGGTCTATGTGAAATAAATATGATGAGAAAAGGAGACGGAGAGATAAGTTAATTTTGTTTTTCTTCCTTTACAGACCATGAGCAGACTACACAGATGACAACAAATAAACCTAATGAGAAGAACATCTCGGTTGTCCTCTTAGTAGTGGTGGTAGTGATCACTGTAGTGTTTGTGATAATACTTTTGGTTATCTGTAACGTGCACAGGATTTGTCCAAAGAAAAATACAGGGCAGAGGCAGGTGAAAAGAATAATCATAATGAAACCAGTAAGTTTTTCCAGCACTTGTGAATCTATACACTGAGATCATGAATCTATACACTGAGATCATGAATCTATACACTGAGATCATGAATCTATACACTGAGATCATAGAATCTATACACTGAGATCATAGAATCTATACGCTGAGATCATAGAATATATACACTGAGATCATAAAATCTATACACTGAGATCATAGAATCTATACACTGAGATCATGAATCTATACACTGAGATCATAGAATCTATACACTGAGATCATGAATCTATACACTGAGATCATAGAATCTATACACTGAGATCATGAATCTATACACTGAGATCATAGAATCTATACACTGAGATCATGAATCTATACACTGAGATCATGAATCTATACACTGAGATCATGAATCTATACACTGAGATCATAGAATCTATACACTGAGATCATAGAATCTATACACTGAGATCATAGAATCTATACACTGAGATCATAGAATCTATACACTGAGATCATAGAATCTATACTCTGAGATCATAGAATCTATACGCTGAGATCATAGAATCTATACACTGAGATCATAGAATCTATACGCTGAGATCATAGAATCTATACGCTGAGATCATAGAATCTATACACTGAGATCATAGAATCTATACGCTGAGATCATAGAATCTATACACTGAGATCATAGAATCTATACACTGAGATCATAGATTAAGTTGATCCTTATCATTTTGTTATGATCATTCTATTTTACTCAGCAGCAAGGGCATGTAGTGGTAGCATGAGCTAGTGGTTAAGTGACATGGCTCACAACCAAAGGTGTTGGGTTCGATCCTTATCATAGCACCAGCCGTTACCCTTTGAAATTGCAGGAGGAAGCAGACCCTTACATAAAATGCATGCAGAAGTCTGATGCATTGGGCCCACAGGCGCAAAATAAACCTTCGGTAATTGCGAAATAAGGCAAATGCAAAAAAACATTAAAAAATTAGTAGCATGGAAACAACCAGATATAGATAGCAATTAAAGAAGCACAATATGACAGCTCATGTAAACTTTAAATATGCACACAAGATTTACTGATAGCACAAACAGTAGATATGAAAGAGATGAAATCTTTATAATATGCAAGGTATATATATATATGAGCTGATTGTTTTATTTAAATGTCTTTATAAAGAAGGAATGAATAATTTATTAAATAGATCTACACACAGAAACTTTTCACAGTTTATAAAGTCTTTGTTTGAGACAGATTGAGATGTTCTTATTGTTCCGAAGAAATTTATTGAAAACTGCAGATGGAGCTGAATGAAAAGTCACATTCATCAATGTTCACTGCCTAGCAATATTTATTTTTTTAAAACACAACTTTCCATGAAGGTAAACTATGGTCACAGTGTCAATAAGTATAAAAGTATAAATGCCGTGCTATTTCTCTATTTTATTTATATTGTTTTCTAGCTTTAAAGTATTATATTTTTAGTAAAATTGAAACAAACAATGAGTGAACAGGAAGCATTAACAAATGAAACCAATAGCAGCCAAGAAATAAAAAATAAAACAGTAATAGCTGAGAAACATATTGGATCATCATTGTCAAACAATAATAACAATACCATTAATAAGATGTATTGACAAAGTAATTTGTAACATATAGGAAGACAGTTTAACACAACCTAAATTAATAGCACAAAAAAAATGAATAATGTATTAACACATTATCTATCTATCTATTTATTTTCTGATCCTGGTTTGCCTTTCGGCATCAGATGTAAAAGTGACATCTAGCCTTGGTGTGCGTTTCGTATAAGGTGGAACTGGCTGCCTCAGATATTCTGTCAATCCATCTTTTGTGGAGTCGTCCTCTATCTCTGGTACCGCTGTGTTTAAGTGATGGAGCCATCTGTGGGACGCTGCTGTGTTGGTGTTGTGATATGTGGCCAAACCCATCTGTTTCCTGATCTCATCGTTTCTAATTTTGTCCCAATCTTGTCACACTTAGAATTCACCTCAGGCATTTCAATTCTGTTGTTTCTATTTTTATCTTATCTGTTGATGTCAGTGTCCAAGTTTGACACTGGTAGTAAAGTGTAGGCATGACAATTGTGTTGAACAGGGCTCATTTTGTGCCAATCTTTACATGCTTGTTCTTCAGTATTGTTGACATCTGGCCAATGATTTGGTTTGCTTTGGTACATCTGTGATCGATTCTTTCTTATATTCTTCCATTAGATGATACTATGCTTCCTAAATATTTGAACTCCTTCATGTGCTTGATTTGTTGCTGTTCTATGTAGATCTCAGTTGTTGTTTCTGTTCTTGTCATTGTTTCAGTTTTACTCATGTTGATTCTCATGTTGTGTCCTTCTGCAGTTAAGTTATGGTTGTGCAAGCGTTGTTGCAGCTGTTCTTCAGTGTTTGCAATGAGTGCTTGGTCGTCGGCGAAGAGGAGTTCGCTTCAGCTGTTATCATCGTTAGATTGGGCGTCTTTGTTGATTTGGTCTATGCAGGTGATGAACAACAGGGGAGAAAGCACACACCCCTGTCTAACTCCGGTTTTTACAAGATACTGTTCCTTACTCACCGGCACTTGTTCATACCGTGCACTGACTATTTTTATACATGAATAATATTAACACATTAAGTAATTGTAAGTTGGAAAAGAGTAAAACAGACTAAGAGAGAAAATGGAATGGAATTACAAATTAACAGACAATATTTTTTCTACCGACATTAATTTATAAAAATGAGATAATTCATAGGAATGCTGAGAATTTCTTGCATTTTGTTTCTTCTAGAATGATCTATACTACCAGAATAAAGACCCTGATGCTTTAACATCATTGATGATCCCTCAAGTCCGTATTGTCAAGGGGGATTATACAAATAGCACATCAGAAAATAGAACGCGACCCTCATCAGACTTTACTGAAATCTCAGAGTATGAGGTGCCACTTGATAACAAATGGGAATTTCCCAGAGAGAGGTGAGTTCATAATACTAAACTGTGTCAATAAAAATATATACAGGTAATGATTCAGTGACTGCACCAGGACGAAAACAGCAAGATTCCCATGTTATTGCCAAAGGCCATCATTAAGGAGAAAGAGCAAATGAAAACAATTGACAATCACAATTAAAAAAACAAGACAATGTAAGATAAATGTACGATGCAGTTTGAGTTGGCAGCCATTACCAGCAAGTGGCCAGGAATGTGTGAGTCAAGGTATGCTTGTTATTAAAAACAGTAAACCTAACAAGAAATGATCAATATGATCACACGTAGAATGAATATAAATGAAAAAGTGCACACGTAGAAATAGTCAATGAAAACATGTAAAGGTAATGGCTCAGTGATCGCAACAGACAGACAACAGTACACAGCCACAAGATTCCTGCCAGAGACAAAAAAAATGAAAGCACAATCAAATTATAAAACAAACAAATATCAAGAAGCACACATATAAGCACAGATATTATTTAATAAATAAATAAATTATGTATGTACAGATACAGAACAAAGGAACCAGATATAGATATGCAAAGACAATAATAATAAGAGAAAGATAGAAAGAGATGGTAAAGAAAGAGCAACAGAGAGGTATATTTCCATTACCTATGTTTTTATAGACGTTTGACTTTCAGCACCCTACCATAATAAAATAATAATATTTTATTTATTAATGTAAACTGTGTTAGGTAACTAAACACTGATTTTAGTTCAAGGAAAGGCATTTACTTGTGTTATCAGAAACAGAGTGTTATTAGTTTTGGAAACATTCATAATTGGTGATGTAAAATGGAAGATAGAGATCATTAAGTATTAATAAGCACACTCTGATCTGTTATAAAACTGTGCAGGAAGAAAAGGATTAAGAAATCTCGCCAACCAAAGGTAGGAACAGTGTAAACATAATTACATCAAAGCTGCTGGGATAATTAAGGTCAATAGTCGATAAATATTTTTATCAGCTAGGGAATAACAATTAAGATGGATGTGTGGATGTGTTTTATCGCCTGTATTGAAGAGATCACTCAAAGGAGCTGTGACACAAATAACGAAAAAGTGAACACCAAAAAATGGAACAAACAGTGAACAACGGTAAACAAATAAATGGTAAGACAGTTTACATATGTAGACCCGAAAGTAATGTGAACTTCTCGACCAAGTCTTTTGTTGTTTTAAATTGTGCAAACAAAAACATCACCAAATAACACATTTGAATAAAACAAATTAAATACAAAATCTCAAATCAGTGTAAGAAAATGGATGCAGAGTTATGAAGTACCAAAGTGTCATCAAGAAGTGAGGTGGCAAGTAAAGAATGAGAAATTGGATGCAGAGTTATGAAGTACCAAAGTGTCATCAAAAAGTGATGTGGCAAGTAAAGAATGAGAAATTTCAGTGAAGGTCTAAGAAATTGAAAGGAAATATAATCAAGATTAAATGAACTCAAAGGGAACTAACTGTATATATGATTGGTACTAGCAGAATTAAAGCGGGGTTAAAAATGGAGAGAGAATGACCAGTTTGTTATTAAACGCAGTTTCAAACACCTCAGCATTATGTTGCCTCTATAACAGCAAATGATTCCTACTAAATAATACATATATAAAGTGAGAGGTTGTAATGTTGTCTGAGCATGTCTCTTCATCGGACCCTATCCTCTGCAGCTCTCTTCATTTCAGCATAGGTTTGTACTATAATGTGAACACAAGACAGGAGGGGGCAGCAGGACAGAGGAGGCTCACCCTGGGGGCCACTCTTCCCCTTCTCTCTTCTCTTACCTCACTCTGTTTCATTTGACTCTGTCCTACAGTCACACCCTTGCACAACTTTCACACGCGCCCTCATGGTGAGGCCCTTCCATTGCGCTTTGGTTGGGCTAGCTTCTGAGGTACACACAGACGCACACATGCATCCAAGCACTGGTTTATGCGTCCTGATATTGCCCAATGGACTACGGTCTGGGGTGGAAAATGGCGCGCCTCCGCCAGTAGAAACTAGTGAGGCAAACATCTAAGCAAAAAAAAAAAAAGTACTGTAATGTCACTGCATGAGTCTTGGTCATTCCTTTCCTCTTTTCTCTTGAATCTTGCCCTCTAGTATCTTCTGTAGAAGACTGTCATGCCTCATATTCTGACCCAACCAATCTTGCCCTCTAGTATCTTATGTAGAAGACTGTCATGCCTCATATTGTGACCCAGCCAATCTTGCCCTCTAGTACCTTCTGTAGAAGACTCTCATGTCTCATAGTGTGACCCAACCAATCTTGCCCTCTAGTATCTTCTGTAGAAGACTCTCATGTCTCATAGTGTGACCCAACCAATCTTGTCCTCAAGTATCTTTTTTAGAAGACTCATATTGTGACCCAACCAATCTTGCCCTCTAGTATCTTCTGTATAAGACTTTCATGTCTCATAGTGTGACCCAACCAATCTTGCCCTCTAGTATCTTCTGTAGAAGACTCTCATGTCTCATAGTGTGACCCAACTAATCTTGCCCTCTAGTACCTTCTGTAGAAGACTTTCATGTCTTATAGCTTGACCCAACCAATCTTGCCCTCTAGTATCTTCTGTAGAAGACTTTCATGTCTCATAGTGTGACCCAACCAATCTTGCCCTCTAGCATCTTCTGTAGAAGACTTTCATGTCTCATAGTGTGACCCAACCAATCTTGCCCTCTAGCATCTTCTGTAGAAGACTCTCATGTCTCATAGTGTGACCCAACCAATCTTGCCCTCTAGCATCTTCTGTAGAAGACTTTCATGTCTCATAGTGTGACCCAACTAATCTTGCCCTCTAGTATCTTCTGTAGAAGACTTTCATGACTCACATTGTGAACCAGCCAATCTTGCCCTCTAGTATCTTCTGTAGCAGAGAATAATAACACTTTCACCTGCCAGGCATGTTGTAAGAGAGTTGGGTATGAAGGCTGAATTTCCCATCCTGCAGAATCTGTAACCCCCTAGAAAAAGACAAGAAGATCTCCACATCCTATAGCAGAACAGGAGCCATTAATAATTGTTTCATTAAAAATAAAAATAGGGCAGCATGTGCCTGGGGGTTGTAAGCTTGGTTTTATATACTGAACATGTCATGGGTTATTTGTCCTAGTCGACCTAACTGTAAATGGGTACCTGTTAAAATCATGGCAAAATCAGGAACTGCAGAGTTTGTGCTCTGCTGTCTGCACTTACAACAGTGAAAGAGACTGAGTACATATGGAGGCGCCAAGGTGCATTGAAGTCGGTTCATTTTCCATTTTTTCCTTTAAAATGCTGTGTGAGATGTAGACAGGAGAGTTTCACAATTTCACTTCACCTTTTCCAGACTGAAACTTGGCTCACGTCTTGGAGAGGGGGCTTTTGGTCTGGTAGTAAAGGCTGAAGCAATGGGTCTGCTGAACAACAACAACAGTCCCACCACTGTTGCTGTTAAGATGTTGAAGAAAGATGCCACAGATCGTGAAATGATGGACCTCATCAGAGAGATGGAGACAATGAAACTGATTGGAAAGAATAAGAATATTATCAACCTTTTAGGCTGTTGTACTCAACGAGGTTAGTGACGGTATTCTGTGACTATATTAAATGTTTTAAATATACCATGTGATAATTCTCATAAATGAGTTTTCTTTTATTGTTATTTATGCACGTGTAAAATTACTTTTCAATATTATAATGTTCATCTGTTTGATCTAGAGGCAATTGAGAAATGAATCATTTTGGGTTGGTAAATAGGTTTGGTCTGGAGACTTCAGTATGGACGTTAAACAAATATCAGCTACAAGAATTCTTCTTATTCTTAATTTTACTCCTTACAAAGAATAGGGTCATTACTGTAGATGACTCCTTAAAGGAACCCTGTACCAAAGCACTTTTTGTGCTATTTACAGGAGTGATTGATGTCATCATTTATTTGATGTGGTGAGATATGCACAAACACCGTTAGCAGTCTTTTATAATATGCAGGATGTTTCCACCCCATAAGAGGTAATTGATTACACACAGTTGATGACAAGCAGTCAGTGTAATGGTATGCATGGAAATCAGTCGTGTTTGTATTTCTACCCCATGTAAGAAGTCCTTGATTATACAAGTTTTTGACAAACAGTCATTATATGTAATATATGGTATGCATGTTTCAGAAGTTGTCTTTATTTCTATTGTCCGTTGTTCCAGATGAAGGCCTATTTGGCCATAACATTGACTTTGTTTTTGTGCCAGTGCGGTATCTGAACCATACATATCCATAGCAAACCAAGCCGGAAACAAAAATGGTTGTTCTTGTTGTTGGAAACCACACATACTGAGTTCATTTAAACTCTTGACGACTTTGAGGGTCGCTATGGCTGAGATGTAAAGATGCTTGCCTCTCAAAAAACAGAAGCGTAAAACAGTGTAGTTTAGAATCCCACAAGTTTCAAGCATCCTCTGGTCTAATGGGAGATGAGACCAGCATCTAGTCATATTGGATATTGATGAAAAAAACTCTTGAGATCTTGTGTACACGTTCTGAATGTAAAAGAACCCTTGATAGTTGAAAATTGATTGCATGAGGTTGTTAGCTGATGTCCCGGCAAACACATCTGCCTTCCTCCAGGCCTATTAAACCGCAGGAAGTAACTGTTGCAAAATAAAAAAACTTACTACAGTTAGCCTTCGGCAACCTGGCAGCAAGCATAACCTGCCTGTTTAAATATCAGGATTCCAAGTATTCCAAGTTATGAAGTTTTTTTGGTGATAGGTTACAGTGGTTTTTCTCACTTTCCAAGCATAAGATTTTCCTGGGGCCTCCTGGCTGTAGTGCAATGTGAGACTCCCTAGTAACCTCACAACTTTGGGGATCATAGTGTCAGTCCTCACCTTGTTGGTCAGACTACTGTGACAGAGGCTGTTTCCAGGAGCACAATGTAAATGAGAGGTGTGGATCTTGATCAGCATGTTTCACCTGACCCTGATTACTTTTCTCACCCACCTTGATCAGTATGTTTCACCTGATGTTGCTCTTTGCTCCCAAAAAGAAGTGGTCAAGGACAGCATTGGACCACCAATAGCAGTGGAATCATTTGAGAGTATATTTATTCGACTATTACTGATAATCAACATTATTAGTGATGATTATCAGCACTCTCTTTTATATAAAATATGGAAGATATGCTTTGGGTTGAATTCACTACAAAACAAAATATGTTTCTTTTTTATCATAAAGCATTGAGATTAATTCAGAAGAAAGCAACACAACCATATTGCAGCAAGAAACAAAACCTTTATTATGCTACAAATTAAACTTTTACTTTTAAAATTGGGACTTGGTTACAAATTTCTTGTGTGTTTACTTACATAATAGTCTTTTCTTACTTTGTTTCAGGCCCATTATATGTTATTGTTGAGTTTGCTCCACATGGCAACTTGCGGGACTTCCTAAAAACACACCGGCCACCAATTCCTGGCGTTTCTACGATGTTTTCTGAATATGAGCAACCAATTGTGCCCTGTGATGAAGAGCTTAAAACACTGACACAAAAGGATTTGATATCATTTGCTTATCAGGTTGCAAGGGGCATGGAATATCTTGCTTCTAAACAGGTATGATATTTTGTCTTCTGGATAAATATTCTTTTGAATCCATTTGTGAGTAAAATAAAATAAATGTTGTATACAATTTGGGAGATAGATATGGCTTGGCTTCGTTCATTCTCAATCTCCCATTACCAAACGCTGAAAGGGCTTAAGTAGCAGAATGTAGTCCAGAGAACGGAGTGCATTGTGTTGTAGTTTACAACTTGACTGCGATATCTGCATCTTTCTGTCCAACACATCCGACTTCAGCAAGTATTTTTTGAGTACCAGGTTAGCATTCCCTCAGAGATAGATATAAAATGTATCTTTTATGTAGGCAAAGTCATGTTCAGGTTAGTGTTTAGCAAATATTAAAGAGTAGGATTGTATAACAGGTGATGAGGATCTCAATTATATATTTATAGCTGTTTGTGATAAAGATGTTGATTATAGCTTTATAGCTGGTTGTGATTAACGTGTTGATTAAAACTTTATAGCTAGATGTTATGATGTCGATTATAAATTTATAGCTGGTTGGGATGAACGTGTTGATTATAACTTTATAGCTAGTTGTCATGAAGATGTTGATTGTAACTTTATAGCTGGATGTAATGAAGATGTTGATTATAACTTTATAGCTGGTTGTGGCAAATACATTGATTATAGTGTTGCTTATACATGACATAACACCGGCCTTGGTTATGTGGTTTGTTAAGAGCAGCATAGATGGCACCTAACAGGCTACGGGTCTACTTTGCTCTAGTGTTTGAGTCTATTAAGATGGACTCGCACATCGGTTAATCACGCTGCAAGAAACTGGTTGTATACAGACTTTGCAGAGTCTTCATGTAAAAGTAAAGATCCCGTCACACCGTGAGGCGCATAGTGTTAAGCCCATATTATTTTGTAACCAACGACACATAGTGGATGATGTGGTCAGCATCACGCCGGCCGCCTTTACTTCCCAAATTTTTCTGGTACCCAATTTCTGTGGCTGGGTCGACCACAGGGCTCGGAAAGATGTTAAGTTAAGTTATGACTATAGTTGGTTGTGATGAAGATGTTGATCATAGCTTTATAGCTGGCTGTGGCGAAGATGTAAATTATAACTTTATAGCTGGTTGTGATGTCAGAGAAAAGAGCAGGTAAAGATAGTATATTATGTTGTAATATGCTAATTTTTTTAATTGATCTATTTCTTTATCAAATATTATTATCTTCGTGGGTCACACCATGTCTTGTATCTTAGTTGATTAATTCCCTTCACAATCTATTGTCCTTTGAGCTTTTCAACATTATACATGACTTTTACTTTTACAATCCTTTATTATGCAGTCCCAGAACTCTTTTCTTCTAAATTAGACTATAACAAGTTTTTCAAAATTCAAACCCCTACAAGAACAAGAGGGCATAGCTACAAATTAACTAAGAAAAGGTCCAAATTAGATATTAGGAAATATTGTTTTAGTCAGAAAGTGGTGAATGCTTGGAATGCATTACCACAGGAAGTAGTGGAGCCTGGGGCAATAAATTTAAGAATAAACTGGATGCACGTAGCTTTTAGAGCAAGGAACTGTAAATGAAACTGGTTGTTTACAGACTTTGCATAATCTTCTAAACCAGCATAAAAATGTTAAGTTAAGTTCCTCTGCTTCTCTTGTCCTCTGTATTTCCTTTTGTAATGATAAACCTTCCTATCTAAGTACAATGTGTCCAATAAATTTTTCTTGATTATTAAAAAAAAATTTTCAATGTATTATATACTTTTTAAAATTTTAATTTTAAAATGCAGTATATGTCTTCACTGCAATTCTTGATATTGTACAAGAATCATTGAATGCATAGATGCAGAAATCAATGGATTTTTAAAAATTGTACACAAATTATTTAACACATAAATGCAATAATCAGAAATTTCATAGGGTGAGGTATTGTCAACTGACTATAACAAGTTGTCCCATCTTCTGTCAGTGCATACACAGAGACTTGGCAGCTAGAAATGTGTTAGTCTCTGAGGACTATGTCCTAAAGCTGGCAGACTTTGGCCTTACACGCAACCTGTACCAGTTTGATTATTACAGAAAAACAACAGACGTAAGTACAGAGATAATTACTTGGTGTCAATAAGTAATGAGTGTAAGTAGTTAAATAATAGTCATCAATTGAGAAGTAATTAGAACAAATAGAAAAGTAACAATTGTTAGTATTAAAATAATAATCATGAATAGAGAAGTAATGTGTACTAAATAAAATGCAATTGATGTTAGTCGTAAAGTAATGATCATACATAGAGAAGCAATATAATTAAGGTTGGTTAGTATTACAGAAATGATTATAATTAGGTAAGTAATATAAGTAATTTGCCAAATGGTGATCATAAATAGATAAGTAGTGAGTTGGAGGTTGAGAAACTGCCAAAGGATGTTCTCTAGGGACAGCTGGTTATTGAGGCTAGAAGAGTCAACCGTTCACACTGTGATTGAAGGATGTATGCATGAAGTCATGTGACATCCAACCAGAAAGCTGGGAAACAATTGCTCAGGATCGGGTTATTTGGAGACAGTCAATTGGAAGGGGCATAGTGGGTGCAGACGCTGGAAGAGGCTTTTTGGTTACAGAGAAAATAGAAAGACTGAAAAGATAGTGGGACACCTCGGCACGTCGCCCTACTCAGCGTGGTTGTATGATCTGTGACAGTCACCCACGGATTGACCTTTACAGCCAAAGCAGACTGTTGAAGTACAGGAGACAGAGCTGTACAAAACTCACAAGACACCACTCAGGTGGTCTACAGAGACTGAGACACCTATGAAGATGATAATCATATGTATGGAGACAAGGGAAGAAGAAGAAAAGTAAATGAATGTAAACAAGTTTTGATTTAAGAATGAAGTACATGAACTGCTTTATACTAAATACCAAAGTGCTAAATAAAGTATGTGTACAAGTATACTTGTAAATTTCTAGCAGTGATGCAATAGTTAATTTATTCATGTTATATATGTATTATTTTGTTACTTTTGTGGTAAAGATGACTCTAAATGTTTATTTATGACATTGGTTTCTACTACAGGGAAGATTACCAGTCAAATGGATGGCGCCTGAAGCTTTGTTTGATAGAAAATATACATCCAAAAGTGATGTGTAAGTGCTTTTTTTAATGTCTTTTTGTTTTCTGTTCTTGTCATATTTGTTTTTAATTCTCTTATATTCATCTTATGGGTTAACTCAAACCTCTTGATTTTAATACATTCCATACTTTTGATCAAGCTTCCATTTTTGGCCTGCTTCTTTATAGGCCTCTTCTCTTTTTTATTTTTATTTTCATTAACTTGTGAAGCCATATCTTTGTTTATGTGTGTCTCTTTATATTTTTGCATTTCTGGTTTTTGTGTGTGTGTGTGTGATTTGTTCATGTTTCATTTGTTTTTGTTTGTGTGGAATCATATTGAACATTTCCTGTATGGTCCATTTATTTCATACATGGCACTGGCATACTGTGCCTCTTTTTAAAATTTTTTTAGTGGTTTTATTTGATCTAAAAAAAAATTAAGTGAAGAAAATGTGGCTATACGCTACAGAAGTCACCATACAACATAGCCAGACAGGCTTTTATATTAAATCCTCAAGGGAAGAGAGAAAGCGAGGTGGACCCAAAAATACACAGAGAAGAGAATGTGAGAAGAAACTAAGATAAAATTATTACATCTGGAGAGAGGCAGAAAGAGCGGACCAGGATCGTGTATGCTGGTTGGATGTTGTCAATGACCTATACACTGAGAGGAGCAATGTGCTTAATTGATTATTACGTTGTCTCATACTTTCCTGGCACATCCTGATATGCCGACAAATTTAAACCGCTCATTTCATGTTATGTCTTGTCATTTTAGCTGTTTTTATTTTTTGTTTGTCTGTGGTGACGGTAGGTATTATCTTGTTCTTATCCTGGTGCAGTCACTGAGCCATTATCCATATGTGTTTTTGATAAACTTTTGACCTTTAGTACCGCTACAGCTTCAATCCTTTTATTTCTCTTTTTGTTATGTCATGAAAGCACTGTTTTGGAGAGGAGTTGGAAAGACTTGCATATCTGAGAATCAGTGAGTTATAGACAATGTGGAGAAAAAATATCAGATACAATAATTTATGAATGAGCCAAATACAGATACAGTAGAGCCTCACTTAATGAGTTTGCTTAATTAAATCTAGGTCAAAGTAAAGGTAGACCCATAGCAGACGCTGCTGTCAAAGATGAAGTGTTAGAGACTTGATTGTATAAGACTGCAGCTTGTTTATGAAGTCTGCTCCCTTTCTCTCTGTCTTTTCTTCCCTGATAATGATATTTGTTTTCACACAAATTAAGTTTTTGATTTTCCAATCTAAACCTGTATATAAACACCCTCGTTCAGTTTGAGTAGTTCCATGTATCAGTTTCCATTATTTTTGTTTCAATTCCTGACACTTTTGAGTTTATTTCTGTCACTTGTGTTTTAATTTCAGTCTCTTTCTTGTTTACTTTAATCACTGATGTGTTCATTTCTGATACTTTTTTTTACCTGTTCTTTCACTAATATTTTCAGTTCTGTCATATTTTGTTGATTTCTGTCACTTTTGTGCCAATTTCCTGCACTTTTGTGCCCATTTCTGCTGCTTTGGGACCCATTTTTTAACACTTTTGTGTTCATATCTGGCACTTTGATGTTCATATCCAACACTTTTGTGTCTATTTATTTTGCTTCTGTGTCAATTTGTGTCATATTAGTGCCATTTAATTCATTTTTTATCTTATCCTGTCATTTTTGAATCTAATCCTGTCATTTTTGTGTCATAAACTTTTTTCCTGGCTGTTATATTCCTTATTTTTGGAGTTATTTATCCTAATTGATGTTGTGAGATTGGCCAGGTGTTTAATCCACAAATTATGTAAATTAAAACTTCATTTAAATTACTTTTGCCAGTTTAACAAATTATAATATACCTTACAAGTAGTTTGTAAAGAAAATAAATTTGTAAGATTCCTTAGTTGCTGATTTGAAGTAATAGTATATGATGCTGTGAAGACAAGAAAACCTAATCTCTGTTTGATTTTCAGGTGGTCTTATGGTATACTACTGTGGGAAATTTTCACCCTTGGTGGAAATCCCTACCCTTCAGTCCCAGTGGAGTCTCTGTTTACACTTCTGAAAGAAGGTCATCGCATGAAGAGACCACCTTATGCATCTACCAAGATGTAAGACTGAATGCCTGTTTGTACAGCTCATATGCTTTCATGTGTTTTATCCTATGGAAAGATAATGAGATGTAGCAAATATTTGATTAAATGTTTGGATAGCTTCAATATCAGCACACACTGACTCTCTCTCTCTCTCTCTCTCTCTCTCTCTCTCTCTCTCTCTCTCTCTCTCTCTCTCTCTCTGTCTCTATTTATCTTTAGCAATTTGTGAGCACACTGAGGTTGCTAACCTCATGTACAACCCTCTTTAGCCACCTTTTGCAACATTCATGGGGGTGATGTGGGTCTATCCATTCCTCGACAGTAAAATACCCCTTGAATCTACCTGAGGATAATAATATATGCCAATATTCAATGTAATGTTAATTGGTACACAAATGCGCACTTTCTGAAAAGTGGATAAATACATTACTAGACAACAATTTTTCATTCACTTTTTCGGCAATTACCATTAGCACGCAATGCACTTGTTCTCGCAAACAAACCAAAATAGTGGCGGGCAAGTCACATACTCAGAAGAAAGGATGAACTATGGAGCTCGTCGACAGCAGTTTGGTACTCTCGAGACAGATAAAGATTGTGGAGTGGTAGATTTCCAATGTGCTGGTCAGACTCCCTTGCACGCCACTACAACGGTACATTACAAGAAAAGCTTATTATCCAATGGACCTCCTTACCCTAGCATAGAGATTGTTGCAGACAAAGCTGGAATCCACAGGTTACAACCTCCGCAGAGCAATGAGGGATCAAGAGAGTAACCTCTTTGCTCCAACGTTAAGCATAGACCACCACTGCAGCTGGTCCCATTAAAAGGAATGCAGCAATTAGTTGCTCTACAGGTCCTTCCGGTGGAACTCAGATGTGGGAATCAACATTCTAGGGATACTGCTATGTTTTAGCCAACATGTACCAACAGTAGCCGACGTGTACCAACAGTAGCCGACATGTACCAACAGTAGCCGACGTGTACCAACATGTACCAACTGTAGCCAACATGTACCAACAGCAATCGACATGTACCAACAGTAGCCAACATGTACCAACAGTAGCCAACATGTACTAACAGTAGCCAACATGTATTAATTATAACCGACATGTATTAATTATAACTGACATGTATTAATTATAACCGACATGTATTAATTATAACCGACATGTATTAATTATAACCGACATGTATTAATTATAACTGACATGTAATAATTATAACCGACATGTATTAATTATAACCGACATGTATTAATTATAACCGACATGTATTAATTATAACCGACATGTATTAATTATAACCGACATGTATTAATTATAACTGACATGTAATAATTATAACCGACATGTATTAATTATAACCGACATGTATTAATTATAACCGACATGTATTAATTATAACCGAAATGTATTAATTATAACTGACATGAATAAGTTTCT
The DNA here is from genome assembly GCA_036924085.1 of Ariolimax columbianus. Classification (NCBI taxonomy): domain Eukaryota; kingdom Metazoa; phylum Mollusca; class Gastropoda; order Stylommatophora; family Arionidae; genus Ariolimax; species Ariolimax columbianus. The sequence goes on from JAVGWX010000003.1 coordinate 122,612,202, forward strand.
TATGTTTATTTATCAGGATTTACAGAAAGCTTTACCTATAGTCCCTCGCATGTTCAGTTACATGAATTTGATAGACAATCTTTATCTTGTCATTTACCTTGTTTCTTCTTCTCTATTTTCGTTCAATGTGAGAAGTATGGTGTGCCATACTTTACAGCGAGGATGTGATATATGTGCCTTTTGACCAGATACATCTGACGTTTTTGGGTACTGGGTTTGCCTTCCCACTGCGATCCCTATTCTGTTAGCCGAACTACACTAGTGGACCCTGTTTCTAGGGCTATTATTTGGAGGTGGAAAAGGGACTTGGTCAGCTCTGGTTTGCTGACTATAAAACAAACAGCCAGTTATGAATCGCTGGCTGCTGTCAGCTCACTTACTGTGCTGCGTCTTTGGCCGCTGACCTTGGTTGATTGTTTACATCAAGGCTTACATTAGTTTGTAAAGTCCTAGGCTTTGGCTTACATTTGTAAAGTTCTGAGTTTGGGCTTACATTAGTTTGCAAAGTTGTAGGCTTGGATTTACATTAGTCTGTAAAGTCCTAGACTTGGGCTTACATTAGTTTGTAACATCCTAGGCTTGGATTTACATTAGTTTGTAAAGTCCTAGACTTGGGCTTACATTAGTTTGTAAAGTCCTAGACTTGGGCTTACATTAGTTTGTAACGTCTTAGGCTTGGGCTTACATTAGTTTGTAAAGTCCTAGACTTAGGCTTACATTAGTTTGTAACGTCTTAGACTTGGGCTTACATTAGTTTGTAATGTCTTAGGCTTGGGCTTACATTAGTTTGTAAAGTCCTAGACTTAGGCTTACATTAGTTTGTAACGTCCTAAGTTTGTTGTTATAGATGCTACTCGTACTGAGTTCTTCACTGTTGGCTAACTTTCTCTGGTGGCAGTCTGCATCAGCTCTTCTTTCATCCCAGGGTGTACTGAAGAAGTTAGATCTGAGTTCTCATCACTGTTGTGCAATACTGTAACACAGCCTGTTCTCATCTAAGTGCAGGGTGTGGATGTGACGTAGGGACTTGGTCAGTATGCTGCATCTGATCCTGCCAACCTTTGCATGCAGTCTAGTCCTAAGTAAAGGCCTTTGAAGGCAGAGACATCAGTACACTTTTGTAACTGTTTGCATGTAAAAGTTCATTTAAATTTTGCTTGTTTAACTCAGGGGTGCAAGAGAATTGATGAATGAAATGAGAGTCTGACAGTTCAGATATTTTGGTCACATCAAAATTAAAATATAACATCGGGTTGCTGTCTCAAAAAACAAATTTAGTCCTACATTGAATTCTGGTCCACTGTCAGTTCCCTGTAAACGAGGAAGCAGATGAGCTCGCAAAAGCCGGAAGTGGCGGCACGCAGACTCCACATCCACAGAGCTATAAAGAAGCAAAGACACTCATTAAACGATCCATAAGAACAGAATGGAGATACCAGCACAAAGAATACAAGCCAGAAAATGACACCATGGACAAACTCGGCAGACAAAGATCTTCAGACTCAGAACGGGACATTGTAGACTCAAGGCCCATCTCCATAGAATTGATCTTATAGATACCGCTACATGCGATTGTGGAGCACCTAAGCAAACACCAGAACACTTTCTGCAGGACTGCTCTATCTATGCAGACCAAACAGAGGCAGTCTGACCTGGGGTAGCGACCATGCTCAAAAAGTTGTGGGGGACTGGCAAAGACCTGAAACGCACAGTCTCCATCGTGAACCTCACCGGACTAGAAGCACAGCATCAGCTGATCGAAGAAGAAGAAGGTCACATCAAAATACCGGGCTGAAACAATACTAGAAGGAAAGGTGGAGAGCAATAATGGCAGCAGGTAATGCTATAATTGAGGAATCATGCTGAGTAGCCCAAGAGCTGCAGTGGTCAACGACCCATAGCTGACTGCTAGCATCAAGGCCAGCGAACCAGAGCTTCCAAGACCCCTTCTACACCTCTACACGGTAATCCTGGATAACAGGCTGCAACAGAGCAGGCTGGTTAAGGAGAAGGTATCGAGGAGGGAAGGCTAATCCGGTACTCAAAAAATGCTTGCTGTCGAAGACGGATGTGTCGGACTGAAAGGTGCAAATCTGATTTGTTGGCCATGTTTCAATTAATTCTTTTGGCATTTCAGGTATGGTATAATGCAGCAGTGCTGGCAAGAGGACCCATTCAAGCGACCTTGTTTTAAATTGTTGGTTCAGGATGTCGACTGTATGCTCACTTCTTCTTTAAATGATGAGGTTAGTTCACATCAATTCAGCCCACAATTACTGATGCTCAATGGCACAAGTGGAAAGAAAACTAACTAACTAACTACTTACCTAACTCGATGTACATTCCACAGTTACCTACTTAACTTGCAGCTTAGCCTGCAAACATCCACTTATCTTGTTGTTCAACCTTCGAACTAACAAAAGTTCCTTATTCAAATAAGAAAATACATTTATTAAAAAGATATTTTATACATACATTTATATCCCCAGTCTTTGATAAAGACCTTCAGATCAAAACATTAATTAATGACTGTAACAGTTCTCATGTAGAATTTCCTCTTAATCTTGTTTCAATTTCACCAATTGTTATCAGTATAGAGTTGTACTGCAGTCACTTGTAAATATATTTAGTTCTACAATCAAGGAGTACTCATCTTCTCCTACTACGAACATCCTCAACCAGTGAGGGAACACTCTTCCATCCCCCTACACACAAACATGCAGGAAATTGTATGGTTTCAAGCAGGGAATTATGCTTCCGTTTAGTCTGTTAATTAATTAATTATGAATATTTGTTTATAACTACTTTTATTCAAGATTTAAAATCCATGAATATTTTCTATTGCTATAAAATGTGTAAAAACATAAAATTAATTCCTGTAAATATATGTATATATATATATATATATATATATTGGGGATTCCGTGGCGAAGTGGTTAAGTCATCAGCCTTGTAATTATGTGGTGGGGGTTCGACTACGGACTCCGCCGTCTTTTTCACAGGTGCTTGATGTGGAGTCCCCTGCATCTCGTAGTCGCCCCCTAGTCATCTTGTCCTTGACTTGTCACTGGGGTCTGGCGGCACGAGACGAGAGAGTGAGGATAAAAAGTAGCGCAGTTAATCCTTACTAAAAATAGCGCTAGCAAAATTAATTATGCCATCATCGAATACGATGGACGATGGCCTTTGCCTTTGCATGTGTATATATATATATATATATATATATATATATATATGTAATGTAATGATATGATACACACAAAAATGAAAGATTTTCCATATTAAATGCGTATTAGGGATCAAGATGCTGAGCAGCACATGAGCTGCAGTGGTCAGCAACCCATAGCTGACTGCTAGCGTCAGGGCCAGCGAACCAAAGCTGCCAAGACCCTTCTACACCTCCACGAGGTAATCCTAGATAACAGGCTGCAGCAGGGCAACCTGGCTAAGGAGAAGGGATCGAAGAAGTAATGCTAACCCGGTACTCAAAAAATGCTTGCTGAAGTCGGAGTGCTGGACCGAAAGGTCAAATATCTCAGCCAAGCTGTAAACTACGACACAACACATTCCGTTCTCTGGACTACATTCTGCTACTTACCCTTTCAGGGTTGGGTAGTGGGAGATTGAGAACGAATGAAGAAGAAGATATGCGTATTATTTGGAATGCATTTTTTTAAGTTAGGCGATTGGGGTAATTGGGCAGGGGTGTGGGTGTGAAATGACATTCTGACATGGTGAAAAAGATGCTTAAGGTAAACGGTTAAAGACCTCTGTTCTACTACATTGAAAATGATATTTGCATAAGTGAAAGAATGATTTATGTTTCTGCATTTTAAATTGAAAGTGTGAGACAAGTAAATTTAGTAAAATACCACATCACTAGACAGATAACAATCTGGTTAGAGAGAAAAAAAGAGAGAAATAGAGAGAGCAAGGGATTGTATGTTGTTGTTTTCTTATGTCTCTTTTCTTTTGCTTGGTGCATGTAATTGTGACTGTGTATATCCTTATTTGTAGTTGAAATGCCATTTTGTGATCAGGCTTCACGGAAAATAGTTAATAATGTTTCAATTATAAATTTCTTTGAATGTGACCAAATTGAAATACATGAATTCTCTTGCAGGCATACCTGCGCTTGGAGCCCCTGGAAAGCCCAATGAGCTCATCAGATTCTCAGTACTCCTCTATGAGCCACAGTAGCACCAGCAGTGCTGCAAACAGCAGTCACAGCTCAGGTGACAACTCTGTCATTGTGTGACTACTAAAGACCCAACATTCAACTTACTGCTAAAGACAATTTATTAGCTAAAGCCTAATTTTGAGAATGGTAACACATTGTGTTGCAAGTTCACTTTAAAGATCTGCAGAGGCAGACTAAATGTCTCTTCTCTTCATTGTGTTTGAGAATCGTAGCACATTGTGTTTGGCTGTTTCATCTGCAAGATTTCCAAAAGCACACTACATTTCTTGAGTGCATGCACAGATTCAAAGGATTAAAATGGTATAAAATCACTAATGTGGAACCTGATAAACAAGAGTGCAATGGGAGGTGAGGAGAAAACACTGACTTTGGATATGGCACACATGAAAAAAACAACACTATTTGATAGCATTACAAGGCAGTCTCTATTCTTGAAACCCCATGGTAAAGGAATTAGAGGCATATCAAAACATGGAGAACAAAGCTGAAGACAGACAAAAAAATAAGAAAGATGTGGAGAGAGCTGGAACTGATGACATAAAACAAGAAGGCTTGTTGTGCATTTGTTAAGGACCTGTGCTATAGTTTTTGGTGATGATGACACTATTTCTCAGCTAAGGACTGATTGTTTAGATTGGTAAAACGCTAATGCTGTTTTGCCCTCAAGATCTTGTGATACCTATAAAGTTTCTCAACATTCAACTAGTTTGAGAATGACAACACAATGTGTGACAAAGTTTGCCTCAGAGATCTTCTGAAACACACACCATTGATGAACCATAGAATGAAACACTGATTATGTGTTCATATGACTCACAGTGAAATATCTTCAGTAAGAACATGTTTGGCTAACAGGATTCCCATCTGGAGTGTTACGCAACAACCATTGATGTGTAGTTATATTTTTATTCATAATATAGTCAATAAAGTAACTAATTCTTGTGTTGTTTTCATGCTGTTTGATAAAGTGTGTTGCTAAACAAAAACAAAGTATTGGGGGCCTCAGATCTAAACTCTTAGTTCAGCAAGCTCCAGATTTGATTGCAGTAGTTCTGTAATTCACTGCAACCATTTCTCCTTTCTGATGACATGTCTGGTCAACAAGGAGGACTTTACTTACTGTTATGACTGACAAGTTTATGTGTCCAGATAGTCATCCATGACAAATGTCATATCTGAACCTTACTACCAGCTGTATACTGCCATTAATTTGTTCAAATGGTGATCCATGAACATTAATATATTTTGACCTAATACCAGTTGCTGCCCTTATGCTGATTAATGAGAGTCTACAAGTTCTTCACCATAAATACTGGATGTGTACTACCATTAGTGTATTCAAGGGGTTGATTAATGAAGAATTTCACATTTGTGTTTAACCTCACTATATTGCCAATAATGTGTTCAGAAAAGTGATTCATTAAAAAAAGGAGCCAGAATATTTTAGACCAGTGGTACTTCAATTTTTTCAGTTTGCTAATGATAATTTTTGGCAGCCACCTAACTCTCTCTAGCTGTATGAGGTGAAATTGAAAAACCTACACACATTTCTAGTATTCTACTTGACCAATTCATATTAATAAGAAGGCGTTAATTGGAAAATAATATTAAGAACAACATGTGTTTAAGCCAATTGCAAATCAATTGAGTATAATAAGTGGAAGAGAAATTAAAACGATACAAAATCAATTGTTTTTCAAAATTTTGATTTGGTTTGTGGATCCGTACTGGACTCTTAGAGGACCTTATTTTGGGAACCACAATTCTTAGCCTAACACATGTTGCGTACTGCCATTAATAAGTGGAAATAGGTCCGCCATGAGCAATTTTATACTAGTCTGCCATTAATGTGTTCAAATATTTGTTCATGAAAAGCTACATATCATCTCCCTTAAGACTCATATCATACTGCCATTAATGTGTTCAGTTGGTGATTGATAAAAAAGTTTGTATTTTAACCTAAAACTAGTTACAGTCTGCCATCAATGTGTTCAATTGATTCATTAACTAAACAATGCTGTCACTTTCTACCTGCCAAAAGTATTCTTATTTCTGCATTTAAGTGGATAATTCATGTTTTTCCACTCTACTTTTGCCAAGCTTACAACTTATTTTGCAATATTTGTTTCTTGACTTCAGTAAAACACTAAGTGCATGCAAAAAGAAAACACACACGCCAGTATATTTTTTGGGATGTAAGTCAATTTTATTTACACATTAAATGTGTTCCCTGAATATCATTGATACTTTAAATCACATACTAATGTACTCTACATATGTAATTGTCATTTACATATTACATAACTTGATTACCTTGTTACTTTTTTTTATTACTTAAGGAGTTTGAGCTATTTCTGTATTTTAGTCTTTTGCTTGAAATCTAAGCTAAAATACTGAATCTGTTCTTTTGGTTATAGTTCTTGCTTGCAACAATTTGTTTTACATGATGTTACTAGCCACATGAACAACCCAATCCTTCTTAGTTAACTCTCAAAACATGCCTGACAGGACTTAGTGCTAAACTGTTTCTCTGCTGTGCTGGATCTTGCACAGACATTACTAGATGCAGGCGAGGAGATCTTCACATAATTTCTGTAACAATACACAAATTCTGTTACTCTATGGGGTTCCGTGTGGCATTACAACTACAATGGCATTACTTTTGTTTGAAAAAGGTGTGCCTGTTTCTGAGCAAAGAACAGACTTTGTAGTTTAAAAAAAATTAGTATTAGTATGTCACCAGTTTACTTGATATACTTGCCACTGGGGACGGGCGGCACGAGACAAGAGAGTGAGGATAAAAAGTAGCGCAGTTAATCCTTTCTAAAAATAGCGCTAGCAAAATTAATTACTCATCATCGTCTATGATGGACAGCGACCTTTGCCCTTTGCCTTTTTACTTGATATACCAATGCTTCTATGACTAATAGCAAGCAGTTAAAAATAGGCGATTGAAAAATTGTAACAATCTCAATGGCCTTGGGAAAAAAAATTAGCAGTCTTCTAAACCAGTGTAAAGAAGTTAAGCAATATATATTTTTCACATTATCACATTAATAAATATATATATTATAAATATTAATATGGTATGTATGTAAATGAACTTGCACAACAAAACTTATTATGTCGGTCCTGAACTGATCATTTACCCAAATGGTAAGCAGGATAAAAATAATGGTACCACTATAGCCTCCCAAACGTGTTGTAAAAGGGGACTAAAGAAGGTTGTGCTTGAAGCTAGTAACCTAGTCATGTTAAACAAATTGCCAATTGCTACAGAACCCATCACTGCCAAAAGAGCACATTCCTGCCATGCATAGTGACAGTTTTATGCTTTGTTGGGATTAAAATGGAGAAGAAGATTAGATCTACAGAAAACTACTGTCATTTTGTGATCATTATATGCCGTACTATGATATTCATGGACTATTCAAATGTTGCTGTGGTGGTATCTTGTGAATTTATTCTATGAAATGACAATCAGTGTAGCATATTATTCAGTTCACTGTTTATCAATATATGTTCTGCTTTTTGCTGGTGAAGTCGCGTCATTGGAGATTATTCTTGATCGTTATCAATACTAAAACTTGCTTACCTGGAGTAACTAAGATGTCTTGGCTTGGCTTGGCTTCATTCATTCTCAATCTCCCGCTACCAAACCCATAAAGGGCTTAAGTAGCAGAATGTAGTCTAGAGAACGGAATGCGTTGTGTCGTAGTTTACAGCTTGACTACGATATTTGCACCATTCGGTCCAACACATCTGACTTCAGCAAGCATTTTTTTAGTACTGGGTTAGCATGCCCTCTTCGATCCCTTCTCCTTAGTCAGTCTACCTGCTGCAGCCTGTTATCCAGGATCACCTCTTGGAGGTGTAGAAGGGTCTTGGCAGCTCTTGTTAGCTGGCCCTGACGCAAGCAGTCAGCTATGGGTCGCTGACCACTGCAGCTCATGCGCTGCTCAGCATCTTGATTCCGAGTAACTAAGATGACACGTACAACATTATAACTGGTTGAAATTGTAAGTAACCCTAATGTGATCATTAGAACTGTAATGCTATGGCCAGGAATGTAAAAGAGCAGGCAATCTACAACAACTTTGTGAAGAATCATCAAGGTCAAAATTAAGATTTTGAACCAGAGTTAGTGCCACACAAAGGATAGCTGGAAATCGCAGACCTTGTAAAGTGGAGGGAGCTTGTCATTGCTCTGAAATAGGCTATCATGCATGATAGTTGCTGACTGCTTTGTTAGTAATCATTAAAGTATCCAAAACAATGAACAAAATAGTAATTACATGGTCTTGTCTGTGCTGCTTATGTGAAGCCCATAAGTTTCAGCAAGAGGAAAGCCTTGACATAAGAAACACTGACTTGTGTAAAATGATATGAGAAACACTGACTTGTGTAAAAAGAATATGAGAAACACTGACTTGTGTAAAATGACATGAGAAACACTGAGTTGTGAAAATTTGTAAAATAAATGGAGGTTGTACATTAATAAAAGACAATGTAGATGTTGTCTACAGATAAGACACAACTAATACAGCCACCCACAAGAACAAAAGGGCATAGCTACAAATTAACTAAAGAGAGGTTCAGATTAGGTATTAGGAAATATTTTTTAGTCAGAGAGTGGTGAATGCTTGGAATGCATTGCCATGGGAGGTAGTGGAGGCAGGGACAATTAATGCATTTAAGAATAGATTGGATGCGCATAGCTTTTAGAGCAAGGTAATGTAAAGGAAACTGGTTGTATACAGATCCTGCAGAGTCTTCTAAACCAGTATAAAGACGTTAAGTTAATTTGTGCTAATTGGAACACACAGCTAAAAGAACGCTGGATTTACCTAATAGTCATAACTTGTAGCATAAAAAACAAATAATAAAAATTGTAATATGTGTGTATGTTATACATAAGTAAATCATTAAAATATTAATTAAATGAAAAAAATATGAATAAAATAAAATTATTAAATAGATACAGCAATTATATTTTGATATGTCTAACACAAAAGTATATTATTAAAAAATAAAATAATTGTCTGCTTTGGCTGCAGGACATATAAAACATTGCATCAGTCCATGCCTGACCCCACGTTGTCTATGTGACACAGTTAAAAGTCCTGTATTTGCAATTCATCTGAAAGCCAAACTTCAAGAAGAGATGAATGATAGCTGTAATCTCTGATGCTATACATGTAACAAACAAACTCTGAGCTCAGGCGTAGATGGGAAAGTTGCCATGAATACACACACAACAGATTATAATATGTACAAAGACATATATTTGTATGTCATATTTGATTTTGATATAAATTGTTACATATTTATAGACACTAATCTGTAAATGTGACATGACACTTTGTAATGTATTTTATGTTGACTGTTGCCATTTTGATACTTTTTTATGCCTTCTGAAAATATGAAGTATGTGTAAGGAAATATAATGTTTCTAACACCAATTTAACAGGATATTATATGAATTTATGTGAGGACGCAATAGCTAAAGTAAAAGCACTTGTCTCTCAAGAAACAATTGTATGAAACAGTTAGTTTTAGAATCCCACAAGTTTGAATTGTCCTGCTGGTTCCAGTTAGATTTAGAATTCCACAAGCTTGAATTGTCCTCCTGTTTCCAGTTAGGTTTAGAATCCCACAAGTTTGAATTGTCCCCCTGTCTCAAGTTAGGTTTATAATCCCACAAGTTTGAATTGTCCCCCTGTCTCAAGTTAGGTTTAGAATCCCACAAGTTTCAAATGTCCCCCTGTCTCAAGGGAGCTGAGACCAGAGTCTAGTTTGTATTGGAGATTGACAAAAAACATGACATCTCATGTACACTCTGTGTACATAAAAAGAACTTTGACAGTTGAAAATTGATGAGTAGCCGCAGTCATGGCTAACAGTCCCACCCTGTACACAACCTACCTTCCACCAGGTCTGGAAAGCTGCAGGAAGTAAACGTTGCCAAATAAAGAATGCAGTATGGATAGTCAACAGCAGGCATAACTTGCTAATTTGAATAACAGGATTACAAGTATGTAGAGAATAGGAACAATGTTATAATTATATAAACTGTATAGGTAGCAGGTAAATGTAGTTTCATGATTGTTACTGCTGTCAGTGATGAAGTGTTGCAACACTTTATTGTAGCAGGTCTCAGCTTTTATGAAGTGGGATGACCAGTTGCTGCCTTCACCATCTCGCCTTTCTGAACTGTAAGTAAATGTAAAGGTAGTTCCTTAGCTGATACTACTATCAGGGATGAAGTGTTAGAGACTTCATTGTACTAGACCTAAAGGTTTTTTCAGATGGGTATAGGCAGCTTGCTTTTTCGCTGCCTTATCTTTCCTAACTGTAAGTCTTGTACTCATTTATAGCTGGGTAGACTGGAGTGTGTGGAGACCAGTGATTAAACCTGGTACCTTTGTATGGAGAACCACCCTATCATTCAATATAATATGGATAGACAACTTCAGTTTGCTTGTGGACAATGAGTAACATTTTAAGAGCAGCCATCAAAGAGACTGAGTAATGAATTAGAATTGTTTAAAGCAGCAGAAAAGAAAAAATAGAATCTCAAATGCAATTAACCTATTTAGCCTGTTTGTATGCTTTAACTAGTGATTGAAAACAGGTGGGCCAAAATGGTTAGTGGATAGATCTTCTAGTCAGAGGGACACTTGATAGAAAAAAAACTTCCCATTTTCTTTCGGGGATGAGGCTCTTCTCCTTTTACGTTTATTCTGAAAAGGCTGCTGTGACATTGTGTCATAGTTTACAGTGTGAGGCTATGACATCTCTACCTTTCAGCTAGACACATCCAGTTTCAACTGACTTTCCCTAGGTACTGGGTTTTCCTTCCCACTGTGAGCCCTATTCTAATAGGGTCTTGATCAGCTCTGGTTTACTGAGCCTGATGTAAGAAAAACCAGCTATGAGTTGCTGTCAGCTTATTCACCATGCCACATCTTCGGTACCATGGGAATGAAATTATAACCTAACCTGCACATTATGATTTAGCTGCTGGAGCTAGCAGGCTATATTCCTCAGCTTTAAAAGCAGCCGGTAAACTACAATAGGAATAATGTAATAGTTCTTGGAGAACAAGCTGTTGCCCATGCTGCAGGTCCCCCCTCACCATGTAGCTAAATGATCCAGGGGACCAGGATTAGCTGATATAGCCTGGAATCAGCGAAGTCGCAGGAGTTGCTAGAATAGTGATGGAACCACCACTAGAGAATGCCTTACGGATACCAGTTCCGGATTTTTCCTCATGGTTTACTCCCTAAGCATTTCCCGTGAACAGTTATCTCACATGGCAATCGGTGGTTTTAGTTATAAGAAAATATTCATTTTCAAGGGTAGAATGCCTTACAATAGTCTTTCTTTACATTCATCACTGAGGAACTTTTGAAAAATTGTTACGGTTTCGGAGATCCTTTGCATATAAATTATTATATCTACATCTGAAGGTGGGCAATGTTTTTAAAGTAAAAACACTTTTATTTTATCCATTCCTGATCTCTTGCCAATTTGCTGGAGAACTTTCTTGAAGCTCTCGAGAACTTTTGTGTGACTGCTGAGATATTTTGCTGAACTCATGGAGATCTTTTGCGTGTGTGTGTGTGTGTGTGTGTGTGTGTGTGTGTGTGTATATATATATATATATATATATATATATATATACATGAGGTGTGTTCAAAAAGCATGCGATTTTTGGGCTGGATTGTACAGTAAAGCAGTAATATCACCTAACTGTAGGTCACATGTGAAGCTAACACAGTTTATTCACAATGGTCAATCATCTTGTAATATATACTGCTTTTTTGTTAAGAAATTCTTCCTCTGTTACATAAGGATATCTGCTGTTTTAATGCTGTACTGTGTAAAATATCTACTGGTTAAAAATTACCCTGTGAATTTAAACATTAAAATAATATTGTCCAGCAATATGTGTTATATACTAGTGTATTGTTGTCTTATGAAATATATTATATACTGGCTTACTGTTGACAAGTGCAAATCAAATGTGACAGTATAATTATGAGCAAGGAGGCAGACCAACTTGCTTCTTCTTGGGACATGTGCACATGTTATTCTCTTGTGATCTGGAGGTCTTCCAATCTGAATCTTCTGAACATTGTTTCTACATTTTTTCATTGCTGTTTGCAATCCAAAGGCTTCAAGGCTTTAGCAGTCTGTGAACTTCTTACCTACTCAGAGCAGAAAGCAGAAGAGTTCTCATTCTTGTCTGACCACAGAAGATGCATCAACACTCAGTATTGTACAGTGCCAAATGATAAGCCACACAATTCTTAGGTGCTCACTATTTAACTTGTAAATGAGTTTAGGGCACCTTAGCTGCGCTTGGCTGTTTATACAACTGTCACCTCTCTCTTACTGGAAAGACTACTGCTTGAAATGTACCATGCACAGCCGTATGAGGCAAGGAACACCTATAATGGTTTAAGCCTGTACGGCTTGACTTGATAAGACTACTGAAGCTTTCTATTTGCTGGAAGGGAGTGATTCAAGAACTAGGCACAGATAAACAAATATGAAGAAATGCTTTCATTGTGACCACTTCTGTATTAAGTAACATGTTGTTCTGGAAATTAACAACTAATATCATGTTGTCTTGTGAATTATGTACTGATATAATGTTGTCTTGTGAAATATATTAACAATTTTGTTCAAAATAGGGCAGGAGTAAGTGGTTTAATATCTGCTGGATATGCTATTTATAAGTGAGAACTAAGGTTATTGACATATGGTATGTTAGTGGATATTTATATACCTGCTTTATGCACTTGGTCATATTTATACTAAAATGTCAATGGCAATTTTGTTCATTTTCATCTCATCTGCACTAGGCACAGTAATTGCTGTCAGTTATTTTGTTAATTATAATTAAAGTGATGTGTGGCTTTATGATTCATATTATCCAGTATCTTGGTTTTTTTTAAAAAATAATTGCAATTAAAAAGTCACATTTAGTTGTCCCAGTCACACACAATAAAGTCACATTTAGTGAATGCAAGCACACACTAATTTGCCAGTCTTGTTGTCAAACATGACATTTTCTCATTGCACATGTGAATTCTCTCTTCCAGTCATCCTTTCTCATCCATACTCTCTGCTCATCTCACTTTGCTCATCTATTTATTGTCACCCACTCTATCATTCTCGTTACTCATTAACTAATTAAATATTCATCCTAGCTAATAATATTATTCTATGAGAGGAGCAGTTCAATATGACAGTAGTATATTACAATCATTTGGTATTTGCACTGATGTTAAAACAAGTCTGAGTCCTAGCCCTAACACTATTCTGAATTTTCTTTGCTCTGCTACTGAAGCATGCATTTGGTAAAGCAAATGAATAGATCTTCATTTACAGTAGGTCTGATGGTTGGCTGTTTAATCTTGCAAGGCTCAAGATCAAAACGAATATCAGAAAGGTTACCATTAGGAACTTGCTATTCACTGGTGATGCTGCAATTATTGCTCACTGTTAACAGGAGCTTCAGAGCTTAATAAATTGCTTCAACCAGACATGCAAATATTTTAGTTTCACAATACATCTCAACAAAACAAATGTGCTGGGAAAGTGGGCAAATGCTACACCGTGATCATGGATAATTGTGAACTGGCAGCTGTGCACCAATTCATCATTGACTAGCTTTCTCTAGACCCAGATATCGACAGTCACATTGTCTATCACTCTGCTCGTTTCACATCACTTGTTTGGAAATACAGAAAACTGAAATTAAAAGCAAGGCCATGGTTTACAAAACATTCGTCTTAAAACACGTTGCTATATGGTAGCAAAGTCTAGACAACCTATGCCAAACAAGAGCACCATCCATGATGCCTTCAATTCATCATTGTAATTTTATGGAGGGATAGAATTACAAATGTAGAGGTTAAAAGGTTGAAGCGAGAGCTTGACTTCATCGCCTCGGGTTTCCCCAATATGACTCTCTCTCTCTACAGAAAGGTATCCCACCTGCCAAGAGCATCTCACAAAGCACAAACTCTATAGCTCCAGCAATGAACCCAGGGAAAAATTGACATCATGAACCGACCGTCGCAGCTTGAACTAAACCCCAATCGTCTGAACATAAGACAAATGGCTTGTCCACTTCGCCACAGAGACCCCAGTAGAGGGGCTTTCCTGTACTGGTGTCCTAAGCTTATGCACTCCCCTTAGACAGTGAAGACTACACTGGCTGGATCACAAAGAAGATGATCTCATTCATAAAGATATACTCTATGGATAGCTAGTAGATGGCAATAGAACAGTTGGTCAACTACAGCTGAGTTTGAAAGATGTGTGTAAATAGGACATGAAGGCACTGGACATATGTCTAATATCCTTGGAAGAGTTTTATTTCTGCCAAGACCCTTATCCACCTCCACATGGTGATCCTGGATAACAGGCTGCAACAGGGCAGGCTGGCTAAGGAGAAGGCGTCAAAGAGGGAAGCCTAACCCAGTACCCAAAAATACCATGCTGAAGTTGGATGTGTCGGACAGAAAGGTGCAAATATTGCAGTCAAACTTTAAACTATGAAGCAACACATTTCGGTCTCCAGACTGCACCCTGCTACTTGCAAAGTCCTTTTCATGGCTCGGTAACAGGAATTTGAGAACGAACGACAAAGAAGAAAAAGAATACATCCTAGGAAGACGAAGCTTTGGGACAGAAAAGTGAAACGACAACTCTGCATGTAAGAGGAAACCCCAAAACTCAGTAGAGAGTTCCCATTTCAAGGTCACATCATCCTATAATCAGTCATGACTGAAAAGGGCTGCTGCTATTCATCTCATTTTATTTCCCTCTGTTTTATTCCACCTTTCACAAAGCTTCTTCCTTCATTTCGCCTCTGACAATCTTTCATTCCTACTCTTTATCACCATATATTTTTAGTTATCTTACTTAGATACTTTTTTTTTTTAATTTTCCATCCCTACTTTTTCAGTCTCTTTGCACTTTTCTTTCTCGCCTTCATCCGTCCTTACTTTTGTTATTTTTATCTGTTCTTCTTCCAATGTCCCACAATGTCTTAGTTTTATACTTTCACTCATATATCTAGATTTCTTTTACCATTATTTCTCTATACTGACCATACAAGTATCAGAATGGCAAAGTGGTTAGAATACTAGCTTGTCATGAAGGCACCAAGTTCAATCCCTGGTAGCAATACACTGCAGTTTACTTACACACCAGCTTACAGAAGTCATGGGTTAAGTTACAGGTTTTGGTACAGCCGCATTTATCTTAGTGTTTATTTGTTGATATTGATATAAACATACAAATGAGTGCAAGTGAAGAGTGACCAAAACATTTTTTTTTAAATGTAGTTTAAATTTTGATTGGTTTTCTGCTTGAGCAGTGGGAGGTTGATATGCCAGTCTTTTAGGCGTTATCCAGGAATTCAGGTTCAAACGCTGGTAATCAACTGTATTTGTTCTGTCAGAGCTGGCAATAAAAACATAACATGCACACTATGCAGTGACTGCCTAGGAAAACAGCCTTAATTCCTCAGACTCATAAGTCCTCAGACCCATAGAGGTCCTGGCTGATTGTCTTGGTCTTCTACATAAATTTGTTAATGTCAAAATTCTAAACAAAAACAATGCTGTCTTCAAATATTTTCAGTGTTCTCTGCAAGCTAGGATTTAAAAGCTCTGTAAATATAATATTAACATGTTGTCTCCAGTTACCTTGCTGAAAGTGGATGTGCTTGACCAAAAGGTGCAGTTATCGCTGTTCGATTGTAATATGTGGCACAACATACCATAACACTAAATTAACCAAATAAAGAAGTAGGGGCTCTAACAACTCATTTGTAATTTAATTGTGTCCATGTAACAAGAAATAGGTGGTGTAGAAGATGCTAGCACATATTAAAATTCACACAAATGGAAAACCCATGATTAGGCAGTTAAGTGTGTATGAATTGAATTACATTTTTCTTCAGCACTATGACCTCCAAATATAAATTAATTTCTTCTGAGTGCTCACATTGCTCTATATATGACATTTTTTGCTAATCTCAGAGACAACAATTCATATCACTACATAAACACTTACTTGAAAAGGAAGTCTCATATACTTGAAAAAAGCAGAGTAGTTTGTTTTTTATTATCAAGCATAGCAGACAAAACCTCTCACATGCTTGAAGATAATGTTAGCAACAGTCTAATTCATTCTATGGTGTTAAAGATATGCAGACTGCTCAAAGAACGATTGATGCCTATCCCAAAGAATCGAGGCATATATAAGATGATGGTTTTGCATTTAAGGCTACCATCAAAGTATGTTATGACATTTATATAGACTACATGTACATCCTTTGATGAACTGTCTGATACTTGCGGGGAGATTTGCTCAAACTATGAAGCTGAAATTACTGCACTTGAAGCCGCCTTGTACCATCTGAGGACAGTTTTGCATATCTATCCTTCAAAAGTCCAAAACACAGTTATTTTTTACAGACAAAGTTCATCCTTCAAGGATTAGAAGATGCTGGACATTGTAGACCTTATTTAATCCAAATACTCTAGATTGACCATATTTTCTCCGAACACTCAAATACACCTGGCATTGGCAAGACAGACAGACTAGAAGAGATCAAGACAAGGACAGCCACACAAAAAAAACAACTTTACAAACAGCCCATAAGAGCAGCAAACAAATAAACTTGGCTGAACAGATGGACCATGGGAAACACAGGGAGGTAGTTCTATGGAGACATATGGTAAGCCTTAATCCAAAGGACAGTATCAATCAACTCACAAGAAAGGATCAGAGCACCATATTGAACACCTGAAAAGAATCCAACCAGAACACATTCCAGAGTGCCATCCGTGTACACATCCGTATGAAACCGTTGACCATCATCTATTTGTGCTCGATGCTCAATGATTTTAGAAAAATGCTTCTTCCTCCGAGGAAAGATAAATGGATCACTTTGTATGGCACATAACAACAACCAACAGACACATGTAGATACCATTACATAGCACTGAGCTGAAGGTTGAAAGCCTGGTTGCTGTTGTATCCATAACAACAACAACAAAGATATGAAATCTTACTTAAAGAAGTAGTTAATGTACATACAAAATAAAATAATCTATGTTCTATTGATACATGTCCTGTATGTATGGAGTTCACATTCACTTTAGTTTTGTAAATTATGTACATTAATATCCATTTCATGTTTGCTTTGCCAATTTATTACCAAAACTTTTTTGGTGCCAGTCAATGCCTATACAATATTTTTTGTTTTTGTTGCAAACAGTGAACTTGTTTATATTTTTCTAATTATTTAGGGTAAAGGGAACATCATCAAAGGTGCCCTTTATACACACACACAAACAAAAACATTTCTTTTAACCTTTTTGCTTTACAAAAGTTTTATTTTGTAGTGTGTCTTAATAAAAATTACTGACTACTTTTTCACAGTACTTCTGTTTACATGAGTTATGTAAAGAATGCCCTATTTCATTTAACGATTTGAACACTTAGATATATTTATTAAGCCACAAAACATGTAGACCTTTATTTTTTAAAATTGATTCTACGTGTGCTTTTATACTGTTTTTAAATAAAATTACCCAAAACTATACTTTTTCTTGCAGAAATTAGATTTTTTAGGATTTGATTTTAAATTGATACTATTTTAATTTCTTTACCAGCCTTGAACGATTGAGGTTTCACCTTCTGGAGATGCTGTTTTATTATTTTACGGGTCACTGTAGATACGTTCAGTGTAACTTACTGGTGTTTATGATTTAAAAAACGTTTTGGCTATCTTTCAATTGTTGATCAATCTTTTTTATGGATGGGTACTGCAGTTCAATGACAATGTACTCAAGTTAAAAAAAAAATGATTTTATGATTCAGGTCAGGTCCGGTCATCCCATAACCATTGAGGTCATTGGGGCACACATGAAGACATCCTCACAACCATATGCCACCCTTCTCTGTCAGCGGCCACTGCCTGTGCCTCTTCTCGTCGGAGATTGGTCCATTCTTTTATGTTGTCCTCCCACCTCTTTTTTGGACAGCCTCTTTGTTGTCTGTCTTGCACCTTTCCGCGCAGGATCGTATTTGCAAGACCATTTGATCTCAATATGTGACTGTACAAAGCAAGTTTCCTTTTTTTGACAGTTGCCAAGAGGTCTTCAAAAGGCTCTATTGCTGTTGTAATTCTATCTCGTATTTCCTCATTTTGTGTTTAAGTTTAATAAATTGCTGATTTTGTGTTTATGAAGGCCGAAACGCTGGGCATAAATTTATAGGCCTCAATAAGCAACTGTCTAATTATAAAGTCTAAAATTTTCTATAAATATCAGCGGGGTACGAAGACTGACATCTGGGTCAGGCTGTTGCTGAATGCCCATGATGAGTAAGTTTACTCTTTTGGGCACCCTGCATCTTTCCTTACATCCCAAGCATACTGATGAAGGTAGACAGTTGTCCTCCAGGCCGTTGTGCATATTTGGCTTCATCTCCGCATCACTCACAACTACGGGGATCTCGTCGATATCTAACTCATTAGACAGACTGTCATAAGACAGCCAGTTTCCAGGAAGAAGTGCATGGAAGTGTAGTGGGGTCTTAGTCAGTATGTTCACCTGACACTGACTAACATAGTCTGATCAGCATGTTCACCTAACCCTGACTAACAGTCTGATCAGCATGTTCACCTAACCCTGACTAACATAGTCTGATCAGTATATTCACCTGACCCTGACTAACATAGTCTGATCAGTATATTCACCTGACCCTGACTAACATAGTCTGATCAGTATGTTCACCTAACCCTGACTAACATAGTCTGATCAGTATGTTCACCTGACCCTGACTAACATAGTCTGATGTTTTGCCTGACCAGACATTCATCTCTACTCCCCATCAGGGTCAGGCGAAATGTACAGACCAAGACCGTCACCTCATGTCCTCTCCATGGTTCATGGAAACAGACTGTGTTACAACAGTCTGACCAACAAGATGGGAATGGACACTGTGATTCTTCTTCTTCTTCGTACGCTGTCAGATGTCAACTTGTATTTGTTTAAAGAAAGCAGCTGTCATCCTGAGGCTGTCAACACTGCCATAGAGCTTGTCTAGTGTTGCCACTGGTGATGGCTACATGTGCTTTCTCTGGTCCTCATATGTCGGGTAATTTTGCAGCAGATGTTCAGCGGTCATTTATCCTGTACCACAGGTGCATTCGTCAGTGCCACCTATCTTCAGTTTATTGAATAGATGGTACTTCAGTCTGTTGTGTCCTGTGCGGAGTCTAAAGACCACGACCTGCTCTCTTCTGTTCAGCTGGTAGTAGGCATCATTTTTTGTGTAGCCAGTATGTTCTGCTTCCCATTTGGCCATGTATCTGGCCCTAATAAACCTTTTGGACTCTTCGTAGGTCACACTAGAATCTGGTTGTGGTAGTCTTGCACCTTCTTTTGCCAGTATGTCTGCCTCCTCATTGCCTTGGATGTTACAGTGGGATGGAACCCACTGTACCACTACTCTTTTTGGTGCGGACTGCTGCCATAGTTGACAGAGTACTGTTCTTAAATTCTTAAATCATTAAGTTCAGTATTTTTCTGGTTTTTTAGTGCTGTTACCACAGCCAGGGCATTTGTAAACAGGACTATGTGGCTTTCATTGCTTTTGCTTGTCATGAGCTATGCTTTTACTGCAGCCTTCAGGAACACTGTGATCTAAAAAGTGATGAGCTTACTGAGGGGCGGGCCTTGTATTGCACTTCAGCCAGGAGGACTCCAATCCACCTCTAGCATGCCTCGGTATGTCAGAAGAGCAACTGTAACCCGCTACAAAAGAAAAATCGTCAGAGTTGACTCAACTCAGCACAAGAAGCTTTGAACAAAAACATAAATATCAGCGATTGACATTTGATTTCTGGAAATTTTTAACCCAAGTCGAAACATAATGTTGGCTACCCATT
The DNA here is from genome assembly GCA_036924085.1 of Ariolimax columbianus. Taxonomy (NCBI): domain Eukaryota; kingdom Metazoa; phylum Mollusca; class Gastropoda; order Stylommatophora; family Arionidae; genus Ariolimax; species Ariolimax columbianus. The sequence continues at coordinate 122,632,394 of JAVGWX010000003.1, forward strand.
TTCTGCAGCAAAATAATGTCAAATATTTTTATGCCCTTAAGAAATAGATTATGACGGCTGAATTTGGACTGATTTGATTATTTTAGTAGGTTTTATAAGTGAAAAATGTCATTCAAACATACATTGTTTAAGGAAATAAAACTCTTATGATATGATGTACATATACTGAAGAAAATATTAACCATCAGTACACATTACCATAAACCAGTACATGTATGCTTAAATGTGTACTTCTATGCCTTTTATCTTTATCATAGTACCATTTTTGCTAGTGCTAATTGTCTCTGCTATTTGAGTTTTACATTGCTTAGTTTAGTGTATAAATGTTACAGCCAATCAGTTGGTCTTTAACATTCAAATAAATAATGTGAAGTATGTAGCTCAGCCCTTATATGTTTGTATTTATTGTGGCAGAATACCTTTGTACAGAGCCATAGGAGAATTGATTTTGATTATTGAATCTGTATGTATGAGGATGTGTATGCGTGCGTTTGTGAATAGGTTTTGGCTTTGTTTATTATTATTTGAAAGACAATAAGTACTTTAAATCTATACCTATGCTTCACATTGTAGCAAAAAGGTGATTGAATGAATGAATTCTTTAAACATGACCACTTCTGTGATAATGAGAAAAACATTTCAAAAGAGTACTGGAAAAGAAGGCAAACAAACAGGTATACAGGTTTGATAGGTTATTATTGAAGAGGATAGACATTTAGTACTGTCTGATTAAAATTAAATAAGTAGTCACTAAATTAGTACAAAGGTAAGTGTAGTCCATTGAATTAGTACAAAGGTAAACATAGTCAATGAGTTAGTACAAAGGTAAAAGTAGACATTGGGATAGTACAAAGGTCAATTTAGTCTAAGAGATAGTACAAAGGTGAAAATGGTAAATGAGATAGTACAAAGATAAAAGTAGTCAATGAGATAGTACAAAGGTAAATATGATCACTGAGTTAGTACAAAGTAAAAGTAGTCAATGAGATAGTACAAAGGTAAAGTTAGTCAGTGAGCTAGAACTAGAATAAAAGTACAAAATGAAATGTTTAGCAATTTATGTAAGTCAGAATTGAGGTACAATAAAAGTATAGAGCATTGTATGTAGCCAAAATAGAGGTAAATATAAATGTGTAGCAATTTATGTAGCCAAAATTAGGTACAGTATAAATGTGTAGCAATTTATGTAGCCAAAATAGATTTATAGTATAAATATGTAGCAATTTATGTAGCCTGATTAGAGGTACAGTAATAATGTGTAGCTATTTTTTTTTTAAAAAGACACACCAGGTTTCAGTTTTTGTTGTTGTTTTGGTTGTAATAAGTGTAATTTTAACAAAATAAGTGTCTGTGCTCACTTTAGTGACATTTATGTCCCCAAGTTGACATGACCTTGTATGAAAATATAGCTGTAATTGTATGTACAAATATTCTTGGTGTTTGAACTTTTAATTCCTTGTAAAACATAAATGTTTGTTTACTTGTTTTCTATATTACGTCTTCCTCCTTTCTAGTGCTATTTTTTTGTCATGAAAACAAGCCCATTGAAAACATGGTAGGTGTGATATGGAATCCGTCCAGAGTTGATCAGCTAGATGTGATTCGGTTTCTAACATCTGAAGGATGTCGACCAATTGACATTCATTGCAGAATGCAGGCAGTGTATGAGGACAAAAATGTGTCAAAGAAAACAGTGAAGAACTGGACAGCGATGTATAAAGAAGGAAACAATGAGTCCGAGGATAATACAATTTTGCAAACTTGACAGTTGGTATGTGCTATTTACACTAGAAGTGACGACTTCATCATTGTCGTATGTATGTTCACTTGTTGCAGTTTGGCCCGGTTTCATTTTAACACGCCTCGTAATTACAGTTTTAAAAAAATAACAAGTACATATGATATTAATGATAATTACGGGAACATAGGGGTGCAGGTGCAAAGCTGCCTGCCTCAAATTTAAGTGCAACATACTGACTAGGACCCAACTTCAGATCCAAATTATGCATCTCGAAACAGACTGCTTTATAGCAGCCTGGACAATGAGGTGGGAATTAACACTGTGATACCCTTGGTGACGAGCCTGATGAGAAGTCTAACATTACAATACAGCCAGGCTCACCCTCTTCAGTACACTCTGGGATATAAGAAGAGCCAATGCAACCTCCTATGCAAGAGAAACTTGACATGGTGAAAGAACAATCAGTCAATTTTAGGCTGAATATCAACTCAAAAAGAACCAATCACGCTTGAGGGAGAGTCACTAGAAGAGGTGGATAACTTTACCTATATTGGTACCCCAATTGACACGTCCTGGGGGATAGGGAGGATGGGGGTCAGATGCAGATATAAAGACCAGAAATGAAAAGGCAAGAAGGGCATTCCTGACAATGAGCAAGATATAGAGATCCAGAGAAATCAAGATTCACATCAACGTTACAATATTCAGTGTCAAGTCGGTGTTGTTGTATTGGGTCTGAAACAAGGAGAAAGACCAAAACCATACAATAAAGACCCCTGTCCTTCGGTAAAATATGCCTGTGAAGGATAATGGACATAAAGTGGTGGGACATGGTGAGGAATAAAGGCCTGTAGAAAAGGAGCCAACAACCGCCACTGGAACAACAAATTAAGAGAAGAAAATGGGGAAGGATAGCACACATACCGAGGAAGGCATCGTCCAACGTGTACATAGCTAGACAGGCTCTCACGTGGAGATTCTTGGAAACAAGAGAAAGAGCTAGACCTAATAATACAAGGAGAATAGAATGTGAGAGGGAACTACGATTAATTGATTTCAACTGGAAAAAGGCAGAAAGGCTAGCCCAGGACAGTGTTTGCTGGCGTGGTATGGTCAATGGCCTATCAAACGAGAGGAGACAAGTGCTTTGGCTGACTCATTGACTGTAACCTACTAGAAGATAACATTTGTCAAGAGTAAACAACTCAGAAAAAATTGCTTCAAACAAAAACAAAAACCAATACAATATACATGAAATGACAATGATATTAATAGGTTCAGTTCATCTTCCTCTGGTCCCTTCTTCGCTCCTTGTCAATGGAAGGGTCATCAATTAGCTGATCCCTTACAGGAAGAAGTGACATAGCACTTTTGTACAGTTCTGCAGGCACCATGCCGGTAGCTAATTTCTTTACATGATAAAGTTGCTAGCCCAATGTTTACCCCTCCTTAGTAATTTTTACCAACTGATTGGGTACGATGAGGCTAACGTCTGGTCAGGCAAAACACACTGATCAGAGAATTTTAGCCAGGGTCAGGAGAAATATACTGGCCAAGACTGACCTGACCTCCTCGTTGGTCGTCCTGGGAAAGGGCTGTTGTCGAGAACAACAGTCTGGCTAACAAGGTGAGATTCGACGTGATCTCCGTAGTTGTGAGCGACACACAGATTAAGCCAAGCATAGCACAGGTCCTACATAGCCTGGAGGACCCCGGTCCACATTCATCTGCATGCTCGAGATGTGAGGAAAGCTACCGCAACCCGTCACTAAACGCCCTTTTCAGTGCGCACATAAGAGTAACCTACTCATTGTGGGCTTTGGAAACAACAACAACCACATGTTGGGAAGTTCTGCAGTGGGCCTATTTCAGGAGCTTCAATTTCAAACTAGCTTATAGCAGCATAAGGACATGTTTAATGCCCCACAGCAAAACTGCATGTTTTCTTCCCCACAAGGCTGAAGACCATTTAGGCTACCACATCTCACTGCATTACAAATTATCTGTTTGATAAGGCGTGCCGCTAATTGAGAAATGGTTTGTTTCACCTTCAGAACTATGAAATCATAATGTCAGTCATTGGTCGAATAGATATTACACTATTCCTGCACAATCATTATTTGAAGACCAATTTAAGCATTGACCTTCAACCTTAAGTTCTGTGCAAATTTGGACATTTTCCCGTTTATGCGTGACATTTGTTTTTTTCTACAAACGTTCTCTTTATATCTGATGTAATTTGAGTCTTACTTTGAAAATACCGATCAATACTTCTTCAGGTCAAGGTTAAAAACCTAAATCAAGACAACGAATAAGTTACAGGAAGCTCACAAATGCTCTTGGTGCCCATGCTCTATATTACTAAAAAAAATCACCTCAAACCAAACCCCAGCATAACTCAAGTATGTGTCTACCACCTCAGAAATAGATAGGCAAATAGAAAGTTACAGATCAAATGGCAAGGACAGGATCTAGAACACAGCACGGTCCCCAAATACTTGAGAGTAAAGTTGAACCGCACGCTGTCCTATGCCGCACATTGCCATACGACAAAACAAAATTCATGCGAGAAATAGTACCATATGAAAACTGACTGGCACAGCATGGGCAGCAAAGCCAGAACATCAGCACTGGTTCTGTATTTCTCTGTAGCTGAGTACGCCGCACTAGTCTGGAAGAACTCTGCACATGTCAAACATATAGATACAGTAACACATGAGACAGGCCGTATAGTTACTGGATGACTAAAATCTAAACTAACTGAAAAAATATACCCCATAATCGGCATAGCGCCACCAGAGATACTAAGAACTGTTGTGTCAAAGATATAAAGAGAGAAACAGGTAAATGACCCAAGACACTCTATGTTCGGACATCAGGTGCAGCGCGCAGGACTTCTTACAGTCAGCTCAGCCCCTGCAGATTAGTCGAGGAAAACGACGCATCGAAAGTTGGGAACAGCTGACACATCTTGATCGAGTTACCGGAGATACATGCGCCTGGACACCTCCTGCACTACGAAACATATGTCACTAAATAGACTTCGAACTGGTGTATCACGATGCTGGAAAAACCTGAAAACACGGGGACACAGATGTTGAAACATGCGAATATGGAGTAACACAAGACCAGGTCCATCTGATGATCTGCTCAAACCTCTTGTAGCATGGATGACCTGCTGAGTGCCAGAGACAGGGCAAACCACGTGACTGAATACTGGAAGAATGAAGTGTGACGTAGTGCCTAGGACACGAAAAGTAAGTAAGTTACAGGAGTTGCAAGTATTAACTTAGCATTGTAATGTTTTTATTATTGTTATTATTATTATTATATATATATATATATATATATATATATATATATATATATATATATATATATATATATATATATATATATATATACTCTCTGAAATTCTTAGTAAGACTAACTTGTTGAGCGTTCATAGGGCTCTGCAGAAAGTTCAGATAAGATGGGCCAGGCATGTTGTTCACATGCCAGATGAGAGCATCCCAAAGCAGCTATTAAACTGTGAGCTCAGAACAAGCAGACGTTCATTAGGAGGACAGAAGAAACGTTACAGAGACTCACTGGCAGTGTCTCTGGAAAGCTTCGACATTGATGTCTTCTCCTGGGAGTTGATCGCACAGAACCGTTCCACCTGGCGGGCTAGAATCATCAAAGTTGTTCAGATCGCACAACAAAACTCCATCACTGAGGCTCAGACTAAGCACACCTCCCGAAACAGCAGAACGCACGACTCCACAGCCGACTCATCACATGAGTGCCCCTCGTACGGCAAAGTCTGTCGTGTCAGGATTGGTCTTTGTAACCATATGAGAACACAAATCACAGTACAAGTCTGATGCCGAGCCATCTTCAATTATCTTTATTACGTATGGGTATATGGAGTGATAGATAAAAGATCATGCCTATGCTTGGAAGCACAAGTCACGTTTTCACTGAAGAAGGTTCATCCACATATGGTCCCCACCTGCCACCTGTGGCTTAACGTAGCTGTAACATGTGCAAGCTAACTGCGGGACACATCATGTGAAGACTGGACTCGGCAGACTATGCTTATGAAACCATTATCTAGTTCAGTGGATAAGAAATCAACTTATTGCAACGCAGTAAAGTACCCGCATAACATAGAGAATATAACGCCTTGGTTGCCCTCTGGATTCTGCCATATCTCCAGTCGTCTTGACTTAATATTGCTGACGTAATTAAGATATCTCATAATGAGACAGTGAGGTTGACGACCAGTACAACTCTTGTCATACTTAAAACTGAGGTCACCTGATGCAGAAATGATCTGCTGAGATGGGGATACAGTGACCACGATATATGTGCATGCGGCGCTTTCCAGGACCTGCGAACAGCTAATCCACACATGGATGACCTGCTAGATGGTAACGGCAAGGCGTTCAGTGTGACAGAACACCGGACCTCTGCCGTATGCCATGGTGCTATGGACACGGAAAGTAAAGTAAGTCTCAGACATACTACATAAACATTTTATTTCTCAAATTAAATCCTGCGGCAATGGGAGATGGGTGAAAACAGCAAAGGCAGATACTAATGCAGATAATAATGAAGGAGCCAGTATTGTCACCAAGATGAAAGTCTATTGTAGTGTTGTGTTAACTGCCCTTCTTTGCGCCCCAGAAACACGAACAGTCTGTAGTAGATATGTCAGGAAAGTCATCCATTTCTATGCGAGCTGTCTCTGCAGACTGCTCAGAATCTGCTGACAGGATAATGTACCTAACTCCGAAGTCCTTAACATGGCAAGACTTCCGAGCATATTTGCGCTAATGCAAGTAGCCCAAATGAGAAATGTTGTTCGTATGCGCGATGGTCTCCTTCCAGAGTAGCTGCCCCTTAGAGAACTCAAAACTGGCAAACTGTCATCAGTGAGACAGAAGAAGTACTGCAAAGACTCATTGTAAGCGTCTCTCGTTTCAACATTAGTGCCACCTCCTGGTCAACGCTTGCACGTGACAGCTCCGCCTTATGCTCGTATCGTTGAGCGAAGCCGAGGCTAAGAGAAATCGCCCTGCCGGAAAGCACAGAATGTGCAACAGCCCAAATATCGATCCCATCAATTGTGTCACAAGTGCGGTAGGAACTGACGCAACACGATAAGTCTTTACAAATATTTTCAATTATGTATTGCATAACAAATCTGATACTGTCACCATGTTTGCTTGCGAATGACAACTATTATTATGTCTTCATTAGTCACTAGTAACATTCTATAACAATAAATAATACGAGAACAACTGGTAATGGTGGAACAAATATAATGTTATCTTCTTCTAACAAAAACAGAACACTATTTTTTTTGCTTTTTTTTGCCGTGTCACTTGACCAGTAGCCCACGTCGTCACCCTCTATTTTGTTTAAGTGGAATGTGTCACCCCTGGTTGTGAGCCGTGTCACTTAACCACTAGCACACGTCGTCACCTTCTATTTTGTTTGAGAGGAATGTGTCACCAAACAAACTAGCAAAGGAAAGCTGAGATTGTAAATGATTTAAGTGGGCGATTTGGAAAGTTTTTTTCTTTGAGGAGATCATTTCATTAACGTGCAATATTTACAGAGTTATACATTTTTGTCAATCTTGGAATGCCGCTTAGGTGACGTGTCATTATTTTTAAAAGTAGCCACCATCCCAGTCCTTCATGCAAACGCCAACGTCGGAAAAGTTCCCTCCGTGAAAAAAAGAAGTCTTTTCCTGAAAGACACATCTGCGTTTTTGTGTGGTATGTGAGTTATTTTGCCCGTATCACATAGACAGGCGCTTGATTTCTTGGTCATAATGATGTGCCCATGACTCATCGCCAATGACAATTCTGAGGATTAGAGGCATTGCCTGCCAATTCATATCGCGTAAGAAGTTTTGGATATAACCTGCTATCGGTGCTGTTTCAAAATCAGAGGTCAGCTTTCGAAAGACCCATCTTGCACACACTCTCTTGTAACCAAGCAAGGCATGGTTTATTTGATGGATTAGCTCAATCGAAATCATTAGCATTGCGACGATTGATACGAATCAGTTCATCCGCGCGAGCTTGGTGTTGTGCATCCACTGCTGTGATCGGTCGTCCGCTGTGAGCAGGTTTGTTGTGTCAAAATTGTTGTATTTGACAGTACGTGCCCACGTCCTGACATCCACATAGGCCTCACCATATATAGCAATCATTCTTCGATGCATGTCGATGGGCACACAACCTTACGCCGTCAGGAATTCAATCACAGCACGTTGGTTCAATCGTATTCTTCTGCCATTTTACTGTCTGCTTTGCGCATGCGTCATGTTCCAGAGGCATGCCACTACATTCCCCTATAGTAGCTTCTTAACTTGCTTAACTTCATTATACTGGTTTAGAAGGCTATACAGAGTCTGTATACAACCAGTTTATTTCGCTTCACGAATATAGAAAATACTGTGAGCATCCAATCTATTTTTGAATGCATTAACTGGCTCTGCTTCCAATACATACTGCGGCAATGTATTCCAAGAATTCACCACTCTCTGACAAAAAAAAAATACTTCCTAATATCTAATCTAGACCTGTCTTTGAACAATTTGTAGCTGTGCCCTCTTGTTCTTGTAGCCGATTGTACTTTGAAAAACTTGGAATCCATCCTTTCCATTTATTAATTTATACACTTGTTTTTTTAAGTCACATCGAATTCTTTTTTGTTCGAGACATTGAAGATCAGTCTTTTTTAGTCTTTCCTCCTAACTAAAATTCTGAAACCCCGCGATCATTTGTGTAGCTCGTCTTTTTGTACCCTTTCCAGCATGTTTATATCCATTCTATTATATGGATTCCATACCTGAATACAGTACTCCAATTTAGGTCTGATTAATGATTTATATAATTGGACTATTACGTTCTTGCTCTTATTTGAAATGTTTCTTTTTATTCTGCCCAACATGGAATTAGCCTTTTTCACTGCCACCTGGACTTGCTCCCGCACCTTTCCCGTATGATCTAATAACTTCTACGTCTCGTTCCTTTTGTATTGACGCAATATTTGTCTCTCCCATCATGTAATAATATTCATTTTTGGATCTTTTCATGTGGATGACTGTACATTTTTCTACATTAAACTCCATCTGTCAGCTCTCAGACAATTTTTGAATCTAATCTAAATCCGATCTCAAGAAATTGACCTCTTCCGGAAAAGAAACCCTGTCGCATAATTTTGTGTCATCCGCGACCTATGCAATCATGGATCTGATATCAATATCCAAATCATTGAAATATATTAAGAACAAAATTGGTCCTAATACCGATCCCTGGGGCACACCACTTATTACAACGCACCAGTCAGAGTACTCCCTATTTATGCCCACTCTCTGCCTTCTGTGCGTCAACCAATTTTCTATCCAATTGGCAACTTCACCACCTAATCCATGTGATTTCGGCTTTAGAAACAATCATTGATGAGGTACTCTATCAAAGACCAAGTGCAGTAATATGTCGTCCTTGATGATTGACTCTAAAACTTTGCAGAGAATGCTCGCCAATCTCACTGGTCTATAATTGGCTGGGTTGGATTTTTTGCACTTTTTGAACAAGAGGATCATACTTGCATTTTTCCAATCCCTTGGAACAATCCCCCTCTCAAAAGTATCAGAATAAAATATCGCTAATGGTTTTGCTAACTGGCCTCGAAGTTCAAACAGTAATTTTGGATGAATACCGTCTTGATCAGGACATTTATCCACCTTCAACCTATCAAATTTTTGTAAAACCATTTCCTCGGTAAAACGGAATGATAGTAATCTTTCTGTGTGCATGTTCCGTTGGAAAATATTTAATGGCTCTGAGAACTGGGAGCAGCCTTCTTTTGTATAGACTGTGCCAAATTACTGATTGAGTTGATTAGCAGCATCCCTGTTCTCACTTATTGTTTTTCCTGTACTATCTTTAAGTGGGCCAACTGTGTCTTTCGTTCTTTGTTTATGTCAAATATAAGAAAAAACCCTCTTTCTATCTGTCTTCATCGTTTTAGTAAGTTTTTTTTCAAAGTCGATTTTTTCTGCTGTACTCACTTTATAGGATGTGTTTTGTATGTCCAAATGTTTTAAATATGTTTCATTTGATTTTCCAGCATCTATATTTTTTAAACCTTATTATTAGCTCTTCTACAACTAGCTACGTATTGAGTTATCCATTTTTTTCCGCTTTGGGTTCAACTTCCAAAATGGGACAAATTCCTCTTTCAGGTGCTCTAGAATTGATTTCAACTTAGCCCATTCTTCTTCAACATTTCCGCCAGTGAGAATTTTTGTCAAGATTACGTGGCTCGCTGATTCTATTATCTTCTATGCATCTGTTCTAGAATAGTTGTATGTTATTAGACACTTTATATCATCTTTCATAACCACAAGATCTCAACCGACAATCTGATGGTCGCTCGAGCCAAATAGTTCACCAATGGTAACATTTGCAATCATATTTTTTTCTGTAGTAAAAACTAGGTCAAGTGTGTTTCTGCCTCTGGTACAGTCTTCCACGTGTTAAAACAAATAATTGTCAGTTATGCACTGAACAAAAAGGATGTGATTCGACAAATGCTTCCACCATATGCGAATTAATTTCAGGAAAGTTAAAATCTCCCATTAATAATAATATCTCGGCACTGGACAATGCTATAGCTTGAACAAAAAACCTTATAGTCCTCTTTAGTACTCGATGGACAACGGTAGCATACTCCAACCAACGTTTTTTTTCTCCCCCACTTACGATTTCGCCCCATACACTTTCAATTTTGAAGCCCGAAGATATATCGTCTCTTATGGTTATTACAGTTCTGAGTTATTACAGTACAATAAAACTGCCCTCCCTCAGTCTTGTCTCCAACTACCCTATCTCTCCTTAACATTGTATATCCCCCTATTTCTAGTTCACTGTCTGCAATGTCCTCATATGTCCATGTTTCGGTTATACCTTTTAGGTTATACCAGCCTCCACCACCTCACTTGGCAATGCATTCCAAGCATTCACTACTCTCTGGCTAAAGAAATACTTCCTAATATCTAATCTGGACCTCTCAGTCAACTTGTAGATGTGCCCTCTTGTCCTTGTTGGTGGTTGTACTTTAAAAAACTTGTTATAGTCTACCTTATCCATTCCTCTGATCATCTTATACACCTGTATTAAGGCACCACGAATTCTTCTCTCTTCTAGACACTGAAGGCCAGTTCTTTTTAATCTTTCTTCATAACTGTAATTCTGGAATCCCACTATCAGCTTTGTCGCTCTTTTTTGTATTCTCTCCAGCATGTCTATATCCCCTCTCTGATAAGGACTCCACACCTGTACACAGTACTCCAATCTAGGTCTAACTAATGCTTTATACAGTTTGACTATCACTTCCTTGCTCCTATGTTTAATATTTCTTTTTATCATCCCTAACATTGCATTTGCCTTTTTTACTGCTACCTGAACTTGCTCCCTCATCTTACATGTATGATCTATTATAACCCCTAAGTCCCTTTCTTTATCTATCTTTCTAATATTGTTCTCTCCCATTCTGTAATTATGTTCCATATTGGATCTACCCATGTGGATGACTGTACATTTATCTATATTAAACTCCATTTGCCAGATTACAGACCATTCTCGAATTTTATCTAAATCCGACCTCAATATATCCACTTCTGCTTTAGATGAGACACTGCTGCATAGTTTTGTGTCATCAGCAAATTTTGCAATAATGGATCCCATACCTATGTCCAAATCATTTATATATATCAAGAATAAAATTGGTCCCAAAACCGAGCCCTGTGGCACTCCACTTTTCACTTCACACCACTCAGAGTACTCCTTATTTATTCCCACCCTTTGCCTTCTTTCCGTTAACCAATTTTCAATCCATTTGGCAACTTCCCTACCTATTCCATGTGATTTTAATTTTCGAAATAATCTTTGATGAGGTACTCTATCAAAGGCCTTTGCAAAATCCAAATAAATAACATCCACTGGCTCCCCTTTATCTAACATTTTGGTAACCTCCTCCATGAATTATAATAGATTTGTTAAGCATGATCTCCCTCTGGTAAACCCATGCTGACTATTTCTAATTAGATTAAATTTGTCTAAATGCATTACAATGTTTTCTTTGATTATTGACTCTAACAATTTACAGACTATGCTCGTTAAGCTCACAGGTCTATAGTTTGCTGGATCTGCCTTTTTGAATAAGGGGATCACTCCCGCATCTTTCCAATCCCGTGGAACAATCCCTTGTGCAAGTGATTGAGAACATAATATAGCCAATGGTTTTGCTAATTGGTCTCTAATTTCAAACAGCAATTTTGGATGAATACCATCTTGACCTGGACATTTATCCACTTTCAACCCCTCCAATTTTTTAAAAACCATTTCCTCTGTAATACAGATTGATCCTAATCCTGCTGTATCCATGTCTCTTTGAAAAATATCTACAGGCTCTGGGATCTTGGAGCAGTCCTCTTTTGTGTACACTGTGCCAAAGTAGTGATTGAGTAGATTTGCTGCCTCCCTATTTTCACTTATTTTTTTTCCTGTGCTGTCTATGAGAAGGCCTACTTTGTCCTTTGAGCTTTGTTTATTTCTAACATAAGAGAAGAAGCTTTTACTATCAGTCTTGATCCTCTGAGCAAGTTTCTTTTCGAAGTCTATTTTTGCTGTTTTATTCGCTTTCTGAGATATGTTCTGCTTGTCCAAATATTTTAAATATGTTTCTTTTGATTTACCGGCCTCTATATATTTTTTTCCATGCTTTATTTTTAGCTCTTCTACATTTAACTACAAATCTAGTTATCCACTTTTTACGCTTGAGGTTTACTTCCCTATATGGAACACATCCCTCTTTTAGCATTTCGAGAACTGCTTTAAAACTCACCCACTCCTGTTCAACATCTGTTCCTCTGACAATATCTTCCCAGATTATGTGGTTCGTTACCTCTTTCATCCTCTTAACATCTGTCTTAAAGTAGTCATATGTTCGCGTGTTTATGTTCACTTCTTTCCCTGCAATAAGATCCCATCGGATGATTTGATGGTCACTTGAGCCTAACAGTTCCCCTACGGTAACGTTTTCAATCATATTTTCCTCTGTAGTAAAAACTAGGTCGAGTATGTTTTTGCCTCTGGTGGCTGCTACTACATGTTGAATTAAAAAATTGTCAGTTATGCACTTAACAAAAGGTTTTGACTCTACAAGTGCTTCTGCCATATCCCATTTTATTTCTGGAAAGTTGAAATCCCCCATTAATAATGTCACTTGTTTCTGAACCTAGTTCCGTACGGTGCCCTTTTTTCATACTAATACATGCTCTTCGTCCACTAGGGCGTTTAGATTTCCTTGTTATTTGTCCTCTTCTTGCTCTGTTCAGCCTGGCACCCTGTTATCTCAGAATACTGAGGTGTGCAAGTCTACTCCTGCCCTCCCCTGTTACGGGGGTAGACGATTTTAGCCGCAGCGTAAGTAGGTCAGCACACGTGTAATTCCGAGTAGGCTCAGTGCTATAGGTGAACTGACCGGCTGTCCCGATTCTACTGTGCCCAACAAGTGTTCACAACCTTTCTACTCCAAATAAAACAGGCACGGACATCAAACACGGCCAAGGGCGCCAGTCACCGCCAGTTCAACCGTTTGCACTGGACAGTTGAGATACAACACATGATGACCGAACACTACCTCGAACAGCCGAGCGATGACCTTGCCAGAATACTCGACGGGAAAACGCCACAAAACTAACTAACAACCAATCAAATGGAAAAAAATACAACACAGTCCCGTGGTTACAAGCAGAAGTCGTCATTCAAATAGAATTCCAATCAAATTCGTGGGCTTGGCGACAGTTCTGACGGACCAGCACCAGAACAAATCAGACCCGCACAGCCGCTAGGGCGCTATCTTTGCTCGGACCAAGACTTCATTAGAAATTATTTTCACATAGGTGTCATGTGGTTCTGAGCACTGTTGTCATAGTTCTGGCTCTGGAGGCCAAACTTTTCGTACTTTGATCACTTCTTGAAAAAACTTGTATGATTTGGGATTGGCCGAAAGTAAAAAACAGCTTGACGAAACCGTGCCGGTTTTGCTTTTCAGTTGGACATTGAGATATATATGTTTTTCACGTTTCCTTCATGTTTATCCAGTGACCTGTACATTTTCAGTTTTGTTAACTTGTTTTACAATCTCTCTTTTGCACAATATAGACTACTCACGCTTAATTTATGTCCTCTCTTTAGTTAGACCATGTTTATTTGCTAGATGAATATATATTTTACCTGGAATATGATACATGGTGCTATACATTGTTGTTCAAACCTTTACATCATATTCAAGTAATCAATCAATGCACTTCGCTCCTTTCCAGCACGTTCGATCTTGAGCTGCCCTTTCTGCCTATTTTCAGTTGAGATCCAGAGACCGAAGTTCATTTACACATTCTCTTCTCCAGTTGTTACTTGGTCTACTTCTCTTCCTCTTTCTATGTGGATTCCATGTCAGGGCCTGTTTGGCTACGTTTGATTGTGATTTCTTAGCACGTTTCCTATCCGACCCCATGTTCAACGTTTCATCTGTTGCTCTACTGATTGTTTGTTGTCTCCTTCTCCCCATGTCTTTAATCTTCCCCATGTCTTGCCTGCCTATAGCCATTCTTCTTAGCCATTTATTGACAAACGAGTTTTCTCTGTTTCCTTTTTTTTTGTCTCCAACTTTTTGCTTCATACAGGAGTACTAACTTGATATTGGAATTAAGCACTCTTCACTCAATCAAAGACCTGTCAGGTCCTTGTGCAGCATAGGTCCTCACCAAGTACTCGCCAAGTTTTCCTATCATGAGCCATCTGATCCAATTCTGTCCATTTTATGTTTGCTGTCTTTATTTTTGCTTCGAGTTACCTCTTTCACGAGTGTCTTGGTCTGCCTATACTTCTCTTTCCCTGTGGATTCAGAACAGAGATTGTCTAGTAATGTTCTCAATTGGTTTCCGTAATATATGGCCTATCTGTCGGCCATCGTCAATAATTTAAAATAGGTGTTAACCTTTATTTCCATGGACTTCCATATATTATTCAGTAACATGAATGCTGTCCTCGCCTTTCTAATTCTAGCCCTTACGTCTGTTTGTGTGTCCTCTGAAGTACCAGTGATGTTGTCCAGATGAAGGTGTCCACATCTCTTCCAGTGCTTCTTCTAAAGGCATGACTGGCTCCATGTTTAAAGTGTTGATTTTAAACATCATGGCTTTCTTCATGTTAATATTTAGCTCCATTTTGCTACCAGGTTATCTAACTGTGACCAAAATTACCATTGCATACCGATCCTCTTCCCTGACGTTATGATTGTCATAATCCAGTCTATCGCCATCACACATAGGTGTGGTGACAATAAACATCATTGCTTCACCCCCATTTGTATTTCGAAATTATAACCACATGATAAAATGCTCAATGCGGTCATATCCCGGAAGAAAAAAAAACCGCATTATGAACAGTGAGTTTTGTTGTTGTTGTTGTTGTTGTTTTTTTTGTTTTTTGTGTTTTGCGTTCACCTTATTTCTCTTTTCACTAAGGCAGTGTGCGTTGCACTCTATTTTTGTTTTGCGCATGTCGGCCCAGTGCATCCGACTTTGTCATGCATTTTATGTAAGGGCTGCGTCCTCCTACATTTTCGAAGGGTTTGCTTCTCCAGAGAAACGGCCGGTGGTGTGATTGGGGAACGAACGGAATAATAAGGACTATATAATAAACAGTATGACGAATGGCAGACTAACGCAGGCTAAATTCTCAGCGATCCAGGAGCAATTTATATGACTTGGTTAATGACGAATTTGTGAAGAAGGAGCAGTTTTGATTTTTGCCTACAAGTAATGCGATGTTTTTCAAAATCTATTTTATTTAATCTATTTGTTTTTGGTAGCAATATTTTAATCCGTATATCATTTTCTTTAATCAAATATGAAATCACTTTTTTAGACTACTTAAAAAATGTCCACATTCAGGAGCAAAAATGTACGCTCAAAGCTTGTTGTTGTTGTTTGTTGTTATTTAATGCCCACAATGAGTAAGTGTTTAAGTAATCTTTTGTGCGCACTGACAATGACGTTAACTGGCGGGTTATAGTAGCTTTTCTCACATTCCGAGCGTGCTGATGAAAGGTGGGCCGCGGTCCTCCAGGCGGTTGTGCTATGCTTGACTTCATCTGCGTAGCGGGCACTACTCCGGAAATCTCATTGATTCACTTCTCGTCAGCCAGGATGCCTTGAAACAAATCCTGTTTCCAGGGAAACGAGACATGGCAGAGAAATTGGGGACTTGGTCAGTGTATTATGCCCGACCTTGACACGACGTCGGTATGTTGTGCCTGATTGGACTAGCGTCTCAGTTCCCCAGGTTCATGACTTATTTTGTCCAATAACATATCCCAAATTAATTGTGTACTCAATTTATAATACAGGCTATATACTATATGTGTCTACAAAGGATTAACAAGTAATTGAAACGTATTTAAGGCCGAAAAATCTCAATCAAAACAGGCCATAGAATATTTTTAACACACTTTAACCCACGGAGTCCATCAACCGTCTTCCGATCGATATATATATATATCCGAAACAAGATGGCACCACGTCTTTCAATGTAGCCACCAGCTGTGTGTGTTTTTTACATCATTAGTCAGCACAAATGGTGTTCACCGTATGGCATGCACGTTTAACCATGTCCCTCGTCATTCTGAGACATGATATGTGTACTGTATATGTATCTAAATATGTTAAGAAATACATCCTTTTGTACGCATGAACATGCATGGCTAGAGAAAACTATGGCGCCAGGATCCACCAAAATTGCGTCCTGATACATGGAATACCGAGAATATATTTATATATATATGTCAACAGGGAAACAACGAGGCATGAAAACCCCAGAGTTACACATTTCTCGGTCGTACGACGAATACCACGCACGAATTGACTATGTAGCCTAAATAAGTGTGGGAAAGGTGGACCAAGGAATGCATGTTACGATTCATTGTCCAGATCGACCGGCAAGACGTGCAGAAAATAAAATGGTCAATATACTGAACCCAAACGCTCACTACCTCGTCACTTTCACTGACGACACTAGACAGGTAAGAGGCGGGCGTTTAATTTACTATCTTTGCTCAAATGCAAATACTACATGTCATGAACAGTTCAACAATGTCTCCCGTGAAAAAGTGGACCGAGCAATCCCTAAAAATAGGAAACTAAGGATGAGACTGACTACGAGCACAGTACCGATATCCAGTTTGTTAGTACGTCAGAAGTGTTGCATTAGCTAAATATAGACAGCGTTCATGGTAGTCTTTGCTGTCCGTGGTGGAGTTGGCTATGAGCCATGCATGTGAACACTTCTTCTCAAAAGGAGACCCCAGGTTTATCTAGCTCCTGTTGCTGCTAGGCTGATAGAATATATTTGGCTTCAAAAATTACAGTGCGTAGGATTTCCTATCTGGCACACAGGGGCAGCAGTGCATCGGATAACTGAATTATTTCTTTATTGTAAAATAATAGTCAAATAGTTGTAAATTGTACGTTTCTGTGATGAATCTATGCGAGCTAAACAAGTAGACAAGGCGCCAAACTCAAAGTAGACTATTAGCAGCATATATTTCAAAAACTTATGAAAGTAGCCGTAACAAGACGAAGTATAATCAAATGTAGAAAAGATCTTCGTCAGTTTGTTTTTTACGAAAGCTATAAAATATGAAGATGATAACACCATGACAGAGTGGAAATAGATGGAGTAAAACATATTCAGGGGAAATAGATGGGGCATCACAGATACTGGGGAAATAGATGCATCATAACATATACAGGAAAATAGAGGGGCATAATAGATTCAGGGGAGATAGATAGAGCATCACAGATACTGGGGAAATATATGGAGCATAACAGATACAGTGGAAATTAGAGGAGCATCACAGATACTGGGGAAATAGATGGAGCATAACATATACAGGAAAATAGAGGGGCATAATAGATTCAGGGTAGATAGATGGAGCATGACATAATAAGACAAAAAACGTCAGATGCATTACACTGACATCATCGCATCAAAGACCAGTTAACAAAATGTCACACAACACAAAATATGTGCCGATACCGAAGATCGAAACGAATTGGATATTGCCTGCGATGAAACACTTACAAATTTAGAAAATCCCCAGGTAAGAAGAGAAACACTAGTGACAGTTAGGTAAACTATTTCAACAATTGTCTTAGTAAATGTTGAATCCCTGACCAATGGAAAATATCAAAAACAATTTTGATTCACACAAAAATGGACTCAGAAAAACTGGCGAACTGCTTTCATACACGTACAAGCGTTTCGCAATAGCAATTGTGAACAGATTAGAGAAGCAGCTTGATTTGAATACACCTCGAAAGCAGGCAGGATTCAGAAATGACTACTCCACCCCCGATCTCCTCCACACATTCAGCCATTTAATGGAGGCCCACCAGAGGAACTGCAGCTAATAAATGATCCCGTCAAAAATGTAAATTACTACATTTACATAAGCCCAAGAAATTACAAGCTCATACACAATAAAGCGAGAGATTTCACGAAGGATGTTAGCAGTATTGGTCTACTTTAAAGCAAGACGTCACACATTCAAGAGCATGGTTATTCCAGCCATGGCCTATGGCTGTGAGGTACGAAGCCTACGAAAAAGCAGACGCAGATAAGCGAAGAGTTACCTCAAAAATAGTAAGTTGCGAAGAACATTGGGAATCTCATTATGCGATTTAATTCACAACACAGAAATCAAACTTCAAACATCCTTCAAAATATCTTACATATTGCATTGGTAATAAAATGCAGATGGGCAGGTGATAGGTATGCACAGGACTTGACAAATTTTAGGGTAACTTACAGTCAGTCAAAATGTCACCAGTCAGCATGGTCAGACTAAAGTCATGCAATTTATGTTAACAGATTTAAACTAGGCACTAATTCACCTTTATTTCTACATAGCAATGCGCACCAAACCCTCTGTCTCTTCATAATTCTGAAGACTGTCAATGACTGCCTTTATAGTGACCCTAATAGTGAACTTTCATCGTGTGGCATGTCGTTTGCAGAACGTCGCTCTCACAACAGCCGATCTGTAAGACTTGGTCTCTAGCCAATTCTCCCGCTTCTGTCGCTCTCATCTTCAATACATCCGTGATGTCTTGTGCCTATATTCTCCTCGGCCTGCCTCTGCTCCGCTTTCCAGGCCCATATACCCCCCAGTATCGTTCTCTCTAAGCCATTATGACGTTTGATGTGGCCAAACAATTTTAACTTTATAGACAAGATATTGTTTACTAGTCCATTTTCATCGATATCCAATTCTTTTATGATATCTGCATTTTTTTTCTTTTTCACTGCCCATGGTATTTGGAGCACTATCGTGAATTATAAGTTATGAATATGATATTAGTAGTATTTATAGTGAACTAATAGTATGATTATGATATTAACGGGGTGTGTATAGTCAAATAAACTTTAATAATAATAATAATAGCTGTCCATCGTTGTCGATGAGGACCGCCGACATCATCCTTGTCAGAGATTTCCCTGTTGGGTGTGGGTGCGCATGTGGCTGAACAGGCCAATGCGAGCACGAAAACATCTGCTACATATCGGGCACACGAGGTTTGTAGAAGGGGATGGTGTTCCCGCTGCTCGGGATTTCCGCGTCTCGCGTCTGTTCTGGGCTTTCACAACACGGTCATCTTCACCAGCAGCTACACCCGATTTGACTGCGCTTCTCCAGTCAGATCTGTTTTTCGCAAGACATTCCCAGGTGTCGATGTCTATCTGGCAACTTTTTAGTGAGTCCTTCAGACCGTCTTTAAAACGTTTCTTTGGGCGCCCTCTCTCGCGCCATCCCTCTCTCAGCTCGCCGTAAAGAAGCTTCTTTGGGAGCCGCTCGTCTGACATACGGACGAGGTGTCCGGCCCATCCTAGTCGTGCTTTTTCTAGCAGTGCATGGATGCTGGTCATGTTAGCCCTCGAGAGAATAAACTATATCTATATGATATTAATTAGTGATACACTGAATAACCGAATCATTTTCGATTCCGTGTTGAAAATACATTTTATGAACCATTTACTCTCCGCCGAATAGAACAGTGCATCCGAATATAAATAACTAAAACGGTGTGATAATTGTAGACCAAACAAATTAGAATAATATCATTTTAAATTATGTGTGTGACATTATTGAAGCCTTTTACACTTTACAATTTACTTTCTCGAATTGATTTCTGGATCCCTTAATTAGGAAACAAGAATAGGACCACTGGACATCCATGCATGTCATATAAAATGATAAAGAGAGCTGAGGATGTCGCTAGCAACATCATCATGTAAAACAAAAATGCTAGAGGAACTACCACTGCAAATGCAATCACTTTAAAAAAAATATATGCAGGCTTTATGAAGAATGCAGCTGTAATGGTGGATCTATACTGTAGCTGCAGTGAAAAGGAGACAGGAAAAAAACACAGATATATTCCATCTCAGTTTTGTTTGGCTAAGCATTGCCATTAACATGTGTAGGTTTGTCACATATACACTTCTCTCCAATCAGATATATCAGAAACTAAAATTGAGAATCATTAAATGATATGTGCATTCAGTTTTTTTTTCTCAGTTTTATTGTGAGAAGTAGAAACCTAGACCCTGAGAAAGAAAATGGAGAAGAGTATTGAAGTCTTTGAAATGTGGGTCATCAGAAGACTTTGACAAATTTCTTGGAAAGATAAGAAAACAAATAGTGAGTATCTGGAACAAATCAAGGCGGAGAAGGCGCTTCTGAAGGAAATACAAAACAGTAAAACAAAATATTTTGGTTATATCAAGAGACAGGACAGTCTGCCGAAGGTTATATTGTAAGGAAGAATGTAGGACAAGAGAGCTAGAGTTCGGCAGAAGTACCGATGGACAGACAACATCTAGATGTGGCCGGGACACAGTCTGATTGAATGCACCGACCTGGCAAAGGACAGAGATAGTTGGAGATCTCTTCCAGAGACGCCACTTGTCGGTGATGATGACGATTTTACAAGATGATCTGACATGCAAGGGTGTAGAAAGTATGTGCTGTCCTGATCGTGTTCCGCCTCTTCCTTAACAATTTTGTAAATGGGTAAAGTTACAGATCCTAACATAGAATACCCGGACTGATGAGTCTCAATGCCATCCTTTCTTAAATGTCACCAGGGCGATAGCCCCACTATAACACCCTCCCACACACCATTTGTACGACACTGCAGTGTTGTTAAAGATTTCTGTTCTTGCTAGAAATACTGAAGGTACACGACTAACGTGTCGCAAAATGCGCAAGTATATCCTAGTTATAAATACACATGAGTACGCCTTACGACCTAGGCTTGTCGCTTTATTTGAACATTTATATTTTCCCCAGGGCTTGAATCTGTATATTTTTATATTTTCTTTGTTGGACTAACCGCCCAAACAGTAAAGGAAGTCAATTAACAGACACTGCTATCAGGGATGAAATGTAAAAGACTTTATAGACATCAACTTTTTATAACATGTAATTGTCAGTTTCTTCCCTCGTTGTTATTACTTCCCTAACAACCCAGGTACCAGTCAGTAGCGTACGGGTACTTTTATTAAAGGGAACTAGGTTCGAGGACACTTTTCATTATTGGGCTAAAGAGGAACAGCTTACCAATGACACTTTTGCAGGTCACAGTTTAACTCACTTCAACCGATGAGCAATATTTAGAAATTGAATAAACAGACAAACAAATAAATATATATATTTTGGTTTCCCCGAAAGTTTTTAAAATTTAGCTATTGTGGATAGGTGGGAGTAAGTCCTTTCCTGGCGCATCTTGGCTTTGTGAAAATTACCGATATCACAAAAGCTATTATTATTCCGCACCCCCTGATCTATTTCGAACATCAAACACGGCTTAAATACAATTAGTTTCTTGATTTGCAAAGCAGTTAACCATTTTGAGAAAGTACAATACTCTGTGTTTGAAATGACGTGTATAGTCTTTCATTTTTGTTTTAACAAGAATGTCTGGTTGATCTATCTTTAGTTATTACTTGCTGCTTTTCTTAAAAACTGAGGACTCCAAACAAAACTGCGGGCTCCAAACAAAACTGAGGGCTCCAAACAAAACTGAATAATCGATAGAGAACACACCATTTTGATACGTGATAGGCACTGTTATGTATCGCTGACCTACTAACACTAACCCTGCTACTTATGTCTGGCAAACTTTGTTGTGAGAGAACAGTTTCAAAATTCGCATCCCCGTCCATATTTCATCCTTTGATACACTGTTAAACTATATTGACAATCGATCACATCACAATATCTCTTTCGTTAATGGGAAAACTTACACACGATTAATAACCACATCGCTAGCACTCATAAGAAGCAATAACAAATTATATTTACTTATGACAGAACACCAAGCGGTTAGCATGTATCATATTGCACAGACAGACTAGCACAGTCTAGTCCTTTACAAGGGAAGAGCCAGTAACACTCGAGCGCTTCGTATGTCCATGTGGGTGCGCAAATAGCGAGAATATCGTTGAGTATTATACGCAAATTGAGACTCAGATAATGAGGAATACTAATACTGTTTATTCAATATTAGTATTTTATTCGTTTATGTTCCGTGAAATTTAACTCAAAATAGCAAAGTGTCTGGGGACTAGCCTTGTCCTACTAGTCCACTGACGACCATTCACTGGTACCCGTTTACACCTGGGTCGGTAACGTGTATAGATTCCACACTGCCACTCAGATGCACATATGAATATTTAATATGAAACTGAATGCATATAATTATAGAGCAGCAAAAGTCTGATGCTGTCAGTATCTTCGCCTGCGATGGGCAACCATTATTATTATCATCAATTATTTAGCAAAGTTTTCTCGTCGTCTTCAATCTATTTATACCTTTAAATCGTCCAGAAAGGGCAATTTTTTAGTTCTTTTATAAATGTATAAATGCGAGGTGAAGTCAGTAAGTAGGTCACAAACTGGTATGGGATAGCTGATAAATGTAGTTTGTTGTTTCTAAACGTGTCATTAAACGGCAGCAACATTCAGCTTTTTTCTCACTGTAGATAGCAGACACTAGGCGTCGCATGAATGTGCGCTGCTGAGGTACACAATGGCGTTCATTCTCACAAAGTGTACAATCAAAGAACGGTGAGCTGTTGTACGTCTTTGGAGTCAAAACGGTTTTCTGCAAAGGACATTCATAGGGAAATGGTTCCTGTTTACGGTGAGATGTGCTTGCCACGTATAGCTTGCATTGTTACCTTGATACATTTTCTCAAGGTCGCTCTAAAAATTGCTCATGAAGTCTGACCTCTTGTCGTCCTGTTCAGGTTGTCACATACGGCTCGATTAGCCCATTAGAGATTGTATATACTAGGGTAGCAACTTCTAAAACATCCACCTTACAGTCCCGCCTTAGCTCCGAGCAATTTCCACTAGCTTGGTGCACTAGAAATTCACCTTGGTCGGGAGAGGTTATGCGAATGGCGAAGAGGTTGAATGTGAAGGGAAAATGGTGCTAAGGGAGCGGATCAAAGTTTTATACTGCAGGTTTTTGTGCACTGATAAAAAGGTTTGGGAAACGTGCATCAATTTTGGTGGGCATTTTGTTGAGAAATATGTGACAATGTATGTGCAAACGTAAATATTTTTCAATTTCGTATCTCATGCAGCTTATTTAAATAGTAATTTATTATATATTTACTGACGTGCCCTCGTATATGATGCATTGTTTCTAGAGCTTTCTTTCATACACAGAAGACTACATTACACTCATCAGACGTATTGGTTATGTGAATGAGATATAAACTTGAAAACCATTTACGAGGCGTGTTCAAATGAAACCGTACTGAGCCGTAACAAGTGAACATACGTACGATGCGCATGATGACGTCACTTCAGGTGTAATCAACACACACCAACCGTCAAGTTCGCAAAATTCCATTATCCTCCGACTCATAGTTTCATCAGCAGACCATTGAAAACATGTTGGGCGTTAAATATAATTCTTCCAGAGTTGATCAGCGAGCGGTGATTCTGTTTCTAACAGCCGAAGGATCTCGACCAGTTTACATTCATCGCCGAATGCAGGCAGTGTATGGTGACAACAGTGTGTCGAAGATAACAGTGCAGAAATGGACAGCGATGTTTCAAGAAGGACGCAAGTTAACGAAAGATCTTCCGAGACCAGGCAAGGCGCATATTGTTGCGCTATAAGACGCCATCGCCGAAATTGATGTCGCAATTCGGGTGGACCGTTGCCGGAATTTACGTTGTGTCTCTAGGGACAGTTCAAATGGCGGTTAGCAAGAAACTTAAGTATCAGAAGGTGTGTTCCCAATGGGTACCTCGGTTGCTGATCAACCACCATAAGGAAGAACGCATGGAATGAAATTTGAACCACTTGCTGCGATACGAAGAAGAGAGGGACTCGTTTTTTTCTCGCATAGTGGCAGGGGATGAATTGTGATGCTACCATGTTGAGCCGAGCAGCAAAGCTGCTAGCCATGCAATGGAAACATCCCGCAACATTTATGTAGTTACAAAGATTCGATTCCGATGCAGACGTAATGGCCTCGGTGACCAAGTGGTTCAAAGAGGAACCAAAATAATTTTTTTATCCGGACGGCTTCCGTCGTCTGCCCAAGCAGTGGGATGCGTGTCTGAATGCATATCGCGACATTTTCTAACTTACCATGTGGTATGGTTGCTTTATAACAATTGCTATTTTTAATTATGTCACACCAGATTATGTAGCTTTCATGTTTGTAATAAAACCACTGGGCCCGGTCTCATTTGAATACGCCTCGTGTGTGTGAGTGTATATATATATATATATATATATACACACACAACTCACTCACACATACACTCACACACACATATACACACACTATCCAGACACACACTATCACACACACACACACCCACATACATAACACATATATATAATGCTTAACAAGCTGTTAGGCATGCCCGAGTCAAGTCATTTGCTTCACAGTTTTATAGCAATTAAAAAAAAATGGTGAGGTTGCTAACAGCATGTATGATCTTTAGTCGCCTCTTACAACATGGAGGGACAGATCCAGAGGACATTTTCCGTTTGCCAGGGAAGCCACTCAGGTGTGAGAGGTCACGAGGAACTCGCTAGCTTTGAAACACCAAAAAGGGGAAATTCCTATCAACATCCTGCCCTTGGCAGACCCGAACCCGAGGCCTGCAATGTAAATATTTACCTAGACGGGATTTCCGACTTACAAGTTATAGCATTTACTTAACAGACCTAGTTATACCTTTTCGAATACCACCTGTTACTGAGGCATTTCTAAATTACCATGTTCAGAGAAGCTTTTTGGGTAAGTATATTGTACAATAAATTAATTAAACAGGTCGCACTTGTTTCGGGTTGGCTCCATATGATAACTGAACTCCATGTTTGAATTTTCATGAAAAACGTTCGTCTTCACTCCATCATAAAAACGTGACAGGCTACAATTACGGTTTACCCATTATGATATGGAATTGCTCAACTGATACATGATGTGTAGTTGCTAATTGCTATAAAACTCACAGTTTCTAGCATAGAGTAATAAATAATGTTTCTTCTTGAGACAGAAACAACCTTACTCTCTCACTCTCACTCTCAGACACAAAGTGAAAGTTCAAAATTGACAGTCTGAGTCAGTCTTTCAACTTTGTTTGCCATTCATTCCAACCACTAGACTATATGACAGTTATGATTAATATTTACTTTACTTTTCGTACATTCTTCTCCAAGCTGAGACGCCACATACGATGTATTTTTATATCTGTATACTAAATCACTAAAAGTATATCTGTCATTATTATGGTATGCTATTCTAACTATTCAGAATCTACTTCGCTGCACTCTATAGACCTATTATTACTTAGTCTCTCAGTAAATTACGAAGAGGATGCACTATAAATGGTACTGATATTTTCAGTAGATTGTTTGGGTTGTACACACATCTGCATTACCATTTCATACGCCATGCCCTGCTCATCCCAGGTTGGTTGTCAAGTTGCTGCAGTATTTAAATTGCCAACTCATCAATATGAACATCATCATCCACGATTCAGTGATATGTCCCCCTTATCCATATTTAAAATCCCCCAATATTCGCTTTCATAGCAACAATATCAGCTTTCTCTTTGCCATTACCACCAGCCACATGACCAGAAACTATATTCACACAAGCTCCTGAAATCTACTATTAATTCATGCTGTAGCCAATCCTTCTGTACCTTTGAGGCAAAGATTGAGAGCTAGCCATAGTGACTTTCTGATCAATGAGGTTTAAGTAAACTACCTCAGAGCTGAAGTAGCTGTCTTACACTCCAGGCTAGATCCTAATACACATCCCACCTACTATCTAAATAAATACAAAAAAATCAATCACAAGGACCACATAGACAGCAGGAGCAGACATTGTGATAGAACAGGAAACCCTCAAAGTACATATACTATCCATCTGGAAGACACTGGAATTGGAAACGGTTGAAGTACCAGAAATCCACTGTATTATATTTTAAGACATTAATAGTCATTCAGAAAGATAGTGGTACAGAGAGACAGATACTAGAGGAGAGGAAGACTGGGAGATATATAATAACTTGCAGCTAATCAACAAAGCAGAATGAACCAATTTTTAAAATTCAAGGCAGTGAAAATCAACATCCAGTTCAAACCTAATATTTACAACAGAAGACAACATATAACATGCACAGAATAGTTCTTTTTCTTTGGATATTGTCCTGAAAAGGACATTGTTTCATGGTTTTTGCAGCAAGATGGGATATCTGTGCCTTTTGAACAGACACACCAGGTTTCATGTCAGCATTTTATGACTGGAGTTGCTTTCCCTCTTCAATCCCTCTTGTGTAGATGCAGTCTGTTTACACGACTGCAACTTGGAGACATATTAGAATCTTTGTCAGCTGTCGTTTGCAGACTGATGCAAATAGTCAGTTTTGAGTCACCGGCTGCTGTCAGCTCATTCAGTGCTGCATCTTTGAATACCACAAAGCAGTTAAAAAAACAAATAAGCGTAAGTGGCCATAAAACAAACTAATTGGCTGTTTATCTAGATTGTGCACTGCCACAGTTCTGAAGGAACTACAGAAAGGCAAACTGGGGAAAATTCACAGAACTAACTAAGATGTACTGCAAGAGTATCAGCACATTACATAAACAAGTGTAGGAAATTGTAGACAAGTTCAACAGAACAACACAGAAAGCAGCAGAAAAATATATTCTCAGAGGAGATAGAAAGCAAAAAAGACCATATCTTGGAAAGTAACATCCAACTGAATAAAGCCGCAGTACAGAAATGCTATGAAGGAGGCAATAAGAATCAGTTGGACAGGAAAATGAAGAGCCTCAAACTAAGTAACAATATTGCAAGACTATGGAAACTTGCAAAGCACTGAACAATGAAACTATAAAAGCACTAAATATCACACTAGAAGAAAATGGATACAGGGAAGCATGCAGCAAATATAGTTGTTGAAAAATACAGCATTGTTAGCAAAACAAACAAAACAGCGAAAGTAAAGAGAGATAAAAGGAAAATAGATATAAACAATCAAAGGAATAAACTCAAAATGTACCATGACTGCAAAATTTACCCAACAAAAAAATAGAAGATTCACTAAGACAACTAGAATATAATAAATCTCAAGACAAAGGATACAATTACAAATGTAAATGTTAAAAAAACCTTGGATCCAAAAGTAAAAAGAAATTACTACAAATAATAAACGCAGGCTGGAAAAAAAGAGATGGTGCCACAAATGGGGAAGAAAGCAACCGTGATTCCTGTTAAAACATGTTAAAGACAGAACAGGAGTGGACAGTTACATACTCATCAGTTTGCTTAGCTGCACAGGTAAGCTGATGGAAAGCCAGGTAAATAACAGGCTTATCTGACACCTAGACAGTAAAAACTGGATTATACCCCAATCCAGCTTTAGACAACACAGGTCAATGGAGGACCATCTAACAAATATCAGGCCAGAGATTGAAGATGTTGTCAATGAAAGGAAACACACACTGGCAGTCTGGATAGATATGGAGAAAGCTTTTCATAAAGTGTGGAGAGGGGATAAACTAAACATTACTCAAACGTTGAAGTCTATGGGCTCTTGCACTAATGGAAGGGCACTTCTTCCAAAATAGGTCTGTCAGAGCCAAGCTATAGGGCTTTTTAATCTATAGAGTACAATTGAAAGTTATAGCAAACTACCACCAGATCTACTTGCTATCAACTATGTATGAATTGTTCACAAAAGCCATTACGTGCAGATCAGAAAGGCAACTCAATGAGAAACAAACTCGAGAACAGGCGGGTTTCAGGAAGAGCTACTCAACCAATGACCACCAGTTGATGGAGGGAGCTTGGGAAGTCTGTATGCCCCTATGCTATGTATTTGTAGACTATGAAAAGGCCTTTGATAATGTGGAAATATTGCAGCGGTAAATGCCTTGAGAAACCAAGGTATTGATGAAAGGTATGACAGTCTTATAGAAAAGATAAACAAGGGCTGCTCAACTGCGGTCACTCTTTTTCACAAACCACTTTCCATACCTATACACAGAGGAGTGCGACAAGGAGATACTATCTCACTAAAACTGTTCACAGTTGCCCTTGAAGAAGTTTTTAAGTCTTTAGACTGCCCGGATCGAGGTGTCAACATAAATGCTCTCACACCTATGTTTTGCAGACATCATTGTGATCTTCAGTCTCAGCATTGCAAAAGCCAAACTACTCCTAAACAAGCTGAATGAAGCAAGCAAGGTGGTTGGCCTGATAATAAATAGAACAAAAACTAAATTTCTGCTGAACACTTTCTGCTCTACGGGAAAACTGTTATTGGAAGATGAGCCTATCGAAAATGTCAATGTGTATGTCTACCTAGGCCAGGAAATCATCAACAACCACAACATTGGTAAGGTGATCTCATGCAGGAGAGTTGCAGGTTGACTCAACTTCAACCGCATTAAACTGGTACTTCAGCATATAATGAACGTCAAGGTCAGGGATCACACCTTCATTAGCATGGTTATCCCAGCAATGGTACATAGGTGTGTAGGTCTGGAGTCTACACAAATCATATGCAGAGAAGCTCTGAATTACCAAAAGAGCAATGTAATGAAGAGTCATAAATATCTCCCTAAGAGACCTTATCCAAAATACCGACATCCACGACCAAACAGAGTTCCAGGATGTTGTAAAGCTCTGCGCCAATGCGAAAGTACAGATGGTCCTGTTATGTGGTTTGCATGACTGACAATAGATGGACAAGGAGGGTTTCTTTCTGGTTGCCGAACAACTACAACCATCTGCATGGTCACCATCCGAGATAGAGAGATGATCTGCAGATTCAAGCAGCTTTTGGCCACCTGCCAGGCAACCTTGCTCATTATTTCCTTATTGAAACCAACTTCTCTGCCATGACGATTCCTTCTCCAAGTTCTTTTGTTCTTATCTCTCTAGGCTGAGTAATTGTATCTTCAGATTGTAACTCCTGTTCATTGAACAATCATAATTGTGCTTTAAGTGCAAGCAAATCTTCATCAGTTGGAAGCTTATTGTGAGAGTCCTGCAAATCTCAGTAACATCTTTAGCTTCTGTTTCTTTGATCAGATGGCGAGCCAAGTCCACAATATTTAGAGCGACTTCCTCCACTGTCTCTTCAAAATCTACAAAATAGTCCATAAGGGAGGGAATAATCTTCTTCCAGACTCTTTTCAAGCTTCATTCTTTCACTTCAGCCTAGGGTCTCTGATAGATAGTCTTAATGCCATCCAGAATTATAAAGCCTTTCAGTGATGAAAAGCAATGAAAGAGCAGCGTGGAACGTTTTACATTTCCTGTAATTTAAAAGCTACGATAAACATGTTATTAATATATTTATATACCATGTTTAGCAATGTACATTAATGATTTCCAAATCTTTTATTTTGCAAACAATTACAGGAAATTTCAAATGCTGTTTCGTGGTCTTGCGCATAAAGTGTTGACATATTCTCCTAATTAAATGTTGTCATATGTGGGACAGGCTAGTTAATTTCTTGTATTTCTACTCATATACAGTTGCTTTCCTTTCTACTGTTTTAAAAACAAATTGTAATTTAGAAGTGTTCAGTTAGTGATTGAAGAATCTCACAAATTTATGGTTGTTGGATCTCCAAACTGACTACCAGTAGTCATCGTTGCCAGAGAATATTAAAGAAACTGTGTCAATATTTTTTAGAATGGTTCAATAACAAATGTGTAAGTATGAGTATGACCTTCTTAATTTGCATTTTGGTACTTCAACATTTGCTCTTCACATAATTCTTTTTAAATTTCTGCTCTGCAGCACTTTCTACTTCATTTCACCGTACATCATTTTATGTTTCATTCCTTACAATAATTTTCTGTTTCCCACCATAACGACTTGGTTTTTATATTTATTGACAACTTGCAATGTTTGCTTTGTGTATGTGCACATTAGAGTTGCAGTTACATTATTTTGTCTTGCTGTTTACATTTCTTTGTGTTTATCTTTCTTTTTTTTAAAATGAAAGAACAAACACAGCAACAGGAAGTCATTGCAGGAATGGGTATGAATTCTGCTTGGAAGCTGGTTCTATATACCACACAAATTAGTATCTGACACCCTGTTATGGCATGTGATCCATACTGATTGCTGCAACTGCCATTTCTTTTGAAGTGTTCAATATTTCATTTTTCACGTATATTGCTCTTTAATTCTGTTTTTATTTGATATAGAAAACGAATGTACTTTATAATAATGTCTTAGCATGTGGGGACACAATAGAACAGCAGCTGAAGTACATAGCAGTTGTGCATGCCTGATTTCAAATGGCTTATCTTTAATATACTTGTATTCTAAATTAGACACAACCATATTATGTGTTATGTCTGCAGTCAGGCCAAATAGTTCCAAGTGCAGAAAAGTTAAAAACAATCAGTCAGTCAATCCAAATCTTTTAGCTCCCACTGGAGCACAGATCTTCAACAAATGCAGACCGTCCTCTTGGACAGGACCACTCGTTTCAGATGTCAACAACTTTCCGTTATGTATTTCTTGATATCCCTTCTCCACACATGTTTTGGTCTGTCTCTACTTCTCTTGCATAGGAGATTCTAGCACAGAGACTGTATGTAATGCTATCAGCTGGTTTCCGCTGATCCAACACCAGCGTCTTCTCCCAACGTCAGGCTCTACTATAACTATCTGGCTCTTATAGAACTCTGCATTTCATATCTTTATGTTTTAAAAATTATATTAATGAACTTAAGAGGCACTCTAAAGTGTCTGAGTAACTTCCAGAGTGATTCTCTGTTTATGTCAAATGCTTTATTTCTGTAGTCAATGAATCCTATATAAAGTGATAAGCTCCAATCCACACTTTGTTCTTCTTTCTTCTTCTTCATCGTACGCTGTTTACAGCGATATTTACGTTGCACTGTTTTATTTTGTTACGCCTGTGGCTCAGTGCGTCCGATTTCAACAGGCGTTTCTGTAGGGATGCCCTCCTTAGCCTTTGGCTGTCCCCAGCCTATCTGCAAGGCAGCAGTTGCACACTTTGTTCAACTACTACATATTCTCAATTTAGCTAATTTATCTGTACAGTATCTAATTATTTGAAAGCCTGCCTTTTGTTCTCTCAGCTGCTTGTCTATGACCTCTTTTAATCTCTCTGGTATGATACTGTTCAGTATTTTTCCAGGCTCTGATAATAACATTGTCTTAGTTTTAGTCGCCCTGTACTTCTACAGAGCGTATGCTCCTGTGTAGGTCCCAGCTCTGCCATGAGCTGGATGTTGTTTGCGAATGCCCATAATGAGTAGGTTACTCTTTTGCGCACCCTGAAAAGGATGTTAAGTGGCGGGTTGCAGTAGCTTTCCTCACATCCCGAGTGTGCTGATGAAGGTGGACGGGGGTCCTCCAGACAGTTTGTGCTATGCTTGGCTTCGTTCATCTGCGTGTCACTCACTACTATGGGGATCACTTCGATCCCTCATCCCGTTAAGCAGGCTGTCATGAAAACAGCCTGTTTTCATTACTAGGAAGCTAAAGTGAGGGTCTTTGCCAGTGTGTTTTGTCTGACCCTGACTAACATGTCTGATCGGTAAATTTTGCCTGACAAGACGTTAGTCTTCCTCCCCTGAGCTGGATATAGCCGGGAGAAGGATTTCCTGTTTAGTGGTCTAGGCTCGAGTAGCTTATTACTCCACTGGGTTGGGACAAGTGCAGCAGAGGGTAGTTAACCAATGTGCGAGTCCATCTTAATAGACTCAAACACTAGTTGACCCGCAGCCTGTTAGGCGCCATCTATGCTGTTTTAAACATACCACCTAACCATCGCAGATGTTATGCCATTTCACACAGTCGCCTCTTACAACATGCTCTCTGTGGGGAAGTGGTGTTATTCTCGTCTTTGTCATACACAAAGACCCCGGCAGACTATACATTGTTCCTGTATAATTTGTGCACTTCTTTAGCAATTGGACTATATACCCTTCCTTCCATTATGCTGGTATTTCTTTTCGTTGCTTAGGAATTTGTATGATCTCTGTTGCAGTGTCATTGTCAACTTTGATTGCTTCTGCTGAGATACCATCTGGGCCGGTGACTTTACTATCTCTCAAGTGCATTATGGCTTTCTTAATTTATTATTCTTATTTATTATTTATTATTATTATTTATCTCATAAATGCTTTTGCAAAAGCTACCTGGAACTGCAGTGATGGTACTATGCTCCTGTCTGAACAAAACTGAAATGATGGTTAATCTTAAATGGATTAATAACCTTAACACTTTCCGTTCAGAATATTTTGGACCTTTGAAGACATTTGCTCTTGCATCGTAAATTGTCACTAAGTACAGGTCATCATCATCATCTAGTTGATCAGTCCGAAGACTGGTTGTAAGGTTTTCTGGGTATGTCTCTCAATTTGATCCTATCCTCTGGTTGATCAGTCTGGAGACTGGTTGTAAGGTTGTCTGGGTATGTCTCTCAATTTGACCCTATCCTTTGGTTGATCAGTCCAGAGACTGGTTGTAAGGTTGTCTGAGTATATCTCTCCATTTGACTCTATCATCTGGTTGATCAATCTGGAGACTGGTTGTAAGGTTGTCTGGGTATGTCTCTCCATTTGACCCTATCCTCTGCAGTTCTCTTCATTGCAGCATAAGTTCGTACTTTAATGTGCCTGCATGCCTGAGATGTAAAGGTGAGTCTTGGTTGCCTCTCTTCCCTTGAATCTTGCCATCTAATATCGTCTGTAGAAGACTTTCACGTCTCATATTGTAACCCAAACAACTCAACCGGCATTTTTGTATCATATGCAAAATTTGTCTTTGTGCAGCCACATCAGTGATTACATTGTCATTGAATCTTCTGTCTGTCCAACTCATTCTGTCCATCCTACGGTAGCACCACATTTCAAACGCTTCCGAGCTTTCTTCACCCTTCTTCGCAAGAGTCCACATTTCAGCTGCATACAATGCAACAGACCATAAGTACTGGCACATTGATAAATTGAATAAAACTTGGTATATAAAAAGTTGTATGTATAGTTTGTAAATGACAATTTCTCAAGCCAATATATCAGCTTGATGGTATTGTAGGAAAGTTTGTGAGCTGATGTATCAGCTTTCTGGTGTGAATCAGTTAAGTTTACTGATTATGTCATTCTAACCATTGATTGCTGCAATCTAATGAATGGTGAAGGTGTAACATTTATGTGTGAATTGTCTACATGTGTAGATGATTTGTAGACACTGTAATTTGCATACCTGTGTAAGGTTATTCACATACATGTGTATATTTGCATAATCTAGATAATGGTGATGGTGTAACAGGCATGTATAGATAGTTAACACACATGTAGATGATTTACATACACATGTAGATTATTTACATACACATATAGATTATTTATTTACATAAGTGTGAAGTTGATTTATAAATGCATGTAAATTATTTGCATAAACATGTGGATTAGTAACATACACATGTAAATGATTTGTATTAACATATGATTTACATATATATGTAAATAATTTACATACATTGCTAAATTATTTACATACATGTGTGGATTATTTGTTATTGTCCAGTTGTTACTTTTCCTGAGATTTTCTCACTAACTATATTTTTAACTTCCCATACAATTTTGCATTTATCATCATGCATGTTTTCTTGTTTCCCAGTAGCTAATGTTTTTAAATAATGAAATCAACCAAAAAATATTCTTACTTCCATAAATGGGTGCTTGCACACAATAGAAGGATTGAAATGGTTGATAAGATCATTAATTTAGAATTGTTAGAAAGATCTAGAGAACAGCAGAGCAAGAAGTGGGGAAAAGTGTCAGATAGGACACATGTTAAAAGCAAACTAGTTAGAATTATTGCAAGGCAGTCTCTGTTCTAGAACTTCCAGGGCAGGGGAAGCAGAAACGGACTAACAGACACTTGTAGAGTGAAACTCGAGGCAAACAAAGAGAACAAGGAGTACACAAAGAAAGCGAAACTTGTTTAATGAGAGCTGAAAAGGTTTTGATTGATTAACAAATGTTTCATCATTCTTGTTTTGTACTTCCTGTCGTCGCTATTGTTATTGATTGTAAGTGTAGGAGCGAAGAGTAATCCAGGTGAGGTGAGACATACTGATCAGACTATGTTAGGGTCAGGTGAGACATACTGATCAGACTGTTAGGGCCATGGGAGACATACTAATCAGACTGTTAGGGTCAGGTGAGACATACTGATCAGACTGTTAGGGTCAGGTGAGACATACTGATCAGACTGTTAGGGTCATGGGAGACATACTAATCAGACTGTTAGGGTCAGGTGAGACATACTGATCAGACTGTTAGGGTCAGGTGAGACATACTGATCAGACTGTTAGGGTCAGGTGAGACATACTGATCAGACTGTTAGGGTCAGGTGAGACATACTAATCAGACTATGTTAGTCATGGTCAGGTGAGACATACTAATCAGACTATGTTAGGGTCAGGTGAAACATACTGATCAGACTGTTAGGGTCAGGTGAGACATACTGATTAGACTGTTAGGGTCAGGTGAGACATACTAATCAGACTATGTTAGTCATGGTCAGGTGAAACATACTGATCAACGCCCTACATCACTCCAAGCATCCCTGGAAACAGGTTGTTTCATGACAGTCTGAAAAGTGAGGTGGGGATCGGCATTGCGTTCCCTATAATTGTGAGCCTACTGATGAGCTTTGCATTGTACTGCAGCCAAGAGGACGCCGATCCACCTTCTCAAGTACACCTTGGCATTTGAGGAGAGTCACTAATTCACCACCAAAGAAAGTAATCAAGATTACCTTCTTATTCTTCTGCGTTCGTTCTCAATCTCTCACTAAATAGTGCTTTGCAAGCAGCAGGATGTAGTCCAAAGAACAGAATGCGTTGTGTCGCTAGTTTACAGCTTGGCTGCGATATTTGCACCTTGCACCAAGATTCAGGGAGAAGATACTAACATCCAATTCGAAAAAAACGGACTGATCGAACAGTGTTAGTCAGGGTCGTGTGAAATATACTGGCAAAGATTTTACTCGTGGAATGAATATAATTATAGCCTTTTAAATGCACAGTGTCATACTTGACTACTCTGCCTGACCACAAATGTGAGTTTTATATTTAAAAATGACATTTTATTCACTCGCAATGTCTTGTAGAACCATTAGAGATTTTTTGCTGAACCCTAGACATGCACAGAATACTAGTTGAGAACCTTTGAGGACATAGTAACTTGGATAATATACAATTCCGCGTGGGTAGTGCCGAACGAATGTCACAGAAGAACAGAACAAATTATTCGTATTACCAGCAAAATAGAAGTAAAGACAAAGGTATCTTCCTACGAGGGTAAGTCAGTAAGTATGTGACAAACTGGTTTAGCATAGTTGAAAAATGTGGTTGATAGTTTGTAAAGTTGTCACTAGATAGAAACAACATTCAGCTTTATGATTACTGTAGGTAGCAGCCGATAGATGTCGCATGCACGTGCGCAGCTCACATACAAAATTACGTCTCTGCTCAGAGTGTTGAATCAAAGAAGAGCCAGCTGTTGTGCGTTTTGGAAAAAAACCACTTTCTACAAAGGATATCAATAAGGAAATGTTTTCCATGATAATTGTTTGTCGCGTGAAGCTGTGCATTTTCTCAAGGACGCTGACCAATTGCCGATGAAGCCTGACCTGGTAGTCCTGTTCGGATTGCAACGGAAAGGGAGGGTGATTCTAACTGACAGTCGAGTAATGATAGTGTAGCAATTGCATTAGACTGTTCACATGGTTTAGCCTACACCATATTGCATAATCCCACCCTGGCCGGAGACGTTTTGCGAATGACGTAGGTTTTGTTGCACAGATAAAGCGATGGGATAAATGTATCAAATTTGGCGGAAATTATGTTGAGAATTAAGAGATAATATTAGTGCAATAATAAATGATGTTCAAGTTCGTATCTCAGCTACACAAAAAATATCGATTTGTGGCCTACTGATTTGCCCTCGAACTTTCCACAGCATATTGATATACCACCTTTTCAGACACCGTTGTTATTTAATGTGACTGTGATGCTGATATGTTAACTGTTAACATTTACTGCACATTGGCCAACATATAATGAACGGAGAAATACCACATGGCTACCATCACTACTATTCTTACATATGTCATATGGTGATAACAGTAACACGTACACATTATCTCGTATCAACATACACACACCTACACTGTATCCTGTATTTGTATACACTTACCTGCACTCTATCATGAATTCGTTTAAAGACATCTACAATGTATCACGTATTAGTTTATACAGACCTACACTCTATCATACATTAGTTTATACACATATACTCTGTATCATGTCTTCGTTTACACACACTTACACTCTATCATTTCTTCGTTTACACACTTATACTCTATCATTTCTTCGTTTACACACACTTACAATCTATCATTTCTTCGTTTACACACACTTACACTCTATCATTTCTTCGTTTACACACACTTACACTCTATCATTTCTTCGTTTACACACACTTACACTCTATCATGTCTTCGTTTATACACTGAATCCTGTATTAGCCTATACACACACCTACACTGTGTCCTATATTCGCATACACGCACCTACACTATGACCTGTATTAGCCTATACGCACCTATACTGTGACCTGTATTAGCCTACACGCACCTACACTGGGACCTGTATTAGCCTGCACGCACCTACACTGTGACCTGTATTAGCCTACATACATACCTACACTGTGACTTGTATTAACCTACACACACACCTACACTGTGTGCTGTATTAGCCTACACACACACCTACACTGTGTGCTGTATTAGCCTACACACACACCTACACTGTGTGCTGTATTAGCCTACACACACACCTACACTGTGGGCTGTATTAGCCTACACACACACCTACACTGTGTGCTGTATTAGCCTACACACACACCTACACTGTGTGCTGTATTAGCCTACACACACACCTACACTGTGTCCTATATTCGCATACACGCACCTACACTGTGACCTGTATTAGCCTAAACGCACCTACACTGTGACCTGTATTAGCCTGCACGCACCTACACTGTGACCTGTATTAGCCTGCACGCACCTACACTGTGACCTGTATTAGCCTGCACGCACCTACACTGTGACCTGTATTAGCCTGCACGCACCTACACTGTGACCTGTATTAGCCTGCACGCACCTACACCGTGACCTGTATTAGCGTACACGCACCTACACTGTGACCTGTATTAGCCTGCACGCACCTACACTGTGACCTGAATTAGCCTGCACGCACCTACACTGTGACCTGTATTAGCGTACACGCACCTACACTGTGACCTGTATTAGCCTGCACGCACCTACACTGTGACCTGTATTAGCGTACACGCGCCTACACTGTGACCTGTATTAGCCTGCACGCACCTACACTGTGACCTGTATTAGCGTACACGCACCTACACTGTGACCTGTATTAGCCTACACGCACCTACACTGTGACCTGTATTAGCCTAGACGCACCTACACTGTGACATGTATTAGCTTACACGCACCTACACTGTGACCTGTATTAGCCTAGACGCACCTACACTGTGACATGTATTAGCTTACACGTACAGGCTGTGTCCAGTAGCGAAGCATGACGATAATATTAGTGTAAGCTGAGTTAGGAACTTAAAGGGACACACTTAAAGTACTTTGTGTTTGTGCTGAATGAGGCAATTAAAATCCATGCTGTCAAATGTCCGTCATGGGAATGTCGGCATAATTAATGCCTAGCTGGCTGGGAGAAAAAATAGCGTCAAAATGACCGTCTCCTAGCTATCAATTGACCTGAAACTTACTATGGTTTGGGTTGGACGCAACCAGCCTACCTTACCAATCGTAACTGATAAATTAACTTTGCCACTTCATGCTCAAACAAAAATGACTAATTCAATTTCTAATATATTTCACATCTATTTTATGCAAACGGATGTCTTCTCTAATCCTTCAAAACTGTTTGGAATAGCTCAGCCTATCTTGTTTATTCTAGCGCATCATGTCTTAATTTACACACACATACATTATGGCCTGTATTAGCTTACACACACGTACACTGTGTTATGTATTCATTTACACGCACCTACACTGTATCATACTAATGTACGTGTCTACGAATCAGGAACAAATAATGACCGTGTACAACATATTCTTTACTCTTCCCTGTGTTTTTCATGTAGCAGGTTACATTTGCTTTTCTTATATTCTGAGACGTATTGAAGAAGGTAAATTCAGATCCTCCTGACTGTAGTACAATGCGATGCTTCCCAGTAAACTCACTATAGTGATCCCAGTGAAATTTCCACCTTCCTGGCAGCGCTGCTGTAACACAACCTGTTTCCATTAACACGAATGGGCGTGAAGCAGAGGTCTTTGTAATTCCATTTAACCTGACCCTGACGTTAGCCTTGGCTGTCATCTACACAATATACATGAGACATTGGTCTCATACTTACTCCCTAACGTACCATGTTTTTACCGCATTGTTCCCTTACTGATACTATCTGTGGTTATATGTGTCCGTCTTACTAAAACATGGGGATTACATGGAGACACATTATATTTTTCGAGTAAAAATTAAATTGAAAAACAACATCCATTTTATGTTACTCAAATGCATGTACTGAGAGTGAAGTTATCACCTTCTACAGGATACCAGTAATGTGTACGTTTTTGTCCTGCATTTACTCGTACTTCAATGTACGCAGACACATTGTTTTGTGCATGTTTTCAAGTTATCTTTTGAAATAGAGTACAGCTGCCTCGTCGCATTTTATTGTTCACCTTAACATCCTGAAATATTTTTTTCGTTCCAATTAGTATTATATAAAAAAAAAATAGAAATACGTCACAAGGAGCGAGATCTAACAGACATGGTGGTCGGCGGAATTGTGGCATGCGTACTTAGCAAGAAACTGCTGCACAAGTTGCATTGCATGGCCAGGCGCGTTGTTACTATGTAGTTCCCACTCGCCACTCTCGTGCAGTGCCGTCCATCTGCGACAAAGTACGTCCCTCAAATGACCCAAATCGTGACAGAAGTAGTCCTTATTGATTGCGCGGCCCGATGAGACGTGTTCAGGGTGCGCTATTCTCTTATGCTCGAAAACAACAATTGACATCGCTGCGTCTCTTGTCTGAGAACGTTCATCACTACCAACACGTTTATAACCATCTATTAAATGTGTACACCACTCACAATCTTATATACGCCTCGCACAATTCTCCATGTAGAAGATCTGTAACTTTAAGTGTGTGTCTTTACATGTCTGACCAAGTTTTCAACAAAATATGATAATTCGTTGATGGATTTATTTCGCCATGACAGTGCATCGAATGCGGTTCACAGACGTAAGGACAAAGCACTGCTGCAAACAAACCATACAAGCAAGGTAACAATGGCTCAGGCTACATGCACATTATGTCCAAAGATCAATTTGTACCTGCCAGCTGTCGGTTGCATTACGCGGATGTGGATTTATGAGGCCAATTCCGATTTTTTTCCTTTTTTTTTAATCACACTTCATATACGAAGTTTCAGCGGCGACAATTGTCAATGTTATTAGACACGCACGCACCTGTCGTTATAAATACTGAATAAGAGTACACCATTTGAATCTGCGTTTATATAATGTTGTTCAATACAAATCGAAAAAAGTTAAGTCCATCACAAAAATACAAATATTCAACCCCATGTCAAGGGTGGGCTATTGAATACTCTGTGATATGGGAATTAACAAAAAGTACACATAAATAGGTTCAAGCTTTCATCATTGGATGTCTTTGACAAATAGAGGGAATAAAATTGTTTGATAAAGTTACTAATATAGACCTGAGAGAAAGAACTGACCAATTGGACGTCATAAAGAAAAGGGATTGCGATGGATATGAGTGACATTTTGAAATCGATTAATGACCGCCAGTTGGACGAGGACACCGCTATAGATGAATCAGCAATCCATAGACTGCACAGTTTTGACATCAAACGAGGTTCGAGTTGAGTGGGGCGCATGAGTGGACGGAGCAGGATAGTGTACAACCAGCGAGCTACAGGGACCATCGGCATCCAGACGCTGCACCATTTGCTGAGCGAGACTGAGCACCTATATGTATGGCGGGAGTGCAGTGACGTGGATTTTTAGAAACAAACAGATGGATAGGACACACATTACATAAATCAGCTCATATAATTACAAGACAGTAGCTTTTCTGGAATCCACAGGGCAAGAAAAGTAGGGGTATATATAAACACCCATGGAGACCGGAAGTCGATACAAACGTAACAGCGACAGAGCTGGAAAAAAGGTTGCATGACAGGACCCCATGGCGAACATTTGTATAGGACCTATGCTCTGCAGGAAGTTGAAGGCTATTGATTGATTGTTCAACACAATTTGGAATTATTTGTAAACTATATTTAATAAAAACCACGACCAGGAACACTAATATCAGACCGGTCATACACAAATAATCATAATCAATCCCCCATTTCACACTCTACCACCCACACAGGCCAACCACCTGGCTGGTGTGAAATAATCGAGCAGGTCTGAGAGGACACTTTCAAACAACACTTATTAAATGAGACACAGGGTAAAGACACGTCTATCCGGTCTTCCTTTCGCGGGGATCTCAAGAAGGATGAGTAGTATTCCGAACATACGTCTGGTCAAAAATGTACATGCCAGTATGGGGATAGGAGACATCCTGATTGGATAATATTAGTCAGGGTCAGGCAGAATAGACTGATCGGGTAATGTTAGTCAGGGTCAGGCAGAATAGACTGATCGGGTAATGTTAGTCAGGGTCAGGCAGAATAGACTGATCGGGTAATGTTAGTCAGGGTCAGACAGAATAGACTGATCGGGTAATGTTAGTCAGGGTCAGGCAGAATAGACTGATCGGGTAATGATAGTCAGGGTCAGGCAGAATAGACTGATCGGGTAATGTTAGTCAGGGTCAGGCAGAATAGACTGATCGGGTAATGTTAGTCAGGGTCAGGCAGAATAGACTGATCGGGTAATGTTAGTCAGGGTCAGGCAGAATAGACTGATCGGGTAATATTAGTCAGGGTCAGGCAGAATACACTGATCGGGTAATGTTAGTCAGGGTCAGGCAGAATACACTGATCGGGTAATGTTAGTCAGGGTCAGGCAGAATAGACTGATCGGGTAATGTTAGTCAGGGTCAGGCAGAATAGACTGATCGGGTAATGTTAGTCAGGGGCAGGCAGAATAGACTGATCGGGTAATGTTAGTCAGGGTCCGGCAGAATAGACTGATCGGGTAATGTTAGTCAGGGTCAGGCAGAATAGACTGATCGGGTAATGTTAGTCAGGGTCAGGCAGAATAGACTGATCGGGTAATATTAGTCAGGGTCAGGCAGAATAGACTGATCGGGTAATATTAGTCAGGGTCAGGCAGAATAGACTGATCGGGTAATGTTAGTCAGGGTCAGGCAGAATAGACTGATCGGGTAATGTTAGTCAGGGTCAGGCAGAATAGACTGATCGGGTAATGTTAGTCAGGGTCAGGCAGAATAGACTGATCGGGTAATGTTAGTCAGGGGCAGGCAGAATAGACTGATCGGGTAATGTTAGTCAGGGTCCGGCAGAATAGACTGATCGGGTAATGTTAGTCAGGGTCAGGCAGAACAGACTGATCGAGTAATATTAGCCAGGGTCAGACGAAACATACTGACCAAAAACCCCAATTCACTTCCACGCAGTTCTGCCTGGAAACGGACTGCTTCATGGCAGTCTGGTTAACGAGATTGGGGGAATCAACGTCATCATCATAGTAGTGATCGACACACAGATGAAGCCAAGCGTAGTACAACTGCCTGATTGATTGATTAAATGATTGAAAGCGCATTACCTATATTAATGGTATGGCACGACCTGGGATTTGTCCTGATAGTAGTAGCCTCTTTCATTCATGACTGCCTATAGGATGATACAGCCCAGGAGTTGTAGCCCCTTTCAGTCATGACTTTCGATATGATGATGTAGCCCCTTTCAGTCCTGACTTACTGTATGATGACACAGATCAAGAGTTGTAGCTACTTCCAGTCATGACTTACCGTATGATGATACAACCCAAGAGTTGTAGCCCCTTCCAGTAATTACCGACTATAGGATGAAACACCTTAGGATTTGTAGCGCCTTTCAGTCATGACCGACTATAGTATGATACAGCCCAGTAT
Source organism: Ariolimax columbianus (assembly GCA_036924085.1). Lineage (NCBI taxonomy): Eukaryota > Metazoa > Mollusca > Gastropoda > Stylommatophora > Arionidae > Ariolimax > Ariolimax columbianus. Next base: position 122,675,106 of record JAVGWX010000003.1, read on the forward strand.
TTGTAGCCCCTTACAGTCATGACCGACTATAGTATGATACAGCCCAGTATTTGTAGCCCCTTACAGTCATGACCGACTATAGTATGATACAGCCCAGTATTTGTAGCCCCTTCCAGTCATGACCGACTATTGTATGATACAGCCCAGTATTTGTAGCCCCTTCCAGTCATGACTGACTATAGTATGATACAGCCCAGTATTTGTAGCCCCTTCCAGTCATGACTGACTATAGAATTATGCGCACCTGAATAATATATCTCTACTGAGCTTTTTAATTTGTCTTGCGTCTGGTGTCTTTTCACCCAATCTGAGACGACTCTTACTGGTAGATCTCCACTTGTATCGATCCTCAGCTGTGTCTTCCCAAGATGCCAGACCTATGCGTGTCCCGCATGCAAACGTCTTTGAACCCTACCTGCAGTCGGCCATATGTTCTTTTGCGGATGCGATCCTATTCCGCGTGGCGGATATAACCAAGTTATCAGTTTTAGTTGCTTGAGGAGAATGTACATGGATAGGAAACCGGTGTGGCCGTGTAACTCTATGTGTGCCACTCTGTCTCTCAATGAAACATCAAGTTATACAAATAAATCAGTTAAACACTAACTGTTATAGCAAGAGTAACACATACCGACTTATCCAAGCTTATGTTGAAATAACTAAAGGGGAAAAACTGTTATAAGCAATTCAAGAGCACTATACCGGTATATTTACCAACCAACACTCTTTCTCTATTCTTCTACTTGAAAACAACACCTACTCAAGTACCATCATAGGCCAGTAGGATATTCGGATTCATTTGTAATCGTAATTGGGTATTTTATGTTGTTATATCAATTTGCCTCTACACCTCACGGTAGAAGAGGAGCGACTAAGTAAGTAAGTAAGTATATCAATTTGTTGATATGCGTTTCTTTCTTTCTTTTTTTTCAAAATTTCTTAGTGATCGTCATAAGATGCATGTTGTGTCGAAATTTACAGGAAGTATGCGATATCTGCGCCTTTCGGTCTGGCACAATTGGTTTCAGTACGGTATTTTGCCTTCCTTCTTCGATCTATTTTCTTAGTCAGACTCGGCGAGTGACGGCTATTTTCAGAGTCGTCACTTAGAGGCGGGCAAACTCAACAGGAGGATATATTACATACATTCAATCTGTGTCTGTAGACTCTTATGTACAGCTAATCCTGGACAGCATTGACAATTAAAACAATGAGTCATCATCTAATATAGTAACAAGGGTGTCTGGACTGATAATAATAATAATAAACCCGTCTCTCCAATTGACGGAGATTAGAGCCAACATGTCTGAGGTTACTGCAGTTTAAATAAACTATAAGAAAATGCTTTCCGTTTGCATTGCTCTGCAGACTTGCGCACACTTTCTTATTACTGAAGGTAAAGGTCAGTCCCATGGCCAATATTGCCGTCAGGGATGAAGATAACTCTATGTACTAAGACGCAATCTATGCGAGGTGGCGTGACCATTTCACTTACTTGCTGTTTTTACCTTCCCCAACTCATACGTCAGGTACCCATTTACAGCTGGGTCGACTGGAGGAACGGTCATACCAAGCACGAACCATGACTCTGACTTTGGTTCTGTCCCATGGCATGCCGTAATCCAGCTCATTGTCAACTATGCTACACCTTTCACTTCCTATTACTAAGTCCCATCTGATAACATTAAATATTGACCCACTTTCAACATTGACATGTCATGTTTTTTTTCGTCATGAAATAAAAAAAAACAACAAATAAACAATCCACACCACGATAGTTAAATGGTCCAATTCACTTATATTGATTGCTGACTACACACTCGTGATATGAGGATTGAAATACGTGAATTATGTCACAATATTTTGATAAAAGCTTGTATTGAATTCATATGTAAATACATTCAAAGAATGCACTCTGAGCCTTTCTTGTTATACCAAGATAAATCGTGTATAATTTATCATGTCTGTCTTTCTGTTCTGCTCTCTTCTTCTGTCATGTGTTTACTATACGCATTCTGTTTTTTACCTACGTTTATGGAGCTAGCAGCTTCAGTAGATGGACGTGCTTCAGTAGAAGAGGGTTGTCTTTGTCGTTCGTTCTCAATCTCCCGCTACCAAGTCGTGAACGTTCTCAATCTCCCGCTACCAAGTCGTGAACGTTCTCAATCTCCCGCTACCAAGTCGTGAACGTTCTCAATCTCCCACTACCAAGTCTTGAACGTTCTCAATCTCCCGCTACCAAGTCGTGAACGTTCTCAATCTCCCGCTACCAAGTCGTGAACGTTCTCAATCTCCCGGTACCAAGTCGTGAACGTTCTCAATCTCCCACTACCAAGTCTTGAACGTTCTCAATCTCCCGCTACCAAGTCGTGAACGTTCTCAATCTCCCGCTACCAAGTCGTGAACGTTCTCAATCTCCAGATACCAAGTCGTGAACGTTCTCAATCTCCCGCTACCAAGTCGTGAACGTTCTCAATCTCCCGCTACCAAGTCTTGAACGTTCTCAATCTCCCGCTACAAAGTCTTGAACGTTCTCAATCTCCCGCTACAAAGTCTTGAACGTTCTCTCACTCCCGCTACCAAGTCTTGAACGTTCTCTCACTCCCTCTACCAAGTCTTGAACGTTCTCTCACTCCCGCTACCAAGTCTTGAACGTTCTCAATCTCCCGCTACCAAGTCTTGAACGTTCTAAATCTCCCGCTAACAAGTCTTGAACGTTCTAAATCTCCCGCAACCAAGTCTTGAACGTTCTTTCACTCCCGCTACCAAGTCTTGAACGTTCTAAATCTCCCGCTACCAAGTCTTGAACGTTCTAAATCTCCCGCTACCAAGTCTTGAACGTTCTCTCACTCCCGCTACCAAGTCTTGAACGTTCTCAATCTTCCGCTACCAAGTCTTGAACGTTCTCTCACTCCCGCTACCAAGTCTTGAACGTTCTCTCACTCCCGCTACCAAGTCTTGAACGTTCTCTCACTCCCGCTACCATGTCTTGAACGTTCTCTCACTTCCGCTACAAAGTCTAAAACGTTCTTAATCTCCCGCTACCAAGGTTTGAACGTTCTCTCACTCCCGCAATCGTCTTGAACGTTCTTTCACTCCCGCTACCAAGTCTTGAACGTTCTAAATCTCCCGCTACCAAGTCTTGAACGTTCTAAATCTCCCGCTACCAAGTCTTGAACGTTCTAAATCTCCCGCTACCAAGTCTTAAACGTTCTCTCACTCCCGCTACCAAGCCTTGAACGTTCTAAATCTCCCGCTACCAAGTCTTGAAAAGTGATTTACAAGTAGCAGGAAGAAGTCCGGAAGACGGAATCCATTGTGTCGTAGTTTACAGCTTGACTGCGATATTAGCACCTTTTAGTTCCACATCAGCAGCCATTTTTGGGTACCAGGTTAGCCTTCCCTCGATCCCTTCTCCTTAGTCGTCCTGTTGCATCCTGTTAAACAGGATCACCACGTGAAGGTGGAGAAGGGTCTTGGCAGCTCAGGGTCGCTGGCCTTGACGCTAACAGTCAGCTTTGGGTCGCTGACCTTGACGCTAACAGCCAGCCTTGGGTCGCTGACCTTGACGCTAACAGTCAGCTTTGGGTCTCTGACCTCTTCAGCTCATGCACTGCTCAGCACTTGATCCCGGTAGAATGATTTCTAATCAGTTACAATTTATGATAGGGAAGATACAAGAGTTTATTGAGATTGTCACGGTCTGTGTGAAGATAAAGAAGTGTATTGAGATTGGCATGGTCAGTGGTCTATGGAGATCTATAAGGGTGTAATGAGGCGATATGTATGTTCAAGTGAAAGATATAAGGTTTATATGAGATTGGTACGGGCCGTTTCACCTGGGCTTGTTGATTAATTCTGTTTCAGTTTAATCAGCAACTTTCAGCTTCCTGGGGAGCACAGGTCTTCAACAAACACAGGATAGATATCATGTCCTTTGCAATCAGTTTCAACTATCTCCGTGCCTTCTTTTTCTGATCTTTTTGGTGAGTAACTTGATTTCCTCTTCACCATGTACGATTTAGTCTCGCTGTATTTAATCTAGCCCTGTGATCCAAGAACAGAGACTTGATCGTATTGCTGGCATTTAGTGTTATATCTATTTTCTCTTTCATCCCTTTACATTAATGCTCGTCTGCTTTTTCCCAGCCAGTTCTTCTATTTCGTAGTTCGTTCTCAATGTCCCACCACTTAGCCCTGAAAAGAGCTTTGTAAGAAGGAGGATGTTGTCCGGAGAAAGGAATGCGTTATGTCGTAGTTTACAGCTTAACTGCGGGATTTGCATTTTTTAGTCCTATACATCCAACTTCAGCAGATATTGTTTAGTACCAGGTTAGCCTTCCATCTTCGATGCCTTCTCCTTAGCCAGCCTGTTCTGTTGCAGCCCGTTATCCAAGATCACCGCGTGGAGGTGTAGAAGGGTCTTAGCAGCTCTGGTTCGCTGGCCCTGACGCTAGCAGTCAGCTATGGGTCTCTGACTGCTGCAGCTCATACACTGCTCAGCATCTTGACCCCCGTCTTATCAAACCATTTCAGTCCTTCTATTTTCGCAAATACCCATTAACGAAAGCTTGAATCTTCATAATGTTACCTCTGCTGCCCTTCCCCCGTATAGTCACAACTACGCAATATGACTGCCATTATATTGAAGTTGAATATTTTATGAATGGATGTGTTTCAGTTGAAATATTTTAATGCAATTTAAATTTAGATTAAGAATAGTGGCTGTTTGTTTTCGAAGCTTCACGTACTGAAGTCTTCACAGTTGACGATGTTTCTCTGGTAGCAGATTACAGTGTCTCTTAATCCTGAGTCCTACTGAAAAAGGTGGACCTGGATTTCCCTGGTTGTAGTGCTATGCAAGGATACTCAGATGGCTCATCGCTCCGAGTATTCTGTAAGTAATAGGTGGCAGTTCGTCTAGAAAACGAAGACTGCTGTCTCGCAGGTACTCTGGCGACAACCAATAGAGGGAGACCGTTAAACAGTAATAACAATATTAATCAAATGTCAAAACGAAACACAATTTGGGAAGCCAGTCTCCGTCCTTCCTTAAATTCTTCTTTTTCTTCCTCTACTTTTTTCTTCTTTGTTTGCTCTAAAATAATTGCATCTAAAAGATTATTATACCTGTCAGGGGCTCTTCAGAATTGTTTTAGCTCGGCACTCAACATTGAACACCGTCGAGTGCATCACGCCCCCCCCCCCTTTCTGGGGTCGGGAAGGAGCCAGACATCCGTCTGTTTTCTGACCAGGGTGGCGAGAAAAAAAGCCACATGATTCCACATCACTATTAATCTAAAAACCCCAAGAGCTAATCGTTCAGGTAAGCTAATTACTAAAAAGACGATTTTCTTCATAAACATGGCGGTCCATCTCAGACTTCTCCCGTCGACATACAATTTATCCCTTACTTGGGTTAAGGAAGGCCATTTTGTCACTTTATTCATCTCATGGAACCATCATACCTGGAGAACACGTAGTGCAGTTTATTCTTCCCAAATATACAAATGTATGTTGCTGTGCATCCAGTTTTTAATTTGTTTAACTTATGATTATTCAGTATACGTTGGCTTGTTCGCCGGTCTGAATATCGTAACGGGATCTCTTCTTGGCAGCTGCTCAAGGAACTAGACAGTAATTTTGGTGAACGTTCTGGTTGTCGGCTTCTGTATCCAGTCCATCATGTAATGTCACATCTCTCCTGTAACGTTCAATCCCGCTTTTACCGTCCCATCTTTTTCTATACCGTCACATCTCCCATGTACCGTCTCATCCCTCCTATACCGTCCCATCCCTTATGTACCGTCTTATCCCTCCTATACCGTCCTATCCCTCATGTACCGTCTCATCCCTCCTATACCGTCCCATCCCTCATGTACCGTTTCATCCCTCCTATACCGTCCCATCCCTCATGTACCGTCTCATCCCTCCTATACCGTCCCATCCCTCATGTACCGTCTCATCCCTCCTATACCGTCCCATCCCTTATGTACCGTCTCATCCCTCCTATACCGTCCCATCCCTCATGTACCGTCTTATCCCTCCTATACCGTCCCATCCCTCATGTAGCGTCCCATCCGTCCTATATCTTCCCATCTTTTTCTATACCGTCCCATCCCTCATGTAACGTATTATCCCTCCTGTAACGTACGTCCCACCCCTCTTGTAACGTCCCACCCCTCTTGTAACGTTCCACCCCTCTTGTAACGTCCCACCCCTCTTCTAACATACCATCCCTCTTGTAACGTCCCACCCCTCTTGTGACGTCCCATCCCTCTTGTAACTTCCCATTCCTTCTGTAATGCCTCATCCCTTCTGTAACATGCCACCTGTCCAGTTAACGCCTCTGTAGAGGTGCAGCAAGGTTAAGAATCCTTGGCCTAAGGTCTTGTGTTAACATGAGGCAGAGTGGGTGGTGAATGTTTGTTTTGAGGGGATTATCTCTCTTCGCTTGTCGTCATAGTCAGGAATGGAGTGTACGATGTACCCAGGGTAAGGAATGCGTCTTTGTAATGCGCAGAACATATTGACTTAGGGCAAGCGTGTCTAACCTACAGTCCGTGGACCCGGTTCCGGCCCTACACGTTGCTGGATGTTATGGACTCACATTAAACACATCGCATCTATCTAGTCATTGAGCAGTGAAACGTCGAAAACTGACATTGTTTGAGCATGTAACTAGACATCTAAAAAATAATATCGCAGAGACCAATTGAAGGAGGAAAGAAGCGAGGAGGCTAGGCCCAAGAAAGTCATAGGTTGATAACATCAAGGAATGGCCAGCACGTGATTTTTTCACTCTCGTTGACAGAGCAGTGGATAGAGAACTAGGAAGGGCTTTTTGTGTTGACGTTTCCGCCATTACACCCCAAACGACTATAACGGGCTAATAGTTTATTAACTGATTAACTTAAGAAATGAATCGATTTAATATCTGAATTTAAATAATTAGTATTTTAATTCATTACTATGTTATGGGTTTTTACTAATCGCCGAACACGAATAGAGGCCATTCATTATTTAGCAGGTTACGAATACTTATACCAATAGTGAGTGAATGTCTAGCATAACAAGTTGTGTCAAACACGTTTAGCTATATTTCCTATAATTATAAAGTAATCAACAACATCATATGACGAATCAAGGTGTTACATCGTTACAGAAATGGGGCAGTTTGCTTAAAATTATGTAATGCTACTAACTGGTAACTAATCACTAGTAATTTTGTTACATTAAGTTTAAAAATGCGTAATTGAAACTGGAAGTCTTCCAACATTTTGGGTCTAAAATGATCAAGCCGCTCTTTGACCTATTAGTATGCGATTAGATGATACAATTCATTCACATACGAATAGTTCATTGACCGCACTACTCGGTATCGAGTAAGTTCAAGTATTACCATTTTGTCTTCTTCAATTCAGCAGGAACATCAATACTAATCAAATATAAAAAGGTCCATATGTCTGTCGACAATTGTATTTAAGGTCCAACTCACAGGGCCCGTCAATTTTGACAAATGTGGTCGTCGAATTGAAAAGAATGTTAGACATCCCTGACTTAATGGTTATGCCCATGCTTAATTTTTTTTAAATAGCAAAGTGGAACTGCTATGTGTAATTTGTTTACATTATTTTGGCGTTCGCCTTATTTCTCAAATTTCCAAGGCGGTCTGCGTTACACCTGTCTCCACGTCCGTCCACTTATTATCAGTGCAGCTGTTTTTGGTCAGTGGCGTACTGTAAGGCGAGGGAACGATGGCGATAGCTGCCTGGGATCCCCTCTGCCAGTCAGAAGGGGCATGTCACTGGGAGCGGTAGTGCGGGGAATTCTGTAATGCTACCTTTAACGTTTGTACATTTAAATATGGAAGATGGCGAGGGATACTCAGCCCGGCTGTAAGATACATTAAGTACATCTCTCTATGTGATCCCACCAAAGAATCTCATGTATTGTTTCACAATTAGAAGAGGAGACTAACGTCTAGTCAGGCAAAACATACTGATCAAAAATGCTAGTGAGGGTCACACAAAATATACTGGCCAAGACACCCCCCCCCCCCACTCACTCCCACGTAGCTTTTCTTGGAAACAGTTTGTTTAATGGCAGTCTGGCTAACGACGTGATTCTAATAGTAGTGAGCGACACGAAGATAAAATCTGCCATAGCCCAACGTTATAGAGGACCCTGGTCCAACTTCATCAGCACGCTCGAAATGTGAGGAAAGCTACTACAACCCGTCACTTTCTGCCTCTGTTATAGCGTACAAAAGAGTATTTTAACATATTTTGAGCATTCGCCAATAACAACCACAACATTGCTGGACAATTTCCATAGATTTCGGAAACACGAAATGTAGCACTTACTTACTTCCCCTGTCCTAGACACTACGTCACACATCATTCTTTCAGTATTCAGCCACGTGGATTACCCTGTCACTGGCACTCAACAGGTCATCTGTGCTACAAGTCTCGGGAAGGTTTTGGGCAGATTATCAGATGGTCCTGGTCTTGTGTTACTCCACATTCGCATGTTTCATTATCTCTGTATCCACATCTTTTCAGGTTTTTTCTGCATCGTTCGAAGTCTATTTAGTGACTTCCATGTTGCGTAGGAAAGGAGATGCCCAGGCGCAGGTTCCTCCCGTAACTCGATTAAGGGGACATGTGTCAGCTGTTTCCAACTTTCGATGCGTCGATTTCCTGTAGTATGTAGTGGCTGGGTTGACTGCATCAAACTTCGTCTTGACTTTAGTCTTGGGCGTTGAACCTGATGTCCGAACATATAGTGCCTTGAGTAATTTATGTTTCTTACTTTATATCTCTGACGCGACAGTTCTTCGTATCTCTGGTGGCGCTATGTGGTATATTTTTTCAGTTGGTGTAGGTTTTAGGCATCCCGTAACTATACGGTCTGTCTCACTTATTGCTGTAACTATATGCTTGACATGTGCAGAGTTCTTCCAATATAGCACTGAGTTCACGAGATTGGTGAGTGGCGAATTGTCAGACCGCCAAGTTTATGGTGGAAAGATAATGTGATTATTTTAGAGCCAACGACCAAGAAGAACAAGGATATTAACCCGATAACCAGGAAATCGTTTTCATTAATGGCAGGTCATGGCGTTTGTTGAGGGCGGACAGATGGTGGGGTTTGTTGAATGTGGAAAGGTCATTGGGTTTATCGAAGGTTGACAGGTCATGGTGGTTGTTGAAGGCGGACAGATCATGGGGTTTGTTGAATGTAGAATGAAAAAGGATTTGTTGAGGGTGGACAGGTCATGGTGTTTGTTGAATGTGAAATGAAAATAGGATTTGTTGAGGGTGGACAGGTCATGGGGTTTGTTGAATGTGGAAATGTCATAGGGTTTGTTGAGGGCGGATAGGTCGTGGTGTTTGTTGAGGGCGGACAGATCATGGGGTTTGTTGAATGTGGAAAGGTCATTGGGTTTATCGAAGGTTGACAGGTCATGGTGGTTGTTGAAGGTGGACATATCATGGGGTTTGTTGAACGTGGATAGGTCATAGGGTTTGTTGAGGGCGGACAGGTCATGGTGTTTGTTGAATGTGAAATGAAAATAGGATTTGTTGAGGGTGGACAGGTCATGGGGTTTGTTGAATGTGGAAATGTCATAGGGTTTGTTGAGGGCGGATAGGTCGTGGTGTTTGTTGAGGGCGGACAGATCATGGGGTTTGTTGAGGGCGGACAGATGGTGGGGTTTGTTGAATGTGGAAAGGTCATTGGGTTTATCGAAGGTTGACAGGTCATGGTGGTTGTTGAAGGTGGACAGATCATGGGGTTTGTTGAACGTGGATAGGTCATAGGGTTTGTTGAGGGCGGACAAGTCATGGTGTTTGTTGAATGTGGAAAATAGGATTTGTTGAGGGTGGACAGGTCATGGGGTTTGTTGAGGGCGGACAGGTCATGGGGTTTGTTGATGGCGGACAGGTTATGGGGTTTGTTGAGGGCGGACAGGTCATGGGGATTGTTGAGGGCGGACAGATCATGGGGTTTGTTGAGGGCAGACAGATCATGGGGTCTGTTGAGGGCAGACAGATAATGGGGTTTGTTGAAAGTGGGCAGATCATGGGGTTTGTTGACGGCGGACAGATCATGGTGTTTGTTGAGGGCGGACAGATCATGGGGTTTGTTGACGGCGGACAGATCATGGGGTTTGTTGAGGGCGGACAGATCATGGGGTTTGTTGAAAGTGGACAGATCATGGGGTTTGTTGAGGGCGGACAGATCATGGTGTTTGTTGAGGGCGGAGCGATCATGGGGTTTGTTTGTTGAGTGCGGACATTTCATGGGGTTGGTTGAAAGTGGACAGATCATGGGGTTTGTTGAGGGTGGACAGATCATGGGGTTTGTTGACGGCGGACAGATCATGGGGTTTGTTGAGGGCGGACATATCATGGAGTTTGTTGAAAGTGGACAGATCATGGGGTTTGTTGAATGAAAGGTCATAGGGTTTATTGAAGGTCGACAGGTCATGGTGTTTGTTGAAGGTGGACAGATCATGGGGTTTGTTGAATGTAGAAAGGTCATATGGTTTATTGAAGGTTGACAGGTCATGGTGTTTGTTGAAAGTGGGCAGATCATGGGGTTTGTTGAATGTGGAAATGTCATAGGGGTTATTGACGGTTGACAGGTCATGGCGTTTGTTGAAAGTTGACAGGTCGTGGTGTTTGTGGACCTATATATCCTGATCGTCCTCTCTGGCTTGATTCTTTCCTGTCTATCGACCATAGACTAAAGACATCTCCTGGAGCCTCATTTTTCCATTACTGACACACTTGTCGTTAGATGTATTTGTTTGGTCTTTCTCGTTCACACACTCGGATGTAACACTGCACGTGAATTAAATGAATATACTGTTCATCATATTTTAAGTCCTCTGTCTTTGTTTGTTTTCGACACAACTCTCTCTCTCCCTCCCTCCCTCTCTCTCTCCCTCCCTCCCTCCCTCTCTCTCTCTCTCTCTCTCTCTCTCTCTCTCTCTTTCTGTGTGTTAAAGTCTCTCGCCTAATACTTCTGCATTTCAGTTTGTAATATAAGCTGTGCATTGTGGACAATGATCCCCTTAACATGCATTACTGCTTCATAAGAACCCTGGTTCTATATCCGATCTCAACTGAATGATTTAAGAGCAGTACTCTGTCAACTATGCCAGCAGTCCGCACCAAAAAGAGTAGTGGTACAGTGGGTTCCATCCCACTGTAACATTCAAGGCAACGAGGAGGCAGACAGACTGGCAAAAGATGGTGCAAGATTACCAGAACCAGATTCTAGTGTGACCTACGAAGAGTCCAAAAGGTTTATTAGGGCCAGATACATGGCCAAATGGGAAACAGAACATACTGGCTACACAAAAAATGATGCCTATTACCAGTTGAGCAGAAGAGAGCAGGTCGTGGTCTTCAGACTCCGCACAGGACACAACAGACTGATGTACCATCTATTCAATAAACTGAAGATAGGTGGCACTGACGAATGCACCTGTGGTACAGAGAAAATGACCGCCGAACATCTGCTGCAAAATTTCCCGACATACGAGGACCAGAGAAAGCACATGTGGCCATCACCAGTGCCAACGCTAGACAAGCTCTATGGCAGTGTCGACAGCCTCAGAATGACAGCTGCTTTCTTCGAACAAATTCAAGTTGACGCCTGACAGCGCACGAAGAAGAAGAAGATATCCGACCTTGACACGCTACAGTTTACCTAGCTGTAAATGATTGCATAGCTAACAGTTAACAGAGAAAAGACCGAGAGGAAGAGAACTGATCACTCCACATCAGAAGTTGCTGGAACACAGTACAATTAAGTCTGAAACACGTTATCCCGGATGGCAGTTCTTGTAGAAACTCCTAGTACTGAGTTATTTCATATTTTTATCTCTGGTTTGGTAGTTGATTGAAGTGGCTCTTCTTATAACACGAGACGTCCTGGCTATAGTGCATTGTTAGAATTTCCAGTTTTCTCACTACAATTGACATCATAGTTTCAATCCTAACCAGGTTGGCTCGGCTGTTGTATTACAGCCTGTTTCCAGGCGCACTGTGTCTGCGTGAGGTGGGGGACTCGCTTGGTGTGATAAACCTGGCCCTGACGATAGCGACTTAGCATCCTCTTCCGCGGCAATAATGTCCTCTCTGAGAATACCATAACCCAGAAGGTCCCAAAAGGTTTCGGTCCACAGCACCCTTAGTGTATCAGAATGTTTCCACGGTACTCCAAGTCAGAAAATAAGCTTACTTAACAGTTGCAGTGCGCCTCAGTGTCATTTTAGTGAAAACATTGAAATGTTATGCAGCACCCATGTAAACCAGCCACGGCACACAGCTTGGAAACCGCTGCCTTAACCTAACTTCACACGCATTGATTGCGTATTTTACCTTGCAGCGCAAGTAATGCTTAGTTCGCCTTGCCTTACTCCCATCTAATGATTACCTTCACAAGGCTCAGTCGTGACGATTTGACATTGTATAATTTGCTTAATAAAAATCGTCAGTTTCCTTCTCCTCTCGCATGCCAGGCGCCTGCAAACAGAAGCTGGATTAAGCGATCTCTAGACAGTCATTATTTCCCTTTAAATATAGTCAAATTAATTACTGAGTATAGGTATGGACATAATAATACAGAAGCCATCCATATTGAAACAACGTAATTATAATTAAACGTAGGAAGCTAATTTAGTCGAAGAATCAACGTCATTGCACAGGGTTTAACCCATATTGTTTTATAATCTCAGCACAATACACGAACCCCATAGCACTGGCGAGGATCCTGTAATAGATTGGGTAGATTTTTAACATCATTTTAAATTTTGCGCGTACGGCAACCGTTAAGCTTACTCTTTTCGATTATCAACTGCCGACGGATTTTTAACGTGCGTGACACTGAACACGGGTGTGCGATCTCTACTACCCAGAGATCCGGGGAAATACAAGAAAGTCTATGGGAAAAAATCTTGCTCTTCACCAGGATTTAAACCCGCGACCTCCAGAACCCGAGTCTGACGTCTTAACTCAAGGCCACTCAATCCAACATAGGAAGCTAAGAATCTAACTCATTACACGAACTGTTCTTTGCAGACAAACAAGGCCTGAAATACGAGGACGATGATACAACACAAAATAATAATAATGCACTCGGTACAATCTGTGAAAAATATAATATAAGTACATTTAAGACAGAAACGGTGCAGATTTGCATGTTTACGACCCCTACACGCAGTCCCAATAGTTAAAAACCCTTTATATTATTTGCTTTAGATGATGGAAGTCTTCATAGAGACATTAAAACTAGATGTCAGAAAACCTTTGCTATGACTTATCACTTCTTAGACACTCAAATGCCAGCTTAGCAACTAAACAAGCAACTGATAAACAGTATATTTATACCAACAATGTGATTCCAATGGCAAAGTTGGTTCTTAATTATGGCACAAGAGATGAAAAATGAAATATCTAAGAAAAGTCATTGGTGTCACCAGATGAGATAAAATGAGAAACCCTGACACTAGAAATATAATGAGAACAACCCATTATCCTGATGCTAGAAATATGATAACTCATTATTCTGACACTATAAATATGATAACTCATTATCCAGACGCCAGAAATATGATAAATCATTATCCTGACGCTAGAAATATAATGAGAACTACACATTATCCTGCCACTAGAAATATTCTCTTTTCTCTTCTTGATATCCGTTTCACATCTTCCATTTTCGGTTATGTTTTCTCGAAGATACAAGAAACTCTTGACCAATATGTAACCGTCAATCGTTATCTGTAGAAAAGATGTTGAGTTTGCTTTGCTAATTATCATAGTTGTCGTTTTATAAATGTTAATATCTAATTCATTTACCTGTCTTTGTTCCTTATTTGAATCACAAATTGCTATAATTTGTGTTCGCTTTCAGCAAACAGAACTGTGCCATTCGCATATCTGATATATTCATTTCCACCGATAATGCGTCATGTCATCTTCTCTATCTGTTGACAAATGGGTTATGTGTACGTGTTAAACAGGCAGGCATGGAAGTTGCGGGAGGACTGCTATGCGAAGTGGTTAATACACGTCTCACAAACTAAGCAAAGATATCTCCAGGTTGAGCAAGGTAGTGTCCGTATAGGAAGTGTACCCATTTAAAAATTCGCGCTGAAGTCGGATGTTCTAAACACATTACAATACACTCCGTCTTAGGAAACAAGTCGAGCGAAAAGAACCAAAAACAGGCGAGATTGGCACGCCTCTTTTTCATCCACAGTTCTACACGGTGATCAAAGCCTGTCAGATCTAACAGTGAGTTTTCTCAGAGAAAAAATTACTGAGTACCGTTTTATTATGTTATTTCTCTTTACACTTATGTTTTCCAGATATGTAATTAGTTTCATCCTGGACTCATCATGGACTCATCATGGACTTTGCCAAATACCTTTTTTGTAATCTATAAAGTATATGTAAATGCTTTTTTTTGTACTTTTATATTTTTTTTGTCAGTGCCCTTATACAGACGATTGCTTATTTTGTTCCGCTGTTCTGAATAGTTCACCCCAAAATTGATTGTCTACCATGGGCCTAATTCTCACCTGTATAACTTTGAGCGATGTCTTAATGGTGTGTCTCATCAGACTAATTGTTCTAAAATGTGAACATTTGGTTACACGAGATTTCTTTGGTAGTGTTATAGAGATCGATATAATCAGGACACGTGGGATATATTGGTCTACCGGGGTCTCTGTGAATGACAAGGACAAGAATAGCATCACTGTCCCACAGAGAGCATGTTGTAAGATGCTACTAACTGTGTGACATGGTATAGCACCGGTCATGGTTAGGTGGTTTGTTAAGAGCAGCATAAATGGCGTCTAACAGGATGCAGGTCTACTTTGCTCTAGTGTTTGAGTCTATTGAGATGGACTCGCACATCGCTTAACCACTCTCCAAGAAACTGGTTGTATACAGACTCTGCAGTCTTCCGAACCAGTATAAAATCGTTAAGTTATGTCAACACATACTACATATCTGCTTGACCAGTACCATATATTCTGGAATCTTTTTTTGCTATTTTTCTTTCTTTCATTTCGCTTAAACTGTCTAGCTTCCGTACTTGATTCTTAAACTCTTTTATCGGTAGAGTTTTATTGGCTGCTTACATTCTTGTTTTCAGCCCGTCCTCTCACTTATTGCATACATTATCTTCTGGCCTTTCTTTAGTCTATTGTTCCATGCTGCCTGACAGTAAGCTATCATATTTATTTTTGACGTCCACAGGATATTCATGTTTAATATCTGACTGCTCTAATGATGAGATATCTTTTTGTCGATCCATTTTGTATCTTCTTTCTCTATTTTTCACTGCGATGACTATTTTAATCACTACAGGATTCACATCTGAATACATTTTGCCATAGTGGTACTATTTTCGAATCTTTCCATGTTTTAATAAAGTCAATCTGATTTCTTACTATATCTCCTGGGCTTTTCCACGTGTATAAGCTAATTGGATCTTGTTGGAAAACTGTGTTACATATCAAATTGGTTTTCTTCGTCTGTAAATCTGTATCCTATTCCAAATTGCCCTACTATGTTATTGTATTTTTTCTTCCTATTTTGGAGTTCATATCTCCCATTACTATCAAAAGATCAGTATATTTGAATGTCTGTTTTAAGTTCTCATAATATTCTTCTATTTCTTCCTCACTCTGTTTTTGAATTAGCGCATATGATTGTAGAATGGCAGCATTTATTAATTTATCTTTCAACTTATCCAGCATCATTCTATTATTGTTTGACCAATAACCACACATAAACTTTTCAAGTTGTTACAAAATAAATAATATTCTCACTCTCGTTAAAATGTACTTCTGGACAATGCCCCATTTCGTGTGTCCGGCAAATGGTAGTCTGGACACTGCCCCATTTCGTGTGTTCGGCAAATGGTAGTCTGGACACTGCCCTTTTTCGCGTGTCCGGCAAATGGTAGTCTGGACACTGCCACACTCAAATCAATATCTGCTCAAAAAGTTCTTTAATGTTTTTAATTCTAACTTTTTCGAACTTACCTAAGAACAAAGTCGGTCTTGTCTTCTTGGAAATATAGCCCTCCCTTATTATGTGACGCTCCCAAAGCAGTTTCCACTAAGCAGTCCTAATAAGCGTATTTAGTGCTCGTGATTAGGCCCGTCTGATATTGCTATTCATTACTTCAGTGATCTGGTCAACGTCTTTGTTGGCTGGATTCAGTTTGAGAAGTAATCTGTTCTGCGGCCATGTCAGGAGAATGGGTGGATGGGGACCAGATCAGGTGGATAGGATGGGTGGAGAAGCGCGCTCGTCTTATTTTTTGTAAAACATTCCAGAATGAGCAGGGATGCGTGGGTTGGTGCAGTGTCACGATGAAGGAACCAGAACCTGTTTCTCCGCAGTACGTGCCTTTTTTCCGGACATTTTATCCGAAAGGTTTCAGCACTTCCAGCTAGGATAATTGTTGTCACTTCGTGATGAACAACGCACTCGATGTAGAAAACACGCGACAACAACAAAAGACTGCCAGGCATGGCTTTCATGTTCGACCTGATCTGTTGCACTTATTGAGTTATTGGCAAATTAGATATTAGGACATTTTTTTTAGTCAGAGAGTTTTAGTCCGTTGTATCGCTAGTTTACAGCTTGACTGTGATATTTACACCTTTCGGTTCGATACATCCGTCTTCGGCAGCATTGTACATTAATTTGATGACTTAGTTTTAGAAAGGTTCAATCACTTTTCTTCCTACTCAAAAATGAAATGTATTCCTTTCCTATATAGAAGAATCTATCAAAGCACTTTTATTAAACACCGACTGGCTTTGGAAAATTGCACTTTTTTGCAGATGTGGCCGGCTATATGAATGAATTGATTTTGAAGTTGCAAGCGGAAACAAATTTGATTTGTGATATATTCGTACATGTCATGTCATTCAGGTCAAAGTTGGTGCTACTTGAAGGAGACGTGAAAGTTCTTAACTCGGTGAACAATTTCATGAAGAAAGGAAGCAGAATTTCCTTCTTCATTTGCAGTAGAATTCATTTCTGACTTGCACAAATAACTTCGAGAACGTTTTTCTGATCTTGATAGGAAAACAGATGACGTGGCTTTTTCCAAACCCCATTTGCTTGCATTGAGAGTTTCAAAAGGAAATTATTGATCTTCAGTCGGATGACTTGATGAAAGACAAGTATAAAGAGGCAAATCTGATCACATTCTATAAATCTTTTCAACCTGGGCAGTATCTGCATTTGAATCGATTTGCTTGTATAACAGATACAACATACACATTCTCAGGAATAAAGTATACCAAGTCCAAATAAAGAGTAAATTCATCTCAGAGGAAGACAATTCTAATAATTCCACCTCAAGTTTGGAACCTCAGTTTAGCAATATTTTGAAATTAAAAAAGCAGTTTCAAAATTCTCATTATCGTGATGAGTTTGTCACGAGTAAAATATGCAGCTACTAATCCAGAGTAAATATGAGTTGTTTTTTTTCTTTCAAGATATTCATATCCTGCCGCTTTTCTTTGTAATTGTTACATTTCTCTTTCATTCTGAATCATACTATTTTGAAAGCTCCCAACAGTTCCGGGAAAATGTGTCAAATACATAATATGACTTGCATTCAAAGATATTTGGAGACCCTTGTGCTAGAAGATTTACCTCCTCTCTCTAAATACGTACATCAGATTTTTCAAAGGGGACCAGGAAGTATCTGCACAGCTGTATTCATTCGTTTGTCTTTCCATTGAATGTGTTAAAGTGTATACGAAGTGATGCCCTAAACTGTTCTACTCTGGCCAGTCGTTACCCTATATACGTCTCTAGAATCCCCACACATTATTCTGTTCTACCCCGACCAGTCGTTACCTTATGTCCCGATACGTCTCTAGTGTCCCCACACATTATTCTGTTCTACCCTGACCAGTCGTTACCTTATGTCCCGATACGTCTCTAGTGTCCCCATACATTATCCTGTTCTACCCCGACCAGTCGTTACCTTATGTCCCGATACGTCTGTAGTGTCCCCACACATTATCCTGTTCTACCCCGACCAGTCGTTACCTTATGTCCCGATACGTCTCTAGTGTCCCCACACATTATCCTGTTCTACCCCGACCAGTCGTTACCTTATGTCCCGATACGTCTCTAGTGTCCCCACACATTATTCTGTTCTACCCCGACCAGTCGTTACCTTATGTCCCGATACGTCTCTAGTGTCCCCACACATTATTCTGTTCTACCCTGACCAGTCGTTACCTTATGTCCCGATACGTCTCTAGTGTCCCCATACATTATCCTGTTCTACCCCGACCAGTCGTTACCTTATGTCCCGATACGTCTGTAGTGTCCCCACACATTATCCTGTTCTACCCCGACCAGTCGTTACCTTATGTCCCGATACGTCTCTAGTGTCCCCATACATTATCCTGTTCTACCCCGACCAGTCGTTACCTTATGTCCCGATACGTCTGTAGTGTCCCCACACATTATCCTGTTCTACCCCGACCAGTCGTTACCTTATGTCCCGATACGTCTCTAGTGTCCCCACACATTATCCTGTTCTACCCCGACCAGTCGTTACCTTATGTCCCGATACGTCTCTAGTGTCCCCACACATTATTCTGTTCTACCCCGACCAGTCGTTACCTTATGTCCCGATACGTCTCTAGTGTCCCCACACATTATCCTGTTCTACTCCGACCAGTCGTAACCTTATGTACGTCGCTAGTGTCCCCAAACATTAACCTGTTCCACTACGGGAGCAGTTGATTCATCCCTTTTCCGCGCTGACCGTCTCAGTCTTTGTTTACTAAGGAAGGACATTTCCTTATTAAGCAAGGCCCACTTCTCCATCGCATACAAGCGGTTTCGTGCAGCCATATTTGTTTAGGCTAGTTCCCTAGACTTTCGCTGTCCCGAGCGTTCCTGCAAGGTAGCAATTGTTTGTAGTCAGAGGTGTCTCTCATAGGAAAACTGTTTTACTTGACAATTGAGTCTTTCCTACCCGTCTTCGAGAAGATTGCATCATGACGATCAGTCTAAATATAAATGTTCGAGCTAACCAACGTACACGGCTTGCACATGTTGAAGCTTTCTGTAAGTGATGACTCCAGACACAGACAGGCCTCCATATCCCGATAATACGAGGCATGTTAACATGAAACCGGACCGAACTGCAACAAGTGAACGTGCGTACGATGAGCATGATGACGTCACTTTTAATGTAAACATCATATACCAACCGTCAAGTTAGCAAAATTTAATGAGTTAACGGAACAGCATGTGCCTGACCTGGTCACCGAAGATTTTTCGTTAACTAACGTCCTTCTTTAAACATTGTTGTCCAGTTATCCATTGTTGTCTTCGACACACTTTTGTCACCATACACTGCCTGCATTATGCGGTGAATGTCAACTGGTTGACATCCTTTAGCTGTTAGAAACCGAATCACTGCTAGCTGATAAACTCTGGGCGGATTCCGTATCACACCCGCCATGTTTTCAACGGTCTGCCGAGGAAACTATAAGTCGGAGGATAAAAACATTTGGCAAACTTGACTGTTGGTATGTGCTGTATACACCAGAAGTGACGTCATCATGCGCATCGTCCGTATGTTCACTTGTTGCAGTTTGTTCCGGTTTCATTTGAACACGCCTCGAAGGTTAACCACCCTCGAACCCGCCAATTTGCACGATGCGTGTATGACCTGCTAGGCGGGACATTACAAATCTTGTCAAGTTGAGCGAACTAGCTGGTCCTAACTTGACTTTTCAATTTGCATGCCCGAAGTATGCAGCTGGATGTATTGTCGATGTATAAATGCCATTTTTTGCAACATGACAACCAACCACAACATACTCGGGTGTACATGACAAATAGCCACAACATACTCGGGTGAACATGACAAGTAGCCACAACATACTCGGGTGTACATGACAACCAACCACAACATACTCGGGTGAACATGACAAGTAGCCACAACATACTCGGGTGTACATGACAAGAAGTCACAAGATACTCGGATGAACATGATAAGTAGCCACAACATACTCGGGTATACATGACAACAAACCACAAGATACTCGGGTGTACATGACAACCAACCACAAGATACTCGGGTGTACATGACAACCAACCACAACATACTCGGGTGTACATGATAACTAACCACAACATACTCGGGTGAACATGACAAGTAGCCACAACATACTCGGGTGTACATGACAACCAAGCACAACATGCTCGTGTGTACATGACAACCAACCACAACATACTCGGGTGTACATGACAAGTAGCCACAACATACTCGGCTGTACATGACAACCAACCACAACATACTCGGGTGTACATGACAAGTAGCCACAACACACTCGAGTGTACATGACAACCAACCACAACATACTCGGGTGAAAATGACAAGTAGCCACAATATACTCGGGTGAACATGACAAGTAGACACAACATACTCGGGTGTACATGACAAGTAGCCACAACATACTCGAGTGTACAGGACAAGTAGCCACAACATACTCGGGTGTACATGACAAGTAGCCACAATATACTCGGGTGAACATGACAAGTAGCCACAACATACTCGGGTGTACATGACAGGTAGCCACAACATACTCGAGTGTACATGACAAGTAGCCATAACATACTCGGGTGTACAGTACAAGTAGCCACAACATACTCGGGTGTACATGACAAGTAGCCAGAGCATACTCGGGTGAACATGACAAGTAGCCACAACATACTCGAGTGTACATGACAAGTAGCCACAACATACTCGGGTGTACATGACAAGTAGCCACAACATACTCGGGTGTACATGACAAGTAGCCACAACATACTCGGGTGAACATGACAAGTAGCCACAACATACTCGAGTGTACAGGACAAGTAGCCACAACATACTCGGGTGTACATGACAAGTAGCCACAACATACTCGGCTGTACATGACAACCAACCACAACATACTCGGGTGTACATGACAAGTAGCCACAACACACTGGAGTGTACATAACAACCAACCACAACATACTCGGGTGAAAATGACAAGTAGCCACAATATACTCGGGTGAACATGACAAGTAGACACAACATACTCGGGTGTACATGACAAGTAGCCACAACATACTCGAGTGTACAGGACAAGTAGCCACAACATACTCGGGTGTACACGACAAGTAGCCACAATATACTCGGGTGAACATAACAAGTAGCCACAACATACTCGGGTGTACATGACAGGTAGCCACAACATACTCGAGTGTACATGACAAGTAGCCATAACATACTCGGGTGTACAGGACAAGTAGCCACAACATACTCGGGTGTACATGACAACCAAACACAGCATACTCGGGTGAACACGACAAGTAGCCACAACATACTCGGGTGTACATGACAAGTAGCCACAACATACTCGGGTGTACATGACAAGTAGCCACAACATACTTGGGTGTACATGACAAGTAGCCACAACATACTCGGGTGAACATGACAAGTAGCCACAACATACTCGAGTGTACAGGACAAGTAGCCACAACATACTCGGGTGTACATGACAAGTAGCCACAACATACTCGGGTGTACATGACAAGTAGCCACAACATACTCGGGTGAACATGACAAGTAGCCACACCATACTCGGGTGTACATGACACGTAGCCACAACATACTCGGGTATACATGACAAGTAGCCACACTATATTCGGGTGTACATGACAAGTAGCCACAACATACTCGGGTGTACATGACAAGTAGCCACAACATACTCGGGTGAACATGACAAGTAGCCACAACATACTCGGGTGTACGTGAAAAGTAGCCACAACATGCTCGGGTGTACATGACAAGTAGCCATAACATACTCGGGTGTACAGGACAAGTATCCACAACATACTCGGGTGTACATGACAAGTAGCCACAACATACTCGGGTGTACATGACAAGTAGCCACAACATACTCGGGTGTACATGACAAGTAGCCACAACATACTCGGGTGTACATGACAAGTAGCCGCAACATACTCGGGTGTACATGACAAGTAGCCACACCATACTCGGGTGTACATGACAAGTAGCCACAACATACTCGGGTGTACATGACAAGTAACCACAACATATTCGGGTGTACATGACAAGTAGCCACAACATACTCGGGTGTACATGACAAGTAGCCACAACATACTCGGGTGTACATGACAAGTAGCCACAACATACTTGGGTGTACATGACAAGTAGCCACAACATACTCGGGTGAACATGACAAGTAGCCACAACATACTCGAGTGTACAGGACAAGTAGCCACAACATACTCGGGTGTACATGACAAGTAGCCACAACATACTCGGGTGTACATGACAAGTAGCCACAACATACTCGGGTGAACATGACAAGTAGCCACACCATACTCGGGTGTACATGACACGTAGCCACAACATACTCGGGTATACATGACAAGTAGCCACAACATATTCGGGTGTACATGACAAGTAGCCACAACATACTCGGGTGTACATGACAAGTAGCCACAACATACTCGGGTGAACATGACAAGTAGCCACAACATACTCGGGTGTACGTGAAAAGTAGCCACAACATGCTCGGGTGTACATGACAAGTAGCCATAACATACTCGGGTGTACAGGACAAGTATCCACAACATACTCGGGTGTACATGACAAGTAGCCACAACATACTCGGGTGTACATGACAAGTAGCCACAACATACTCGGGTGTACATGACAAGTAGCCACAACATACTCGGGTGTACATGACAAGTAGCCGCAACATACTCGGGTGTACATGACAAGTAGCCACACCATACTCGGGTGTACATGACAAGTAGCCACAACATACTCGGGTGTACATGACAAGTAACCACAACATATTCGGGTGTACATGACAAGTAGCCACACCATACTCGGGTGTACATGACAAGTAGCCACAACATACTAGTGTATGGCTGGCAACATTCACAACTGCTCGGCCCTACACATTCAGAATACAATACACAACAGGCGCAGTAGGTCGTTGCGATTTTCTGAAGGGCCACAGGAATAACAAGAACAAATGAGACATCACCGAGTGGGACGAACAAAGAAATTCACTGTTGAATATTATTTTTCTAAAATATGTTAAAAGTTATTTCAATATTTGATTTTACTTGTTAAGAAAAGTAAACTGGGGAGTCCTCTGCTATGACACACATTTTTGATGTTTTTTGCGTTCGCCTTATTTCTCTATCCGCCAAGGCGGTGCTCGTTACCACTATGTTTTTATCTGGCGCCTGTCGGCCCAGTGCATCCGACTTCGTCATGCAATTTATGTAAGTGTCTTCTTTCTCCTAAATTTTCTAAGGGCTTGCTTCCCCGGGATAACGGCCGGTGCTTTGATGGGGATCGAACCCATCACCATCGGGCTGTTAGCCACTAGCCCACGCCGTCCCATGTTTTGTTCTTTTGAAGGAACTACCTTAACATTTATAGTCAGGCACATCCCTATCTTCAAATTTACAGTTCACCAATTTAAAAGGCAACATACATCAAATCTATCTACATAGTTTAAACACTTTTCGATGTTTCATCCAATCCAAGATGTATAAGGTCACTTCGTGTGTTACTGTTGATTACGCTTGACGTGGTTTTTAGACCTTTTAAAGCGTTAGAATTTATTCAGCGGCTGGTTTGTGTAAACGCATTTTTGTGTCTTCAAAGTGGTCTCTAACAAACTCATGCAAAGATTATGGAGGGGTCGCCTGTTCACTGTAAATATGTAAATCAGTTTTCCCGCAAGGAGACCAGGAAGTGTCTACACAAATGTGTTTATTCGGTTATCCTTTCATTACATGCCGCATGGTGTATATATGGGGATGCATACTGAGAGTTATCGTCACAACAAACACCACAGCTTATTTATTATTGGATTAAATGCAGAGGAGCAATCGAGTAATGGTTGTTGTTGATGTGTGTTGTTGTTTGGAATGGCTACAATAAGTAGGTTTACTCTTTTGTGCACCCTGAAAAGGATGTTAATTGGCGCGTTGCAGTAGCTTTTCTCACATTCCGAGCGTGCTGAAGAAGGTGGATTGGGGTCCTCCAGACGGTTGTGCTATGTTTGGCTTCATCTGCGTGTCGCTTACTACTACGGGGATCAAGTCGATCCCTCATCTTGTTAGCCAAACTGCCATGAAAACAGTCCGTTTCCACGGAGGGCTACAAGGAAGTCGAGGTAAAGACCTTTGCCAGTATATTTTGCCTGATCCTGACTAATATGTCTGGTCAGTATATTTTGTCTGACCCTGACTAATATGTCTGATCAGTATATTTTGTCTGACCCTGACAAATATGTCTGATCAGTATATTTTGTCTGACCCTGACAAATATGTCTGATCAGTATATTTTGTCTGACCCTGACAAATATGTCTGATCAGTATATTTTGTCTGACCCTGACTAATATGTCTGATCAATATATTTTGCCTCACCAGGCGTTAGTCTTCTGCTCCCAATGGTTATGGTACCGTAGTTCAGATTAAAATGATATTAATTGGTGAGGTTTTGTACATTGTTATATAACACTTTTTCTGGTATATATCTTTTATATATAAACGTGAAAGTCTGGTTTTTAGATAGTATATCCATAATACGATTCTAAATAGTTCCATCGATCTGAACCAAATTTTTACAGTAATCCTTTTAGAGGACACGTAGTGACATACCTAGCTATTTAAGTTTTAGAAAGCTAATACGTGAATTGTATATCAATTTTCTAAACATTTACAAAGGCAGCATAGTACAATATGAAAGGTGACCACATGTCCCAATTTACTTGGCTTGATGTCAAATGCACATGCATACATTGTACGCTCAAGTTCCCTACTACACTGTAGATTTTACCTATTACAATTTATTAGAAATGTCAGTTCTGACCCCCATTACCTAAACCGGTTGAGAGAGAAATAAAAATCAGCAGCGAAAAAAAGTGGCCATTCAACCTGCCGACGTCACAGTACAAATGAGAGCGTATGCGTATGGGATGCACTCGGTTACTTCCGGAAGGTTTTTTCCGAATTAGCAAACGCATCGTTCTTCGACCAAAAAATGTAGGTTTTTAATTGACTCTTGAAAGCAATGTTTTAATATAATGAATTGCAGCATTATTATTGAAAAGAAAAAGTGCAGCCACGCGTAGTACGAAGGGGTGGGTAGGTTACACGTTGAAGAGGTTGGCAGAGTAATTAACTGGGTTATGGGCGATATGAACTGTTTATCGGGGATGAAAGAGATTGGTTGGTTGAAAGAGGAAGGAAAGATGGACGGAGGTGTTGGGCGGGTTGAGGAGCAGTTAAGACTTGTAGAGATACACGAATTGAAAGGGGGGGGGGGGGGGGTGGGCGGGTTGAGGACAGATAGTGAAATGGGCGGGTTGAAGAGAGTCGAGGAGGGCGTGTTGGAAGGTGGAGAGGGGGTCCTTCTTCTTCTTCTTCTTCTTCTTCATCGTACGCAGTCAGACAGTAACCATTATTTTTTCGAAAAAAGCGGCGGTTATCCTGAGGCTGTCGACACTGCCATATAGCTTGTCTTGTGTTGCCACTGGTGATGGCCACATCTGCTCTCTCTGATCCTCATATGTCGGGCAGTTCTGCAGTAGATGCTCAGCGGTCATTTTCCCAGTACCACACGGGCATTCGTCGGTACCACCTATCTTCAATTTGTTGAATAGGTGGTACCTCAGTCTATTGTGGCCAGTGCGAAGTCTGAAGACAACGACCTGCTCTCTTCTGTTCAACTGGTAATAGGCATCGTTTTTGGTGTAGCCGGTATGTTCAGTTTCCCATTTGGTCATGTATCTGGATTTAATAAGCCGTTTTGACGCTTCGTACGTCATACTAGTATCTGTTTGTGGTAGTCTTGTACCTTCTTTTGCCAGTCTGTCTGCCTCCTCGTTGCCTTTGATGTTGCAGTGTGATGGGACCCACTGTACCACTACCTTTTTTGGTGCGGACTGCTGGCATAGTTGACAGAGCACTGCTCTTAAGTCATTAAGCTCAGTGTTTTTCTGGCTTTTTAGCGCTGTGACTACGGCCAGAGCATCTGTAAGCAGGACTGCATGGCTTTCATTTTCTTTATGTGTCACCATTTCTTCCATTGCCGCCCTCAGTGCCTCTGCCTCCGCTCTGAAATTGCTTGTGTACTTACCAGTAGCGAATGACAGTGTTATTTGTCTGCCATTTGGTAGGTTCAGGAATGCTCCTGCCCCTCCATTCTGTGTAGTGTTTGTTACAGAACCGTCGGTGTATGCATGGGTCCAGTCCATGCTTGGGTAGTTTTTCGATATAAAGCTTAGGGTAGTATCTCTCCTTTCTTTTTCAGTCTGGCAGCTTTTGTTTCCAATACCTGGTATATTTTCTACCACCTCTGGAAATATATCCTGCCTCCAGGTTGGTTTTCGTACAGTAGTGATGGGCTTTGGTGTTGTTAGTGCGTTTATGGGATCTTCGTGCATCTTTGCTTTGGCTATTTCTGCAAAGTTTCTCCGCTTTAGTTTCCCATTTCCCAAATTGTTTAGTCTCTGGTGCATTGGATGGTCAGTCAGTCTTCGGAGTTTCTCTGACTGCAGCTGGGCTCTGCAGTCTCTTCTATCGGTCATGGATTGCAGTTTTGTAATCTTTTCAAGTTTTACAATTGGCGTTGACTTCATGCCTCCTGTTATAACTCTCATGGCTTGGTTTTGAAGTTTGCTAACTTTATCGAAGTTCGCCTTTGCTGCTGTTGTCCATGCCGCAATGCCATACTCGAGAACTGGTCTCACTCTTCCAGTGTACAGTTTCTTTAGTATGCTTTCGTCTGCTCCCCAGCTTGTGACAGCAAGTTTCCTCATGATTGCCATTCTTTCTCTGGCTCTCATTCGGTTTCTCTCGATATGACTTTTCCATGTCATGCGCCGATCAAATGTGACTCCCAGATAGTTTGGGTTGTCGTTTGGCTGCAGGAATTTGCCATTTAGACTTAATTTGGTGTTTTGGGGTTTGATTGAAAGCGAGAATATTGTGCATGTGGTTTGGAGAGGGGGTCCAATGGGGATATGAGGGAGGAGAGGGGTGCGGGAAGAGGGTTTTTAAAATTACTACCTTCATAATTTTTCATGGCAACGCCAGGAGGAAGAGATTAGATGATATAAAAATGGTGGGTAGAGGAGGAGAGTATGGGCAGTTTGAGGGAGAGTGAAAGGAATGGACGAATGGAGCGGAAATAGATTGGCGGTTTGAGATGGGAAGAAATGGGCCGAGATATAGCGGGCTAGAGGACACGATTTGCGTGCAATGAGGACATTGGGGAGTGAAGGGGTTTAAACAGCTAATTACTCTCATAATTATCAATGACAACACCAGATATCTAATGTGGTTTAAAATAAGAAAATTGTGGTATAATCTTTTAGGATATTGCAACGTTAACAACATTTTGAAATTGACAATTAACAAAAATATAAGAACTCAGTTGTGCTAAATTATACTGCCCATGTAGCAGAAGTAATGAAATAACCACTAATTTTGCAAATGATGATTTCATTAAAATAACCTTACATTCAGCCTAAACTTGTTGTACATCAAGACAAGTAAAGTTAAACCTCATTTAAACGTTTCTATATAGATGATATTTCAAGGAATATAAAATATAAGATTGCCTATGTCAACTGTTATGAATATGAATATTCCAGGGATTGTCTTGCCAGGGTTTTGTTTAATACCACATGACATAACGCGGCCAATATGTCTAATACATACGACTACACTTTCAAATGAAAGCATACGGCCATGTAAACTTATTAACCACATAGAGACAATATTCAAAGACAAGAAGGAATAAATACTAATTAATTAAATAAAGAGAGCAGCAAATATGGCGCCATAACTGGCTGCGGGTCTACATTGCTCTTCTGTTTTAGTTCATTATAGTTGCCACCAGGCCATGGATTTGCCAGGAATTTACACTAGTCGACGACTTACACTTGTGTTCACAGAAACGTGTTGTTGTTTTCAATTTAGACTGGTTAATTCGTTCGTTTTGTGTGTTTTCTTCCGTCCGATTATCCTGGAATGGACATCGGCTATGTGAAAAGTACTACGCTTAAACCTGTGTCATAGTTCACACGGATGAACTTCACGAGATTTGCGCCCTTCACCCTAGCTGAAGAGAGTGTCAGCTTTGTTGTAGGAAATCTAGACACAACTATAATGAACTGCCACATTGAGAGAGATGGGCTTCGTCAGGTGAGTAGCGGCCCAAGACACACCGCTGTTGTATGGCGGGAGCTGGTACTACAAACTGCAATAAATGTACCTCAGCAACGACCTTCTAAATTATGGGACTGATGATGATGAATTAAATAAAAAAGCTACTAGGTAAATTCAAGACAATGGCCAACAGTGAACCATGACTAATGAAAGGTCAACTAAATGGGATAAAGGTTTACTTGTATCCTATGCGATTTCCCGACTGTTATAAACCGAAACGGAAATGCCATTATTCAGGTCATCCCATTGAGCAACTAATCAGTATCGAGATGTATTGATGAAATGGCAGAGGATGGCGAAAAACTACTAGTTTCAAAATTTCAAGTTAAGAAATTTACCCTAAAAATCCATGAATCCTTGACCTGATAGTGAAGCCTTTCTGATGGCATGTATCAGGTTTTTTTAATCATGATCAATTTAGTGAGGAGATGTTATTTGTCCGAAACCTTAAAACAGACACCAAAGGTCAGACCATTTTTTTAAGAAATTAAGAACTATTACCAGGGAAACTATTCCACTAGAAAATATAATTGCTTCTGTCAATGACGGTATTGATTTATTGCTCATTAAAAATGTTCAATTCCTGACATTGTTCGGCATCCACACCGTGGAGGTGTACTGTCGACAATATTTGCATAATTCTCTTCCTATTATAATAAAATCAATCTTTATCAAATCAAATGCACTTAAAGAGTCATTTCCAACAACTTTGTGATGAAAATGATGACAAACAATTGACATACTTATTGATGCAAACATCGGTTCAATGAGTATCGAAGGGAACATATATGTGTCGGTTGCTTTCGAACTGAATTTAATTATTTCTAAGTGATAATCAGCTTGGAGATAGTAAGTGTATCATACTTTATATGTCATATATATATATATATATATATAAGTTGAAGAGCAGAACCTTTTAAACCACCTTACAAGTACAAATATGTAATCTTATATCTTGGAGAGAGACCATTACTGCATTTCTGGAAAAGCTCAAACTATTCTGGAACAACATTGATCGTCATGAAAGAATGCACATTTCCGTCACTGGCTACTATTGACACATATTTGCATGATATCAATCTACATGTGTTCTTAATTCAACTGTACTTCTACAGGGCCAGTTGTCTTTGTGCAGGTCCCAGCTCTGGATGTAGCTGGGAGAAGTGTTTCCTGCGTAGGGGGCTAGGCTCGAGCAGCATAATACTCCGCTGCGTTGGGACAAGCGCTTCCGATGGGGGGTTAACCGATGTGCGAGTTCATCTTAAAAGACTCAAACACTAGAGCATAGTAGACCCGCAGCCTGTTAGGCGCCATCTTTGCTGCTCTAAACAAACCACATGACCATGGCTGGTGTAATGTCATGTCACGCAGAGGTCGCCTCTTAC
This sequence comes from Ariolimax columbianus, assembly GCA_036924085.1. Lineage (NCBI taxonomy): Eukaryota > Metazoa > Mollusca > Gastropoda > Stylommatophora > Arionidae > Ariolimax > Ariolimax columbianus. Next base: position 122,704,844 of record JAVGWX010000003.1, read on the forward strand.
GACATGCTCTATGTGGGGCAGTGGTGCTATTCTAGTCTTTGTCATACACAAAGACCCCGGCAAACCACTCGGAAATCTACTTGTGTATGTTGGGCATTTGAAGCATGTGTTTAGTGATACGCAATTACGGTTCAGCGACATACTAGAAATGGATATTCCATATTGGGCGATGTATGCCTTTAGGATAAATGATATCACATTACAAGAGTGTTTGTTTGACTTGCAAAGTAATATAACAACTCAAGCTCGATTCCACATCGGCGAACAGTACTTCTGGATTAGTAGTGAGGTTGTGGATATGTTTCCACAACTCTACGAGAAGGCAACATTATTTCGTTTTGGATTAAACAATGTGGCTTTCGTCGAGTGTCTCAAATGTTATCAAAACTTCGCAACAGGTTTGTTATTTCAAAATGAGGTCATCTTTGGTTATCAATAGTATCACTGCTATCCGATTGCTTGCTAGTTTTACATTAGCCTAAAAAAAACATGTGATTAAATAAAGTGACAATAATTGTGCGACAATATTTTAGCATAATATTTCGTATATTATTGATATCAAACATGTTAAAATAAGTAAATTAAAATGAAATAACACAGTTTGAGTTAATAAGTCATATTTGCTTTACAACGAACGGTGACTATAGGGCGGTGTGCCAGAGGTAAATGAAACGGTTTATTGTTGAAAGAAGGCTGAGAGCCGCTGGTCTGGTCTGTACATCTCGCAAGCGCAGAACTGCTATCTGGTTTGAAAGAAAGCTACAAAAGCATCTAGCCCAATAATTATAGGATGCTGGCAATGTAACAGTTAATCACTCGCTGTCCTAAAGGGGATTACAGAAGAAGGAGACGTAGGGCGGTTCTTAATCCAGTCATTAGCTATTTCCAGGAAATACATTAGTTCTGTTCAAGTACATTTAATTATGCGTATGTGTATGTGTCAGCGTGTATGGTCTAGACGTATAGATACACACACACAAAATAAGGCACACACTTACATATACAAATATAAACGGACACATCACTCGCTCACAAACATACACACAAACAGAGACTCAAACAGATATGACACACGCGAACACACACACACACACACACACACACACACACACGCTCGCGCAAACACACACGCACAGGTAGCCAACAGCAAATATCGCATAAAGAGACGATTTTTCTTTACACACACAAATCCACCTGAAATTAATCACACATACACTACAACGCACACACACGCGCGCACACACACAAAGAAAAGCTGAAATATATTATTTATACTCACAAAGAAGTAGTGAATTATATCACTCATGCAGAAACGAAGAAGAGCCGACATATATAACTAATTAAGCAGCAAGGAAGAGCAGAAATAATATCTTGTGCATAGAAGAAGAATAACCGAAATATGTCACTCATGAGCAAACAAAGAGGGGTCGAAAAATATAACTCATGCAGAAACAGACGAGGCGAAACACGAGGGTAAGTTAGTAAGCTGGTCACGAACTGTTATGGCACAACTGAAAATGTAGTTAGTAGTTTCTAAATGTGTCATTAGGTTAAAAAAAACCCATCTAACTTTGAGATTACAGCAGACGCTAGGTATCGCATGCATGGGGGGGGGGGGGGGGGGGGGGGGGGCAAATTGACATTTTGCAAAGGATATCCATTAGGAAATGTTTACTGTTAGAAGTGTTTATCGCGTAACGCGAAGCATAACTTTGACAGTATATTTTCTCAAAAGCGCTCAAAAATTGCAGAAGAGGACCGACCTGGTCGTCCTGTTCAGATTGCAAAAGACGCATCTGTTCGGTGGGTGCAGGATATGATTCGAGCTGACAGGCGAGTAACGATAGACAGTGTAGCAACTGGAGACCAGAGAGTGAGGATAAAAAGTAGCGCAGTTAATCCTAGTTAAAATAGCGTTAGCAAGATAAATGATGTCATCACCGTCAATGATGGGCGGCGGGCTTTGCCTTTATTCATATGTTCATCCACATTAGGGTAGCTAAAGTCGAGAGGTAAGGCACTCACCTCTCAAAGCGATGAACGGAAACGATGGGTGACCGAATCCCGCAAGATTCATTTGACCCCTGATCACAAGGGAGGAAAGACTATAGTACCTGCATTCTTAATTACATCTAGTCGTCTCGACTGATGGTCGTGTCACTGATCCAAAGTAGCTAGGGACAAGATAGTGAAGTTGATGACCTGCGCAGATTCTTAGTCAATATGTTAAAAATTACAGCACAAGTTATACCATTAAGACAAAAAAAAACCGTCTGATGATGTCCGCATCATCGCTTGCTGTCATTCATAAGCTCAGTTGTCCATGTAATATCATTTATGTATTCAACTCAGACGTCATGTTCATCCAATGTCATTCAAGCGCTTAGTTCATACTTCATTTTCGTCTAATGACATTTCTGTTTTTAGTTGTTCATCGTATGCCATTCATATGTCAGGTTCTTTATCTAACGCCGTTCATGCATTCAGTTCACACTTCATGTTCACCAAACATCATATATTCAGTTTGGACTTAATATTTAGGACCTAGCGATTATTTTTGGCACAATTGTTCTGTACATCGCAGTATAACATTATTCCTTGCCAGGGATATTTGTCGGCGCGTGCTATGATATCAGATGGGATCGATAGTCCGCACTGGTAACAATCCAGATGTGGATGTGTAGAACAGAAAGTCGGTCAGTTGGCTTCAAGCCCCTGATTCTGGGCAATAGATACGTGCGGTAGACATTGAGTTGGATCAGTGTAGAGTAGAAAAGTGCTTTGGTGAATCTGTGCAGTACTTTTGTGAATCTGTGCAGTGCTTCGGTGAATCTGTGCTGTGCTTCGGTGAATCTGTGCTGTACTTTGGTGAATCTGTGTTGTGCTTTAGTGGTTCTGTGTAGTGATTTTTTGTGGTGCTTGTGTATATTGCGGCTGTATTACTTCGTGAATTTCTAATTGAATATACGTTTTCTGTTTATTGTGGTGCAGTGTACTTGTTCCTTCTTCTAATGAAGTACAAACACGATTAAATTACTGGTGTACACGTGAGTAGTAACTAAACCGACGTTTTGACATGCATTGGCCGTTATTATGGAATGGACATAACTTAAGGAGATTTAAGGGAACTGCCCAGAAAAATAACTAAATTAGTTGTGTGTGTTTATATATATATTTATATATTCGTGTGTATGTGTTGTTTATTTTGTGTGTGTTTAATCAATGTGTGAATGTATGTATGTAGGTAAGTAGGTAGGTATGTATGTAATGTGTGCGTCCGCGCGTGTGTGTGTCCACACGTGTGCGTGTGTGTGTGTGTATGTTTGGGGGTCCTTATAGTCAAGAGGTTAAGGCACTCGCCTCTCACAGTGATGAACGGAAACGACGGGCGATCGAATCCCGCAAGTATCAGACGAACTCTGGTCTCACGGGAGGTAAGACCAGAGTGCCTGCGTCCCGAGTAACCTCCAGTCATCTCGACTAATAGTCTTGCCACTGATCCAAGGTAACTCGGGATAAGAGTGAGATTGGTGACCAGCGCCTAACCTTTCTCACTGCAATCCAAATGCCGTGCACATCATAGTATTAAGACAAACAGTCTGATGTTGTCGCCATCATAGTTTCACGATGGACAATAACTGTGTGCGCGCGAGTGTGTGTATATGGGTGTGCGTGTGTTTGTATGTATGTGTGTATGTATGTATGTGTGTATATATGCAATGTTTCATATACCCGTTATCTACGAACTGAGTTCACTATTTGAATATAGGTTGTTGAGTCATTCACGTCCTTCGTTGTATATCTCACGTGCTATGTACACATGAACGTGTTGCAGTTGTTAACCGTTGTAGCGGTGGCTCGGCATTTCATTTCTATTATGATACTTTACATCTAAACAACAGAACTTGCCGCGAAACGACAGACTGACACTAACGTGTGATCTAGCTAACATTTAATTATCAAGTAAAACGTTATTACCGATAGCCCAGCATCATATTACTTCAAGCAGCACTCATACTGAGAGTACTGTACCAATTTTGAGCACACACCATGCCAACATCTGTAAGTCCAGTCGAGACAAGAGATTAAGAGGGGTCTATTCTTTCATCAGTTCAACACCAACGAAATATACAAGTAATTTAGGATTATGAAACCGACAAATCAGCACCCAATATAGATATGCCTCCCACATAAGTAAGAGCATAGCTATAAGGAAAACTCAAAATAAAGGTTTGCATACAAAGTTAGCAGTGTCAGATACAATTAAGTGATTAAGAACCAATTAATTTGAGTTTTGCTAAAATATTAGACATTATTTTGTAGCTTATTCACTTCGTAAAAAGCAAGTAATTCCGAATATTCACCTGATTAGACCAGTTTATTGCTGTAGTGTAGGGAGAAAGACTAACGTCTGGTCAGGCACAACATACTGATCAGACAAGTTGGGGTCAGGCACAACATACTGATCAGACAAGTTGGGGTCAGGCACAACATACTGATCAGACAAGTTGGGGTCAGGCACAACATACTGATCAGACAAGTTGGGGTTAGGCACAACATACTGATCAGACAAGTTGGGGTCAGGCACAACATACTGATCAGACAAGTTGGGGTTAGGCACAACATACTGATCAGACAAGTTGGGGTTAGGCACAACATACTGATCAGACAAGTTGGGGTCAGGCACAACATACTGATCAGACAAGTTGGGGTTAGGCACAACATACTGATCAGACAAGTTGGGGTTAGGCACAACATACTGATCAGACAAGTTGGGGTCAGGCACAACATACTGATCAGACAAGTTGGGGTCAGGCACAACATACTGATCAGACAAGTTGGGGTCAGGCACAACATACTGATCAGACAAGTTGGGGTCAGGCACAACATACTGATCAGACAAGTTGGGGTCAGGCACAACATACTGTCCAAGAACCTCCTCTCGGCTTCCTAGTTTTGTTTGGTTTAACGGTTTACTTGTCTTTCAGCAAAGGTACACACCTTTCAACTATATTGTTTGATTTAACGGTTTACTTGTCTGTCATCAAAGGTACACACTTTTCAACTGTTTTTTTTGGTTTAACGGTTTACTTGTCTTTCAGCAAAGGTACACACCTTTCAACTATTTTGTTTGGTTTAACGGTTTACTTGTCTTTCATCAAAGGTACACACCTTTCAACTGTTTTGTTTGGTTTAACGGTTTACTTGTCTTTCATCAAAGGTACACACCTTTCAACTGTTTTGTTTGGTTTAACAGTTTACTTGTCTTTCAGCAAAGGTATACACCTTTCAACTGTTTTGGTTGGTATAAAGGTTTAGCTTTCTTTCAGCGAAGGTATACTCCTTTCAACAACGGGAGGTCATATTAGGTATGTTATACATTACAGGTGTAATTTCTTAGTTTTAGATTTTGGGTGTAGGTTTGGTAGAGCGATTTGAGGTCTTGTCTCTCGTATCAAAGGTATCATGTTGATGATCAGGTCGCTGCAAACTCCAATAAACGTCTGTAAGGAAGGTGGCAGCAGCAGTGAAATCTAACAACATTATACGACTGAGGATCTAGCACACGATAAGTTTGAAGACCTTAGTACATAAGATTAAGGACCTAGCACGCGTTAAGACTGCAGACCAAGTGCATGATAAGACGGAAGACCTAGTACATAGGATTACGGACCTAACACGCGATAGGACTGAAGACCTAGTACATAGGATTAAGGACCTAACACGCGATGAGCTTAGGTACCTATCACAAAAGTCTGGAGATCTAGCAGAAAAGCACGGAGACCTAGCACATAAAACTGAAGGCCCCCAGCACAAAAAACTGAAGACCTATCACATAATACAAGTCCTGTCACAAGAAAAGACCAAAGACCTTGCACATAAAACTGAAGACAACGCATACGATAAGAATGGAGACCTTGCACATAAGACTGAAAACCTAGTCCACGATGACTGGAGACTTTGCACACGATAAGGATGAAGACCTAGCACATACGACTGAAGACCTAACACACGATGATTGAAGACCTTGCACACAAAAAAAAAAACTGAAGACACAGCACATACGACTGAAGACCTTGCACATACGACTGAAGACCTAGCACATACGACTGATGACCTAGCACACCATGATTGAAGACCTTGCACACACAAACAACTGAAGACACAGCACACGATAAGACTGAAAACCTTGCACATAAAACTGAAGACATGGCACTCAATAAGAATGGAGACCTTGCACATACGACTGAAGACCTAGCACACGATGATTGAAGACCTTGCACACATAAAACTGAAGACATGGCACTCAATAAGAATGGAGACATTGCACATACGACTGAAGACCTAGCACATACCACTGAAGACCTAGCACGTACGACTGAAACCCTAGCACATACGACTTAGGACCTAGCACGTGATACAACTGAAGACCTATCACATGATACATATGAAGACCTAGTACACGATAAGAATGAAGACCTAGCACATACGACTGATAAGATCAAGACTTAGCAGATTATAAGCCTGAAAACCTGACATAGTGAAAATCTCTAAACCCTCATACCATTCAGCTGTATCCGTTATGACAAACAATTTCTCATTTATTTTAACCTCAGTTTTTAGGAATAGATTATAGATAACATCTTGAAAGTGCAACCTCTGTTATGTTGGACATTTGATTAATAGTCAATGATATTTTATGCTTTTAGACATTTGCACTATCAACGCAATTCCTAACCCTCTCCATTAAAATGACATTCTAGGCTTTACTTTGATCATCATGTTTAATGCATTAGTACATCTAACAGCAGAGTAATACATTATTCATTAAGTAGGAAAGCCAATCGAATCCGGCAGATTGGTTCCAAATCCCATATGATAGTATCGAATATGCGACGTAATGGCAACATAGAATTGCTGCTGAGCTTCATTATTCATGCTATAAAAGGAATATAAAAGATTTCGATATGTGAAAAGAGATACTTGCAGAAAGCGTACATGGTCACTAGAAGAGAAACAGTGAAAAAAGATACATCTGACATGAATAAGTTATCAACGACAGAGAATTCAATGATTTGTCATAGGGCGAGAATGCCCTAAACCTATCAGTCGGATGACCCGACAGCAGGACATCAGAGAAGGGAAGACCGAATGGTAAATGGATTGACAGTATTATAGAAACAATACAAAGGCACGCATTGACAACAAAAACGGCTAAACGAATAACACACGAAAGTAGTGGAGGCAAGGACAATTAATGCATTTAAGAATAGATTGGATGCGAAAAGCTTTTAGAGCATGGGACTGTAAATGAAACTGGTTGTATACAGACTCTGCAGAGTGTTCTAAACCAGTATAAAGACGTTTACTTAGGTTAGTAAGGTAACACGAGCGCCCCCCCCCCCACCCCCCGACCTCCAGCGACATAAGTGAACGTACGAGATCGTTTTTTGTTTTGTTTTTCCACACTTCTATTCTGAAATAGAGGGCCAGCATGGTGAAGTGGTCGTTTCTCATGCAAAGGTAGCGTGTTCGATCACCACGTTATAAAAAGGTCAGGCCTAGTACAGTACAGTATCTAACACTTCATCTCCGACAGCAGTGGCTGCCATGATTCTAGCGTTACATTTAATAAGACATTAAGCGTGCCCATTTGTCGTGGAAGCGCCTGGAGGCTGGGTACATCAGAGCCGCACCTTTGCCAGGTCTAGTAAGCCACAAGAAGAAAACCACCCACAAACGTACTACTAATAGTTGAACGTGACCGAACAGGAGAGAGACGAGACGACACTTTGGAAGATCTGGCCAGATGGATTAGCAGTACAAAAGGGTAGCTTCGGGTTTCCTGGCATCAGACAACGATCTGCGTTATTGAATATCAAAATTCCATCATTTGATAGTTCAGTTCAGTTCATCCCGTAACCCATCAGGTCGTTGGGGCACACACGAAGACACTCCCAAAATCCCACGCCATCCCTCTCTGTCTGTCGCCGCCTGACGTATCTCACCGGGACGAAGGCCTGACCACTCAGTGATGTTGTCCACCCATCTCTTCCTTGGACGTCCTCGCCCTCTCTGTACCGGTACGGAACCAAAGAGTATCGAGTTGGTAATTCCGTTGGACCTCGCGACGTGCCCGCACAAGGTCATCTTTCGTCTTTTGATAGTTGTGAACAGATCTTCAAAAGGACCAATAGCGTCTTCAACTCTCTGACGTAATACTACGTTCGTGGCACGATCTTTATACGTAACATTTATAATTTTTCTATAGCACCTCATTTCCATTGCATGTATTCTGCCCTGGATATCTGCTGTAATTCCAGGTCTCGCAGGCATACCGAAATATTGATAGCACCAGAGAGCGCATTAGTCTAACTTTTATGCCGAGGGCGAGCCGCTTGTCTTGCCATAATTAAAATAAGGCGAGGCTGCAGCGGTTCTGTGGATGTGTATAATGGGAAAAAAACATGAAAAAAAACTAGTAAAAGTTGATTAAGGTTGAGCTTAATCAAAATTTAAAAATGGGTATGGTCAGATACCGCACCGAGACGAGAACACAAACAAAACCTACGTTACGACCAATAGGCCTTCATCAGGGACAACAACACTGAACTAACAAATCAACAAATAAGAAAAAATGGTCAACTCATCTGTTTCAGGTGGGAGACGCTTTCAGTCTAAGCGACCTGTCGTGCCAAGTACTCGATAGAAACTGAAATAGGAGCGGTCAAACAAAAAGTGGCGGAATATGCCTGATAAGCCAAGCGTGGCCAAATAGTGGTCCAGATAGGAGAACAATGAGAAGGCAATATAAGCCGGGAGGGCGTGATATTGATATAAGAGAGGGGGGAAGAGAACTGATGGAAGAATGGGGGAGGCGGGGGGGGGGGGGGGAAGGAAGACAAATAGATGGGGGCCAGTGTGAGGGTTTAAGAAAAAGTATGGAAGATATTTATACCATGTGGTTGGAGACATCCCATACTAGAGATAAGTCTGTTCTCAAGGGCGAATCGATGACGATCGTCAGAGAAGCACGAAACTAGACCAGTGACACTGACGTCAGCCATACCCCGGTGCTCAGGACCATTGAAGTGGCTGGCAATTGGGGAACCAGTGCGGTTGCGGATGTCGTTGAGGTGTTGGCGGAAACGCTCCCGTAGTTCCAAACCAGTTTCCCCAATGTAAGTCATACCACACTGGCGGCAGATGATGGAATAGATGAGGTTACGAGATTTGCATGTGAACCCCTCTTTGATGAAGAATTCAGCCTTAGGAAAGGTAATGGAGCGAGAAAGGATGACATGAGGGCAGGTAACACAGCCACGTGAATTTTTGCACGGCCTGGTGCCTGGGAGGCTATGAGGGCTGGTGTGTAGGCGACTACTGACCAGCAAGTCCCTCAGGTTCCTGTCACGCTTGTAGGCGACAAGGGGAGGATCGGGAAAAACTTCGCGAGTGGCAGGATCAGAGTGAAGGATAGGGAGATGGCGGAATAGGATACCCCTATGTCAGGATGACGACGACTTCCTCCTCAGGGCCCACGAGATGCTTGACTTCTTCCGCAAGCGACTCTACCCTGAGACCACTCTCTCCTCCGCTCTTCAGCGGGTTCTTCTTATCTCCCGCCAAGACTCCCTCACTCCCACCCGCCGTCCTCCCTCTGACCGTGTGAAACTCGTCCTCACCTATCACCCTCACAGCGTCTCTGTCCGGGATATCCTATTCCGCCATCTCCCTATCCTTCACTCTGATCCTGCCACTCGCGAAGTTTTTCCCGATCCTCCCCTTGTCGCCTACAAGCGTGACAGGAACCTGAGGGACTTGCTGGTCAGTAGTCGCCTACACACCAGCCCTCATAGCCTCCCAGGCACCAGGCCGTGCAAAAATTCACGTGGCTGTGTTACCTGCCCTCATGTCATCCTTTCTCGCTCCATTACCTTTCCTAAGGCTGAATTCTTCATCAAAGAGGGGTTCACATGCAAATCTCGTAACCTCATCTATTCCATCATCTGCCGCCAGTGTGGTATGACTTACATTGGGGAAACTGGTTTGGAACTACGGGAGCGTTTCCGCCAACACCTCAACGACATCCGCAACCGCACTGGTTCCCCAATTGCCAGCCACTTCAATGGTCCTGAGCACCGGGGTATGGCTGACGTCAGTGTCACTGGTCTAGTTTCGTGCTTCTCTGACGATCGTCATCGATTCGCCCTTGAGAACAGACTTATCTCTAGTATGGGATGTCTCCAACCACATGGTATAAATATCTTCCATACTTTTTCTTAAACCCTCACACTGGCCCCCATCTATTTGTCTTCCTTCCCCCCCCCCCCCCCCCCGCCTCCCCCATTCTTCCATCAGTTCTCTTCCCCCCTCTCTTATATCAATATCACGCCCTCCCGGCTTATATTGCCTTCTCATTGTTCTCCTATCTGGACCACTATTTGGCCACGCTTGGCTTATCAGGCATATTCCGCCACTTTTTGTTTGACCGCTCCTATTTCAGTTTCTATCGAGTACTTGGCACGACAGGTCGCTTAGACTGAAAGCGTCTCCCACCTGAAACAGATGAGTTGACCATTTTTTCTTATTTGTTGATTTGTTAGTTCAGTGTTGTTGTCCCTGATGAAGGCCTATTGGTCGTAACGTAGGTTTTGTTTGTGTTCTCGTCTCGGTGCGGTATCTGACCATACCCATTTTTAAATTTTGATTAAGCTCAACCTTAATCAACTTTTACTAGTTTTTTTTTTCATGTTTTTTTCCCATTGTCTTGCCATATAGGTTTCAGCCGAGTCAGCGCCGCTGTTGTTTGTGCTATTCTTGCAATTACCTCTGGCTTCGATCATTCTTCGCTGATCAATAATCCCAGATATTTGAAACGTTTTACCACCTCAAGTTCTTGCCCATTTGCCTCTATTACAGATTTAAACCCTGTTATGTTATTGGTCATGAGCTTTGTCAGGACTGCTCTATCCAATCTACCAGTCAACTCCTTGAGTTCCCTTTCTGTGCCTGCCAATACATCAATATCATCAGCAAATCGGAAGTTTGTGATAAGCCTGTCGCCTATTTTAACCGTGCCAACATGTCCGTTTACGGTCGTCTCCATTATTCTCTCCAAGAATATATTGAAGAGTGTTGGGGAGAGTATACATCCCTGTCTCACACTCACCGTCGTACGGAACCAATCGCCTAGCGTTCCCTCTACCGAGACTGCGCTTGTCGCCTGCTCAAAAAGGTTTGCAATTACCCTCACAATATCACTGTTGAACTTATAATGCTTCATTGTTGACCATAGCGCCGCATGCCACACTCTGTTAAACGCCTTTCTAAAGTCAATGAAGGCATGGTAGAGTTGTTATTGATACTCTGAGTTCTTCTCATTCATTAGCCGAAGGTGAAATATCTGCTCGATGGTACTCCTTCCCGCTCGAAAGCCCGTTTGTTCTGCGGCAATGATATTCTCTGCCTGTGGTTTCAGTCTGTTAAGTATTATTCTCAAGAGAACTTTACTTGGCAGAAGCTTTGATGATTATGTAGAAGAAAATAGATCCAAGCTGCGTTATTTTTATTGTTCACTACTGGGCAGGATTAAGGCCTTGGAGGTGAGATGTTTCCGAAGAATTCTAAACATCACATACAAAGACCGAGTGCGACAGTTCGAGAAAGAATTTAAGAAGTAGTAGGGCCTTTTGTGGACCTCTTGGCAATGGTCAAAAGACCAAAACTCACTTGGTACTGCCACATATCGAGATCAGACGGTCTTGTAAATATGATCCTGCACGGCAGGGTTCTTCTTCTTCGTTCGTTCGTTCTCTATCTCCCACTACCAAACCCGGAAAGGGCTTAAGTAGCAGAATGTAGTCCAGAGAACGGAATGCGCTGTGTCGTAGTTTACAGCTCGGCTGTGATATTTGCATCTTTCGGTCTAACACATCCGACTTCAGCAAGAATTTTTTGAGTACCGGGTTAGCATTCCCTCTTCGATCCCTTCTCTTTAGCCAGTCTGCCCTGCTGCAGCCTGTTATCCAGGATCACCGCATGGAGGTGTAGAAGGGTCTTGGCAGCTCTGGTTCGCTGGCCCTGACGCTAGCAGTCAGCTATGGGTCGCTGACCACTGCAGCTCATGTGCTGCTCAGCATCTTGATCCCACGGCAGAGTTCAAAGCGAACGACGATGTCTTCCCAAAAAGAGATTGGAGGACAACATAAAAGAATTGACCATTCTCCGACCAGGGGAGGAGGCACATGCATTGGCCGCTGACAGAGAGGGGTGGCGTTAGGGTGTCTTCATGGGTGCCCCAACGACCTCACTGGTTACGGGAAGAGCTACCCTAAGCTGACGAAGAACTTTTCTCAATTAATCGTCCAATAGTTCTTCAGTTTGCTCGCAGCTATACACACTTCAGAGCAAAGTGCTTTATACTGCTGCTGAAAAGTTCAGGGTCCGTGAAGTGAAGTTTAGAAGGACGTGGAGATGGGTACAACACGTCCTCAGAAACAATTCTAACACTATAACTTGACATGCGCTGGATTGGAAGAAAGAGACGCGTGGTGAGGCCAAAACACAGATGACGGTTCTGATAGGTGATGTGGCTAATATAGCAGAAGCTCGTGTGTAAAAGGAATACGGTCTAAAATATAAATAAATGGAGAGCACAAGTGGCAGCGTTATATCTGAATATCGGCTGTGGATTAAATAAGTCATCACATCAGGACTGGCTTTGGATTATATTTGATAGTCAATACTATCTATCTATCTTCAGTTCAGTTGTGTCGTTAGACATCGTGGGGTTGTGTGATCTACTTTGTTTCCTGTTGTTTTTGGCAGGCGAATATCCGCTGGGGACTTGCCAGATCAATCCCAGTATCTGTTACCAACCTAGCCCCTGGAATATACGATCACCGATTTTTGGGATTAGTGGTGGTGGAAGCGTAAATTAGAGCAAGGTAGATCCACAATTTGCCAGGCGCCATCTATGTCACTCTACTAACCACATAACCAAGACCTGATGTTATAGCCACACAGTCCCATTTTTGCGACATATTCTCTTTGGGACGAGAATCCCTAGAATAATTTGAGTATATTTTTAACTTGAATGTTTACTGAACAGCGGCCGTTAAGCCTACTCTTTTGGATTTCCAACCACCAAGGGATTTGTAACGTGCGGGCCACTGCACGCGGGTGTCTGATCTGACTACACAGAAATGAGGGGCAATTTTTTACCGGATGATCCACGTGAAAAAAATTCCTGTCTCCACCGTGATTTGAACACGCGACCTCCAATACCCTAGGCGAACACCTTACCTCGTGACAACTGATGAATACATGTTGATATGAACAGAGTGTATGAAAGAAACCTGACTTTTCTTTAGAAAACCTGGCCGCAGTCTTGTAACGTGACATCGGGTATGATGTGAAATGCCGTCGCCAGATGAGAGCATAGCCACAGCTGCATGGACAATCTAATATTTGCTCGCTTGTCCGTGTCGCGCTAGTTGAAGGATTGAATACTATTTTGTTGAATGCAGATGTAACCAGACATTCAAGAATATCACTGCAAGTACTGTAATACAACACATCTTCTATTTGCATTTCAAGATTATAGGCACTGCCTTGAGTTATTAAACATCCTAGTTTCAATTCAATGTGACAAATAACTTGTATGTCCTAATACGTGAAAGGAATTATAACTAATGATTTGCGGGTTAAAGAGAAGATGCTGCATTGAACAGGGTGTGTGTGTATTCTGGAGTTGGAATGCTTTGCTTATTTAGTTGCTCCTTTGCTGCCATGTGGAGTAGAAAAGTTTTCATTTGCTTGTGGCTTATAGTTTCTACAGGATGGGGTAGCTAGTCTCTTGTCCAACTTTCTTAGTCATCTCTTACGACATATCTGACAGATTGTGGTGTTATTATTCCTTGGCCACATTCCAAACCCCAGAAATACACGAGTATGTGTAGAACCCGTCTACTTTAACCTCAACTACCAGTTGGTACTACGATAGTAGAGATAGGACCACTGTAACCTTCCAAGCATGTGGTAAGAAACGATTAGAGATGGTTGTGAATGGAGCTAACAACCTTATCGTGTATAGCCGTTGCTACTGGAACTGATGCTGCAAATACGAGATACATGCTTCTTGTAAGGAATTCTCCAATGTAGTGGTGGTCCTATGCTTCACTTGGAGCGAAAAGAAGATTCACCAAGCGAGTAGAGACAATGATATGAGTATTGTTGCATTCGAAACCCGTATGTACCGAGCAATACATAAAGATACTAATTAATAATCACTGGCATGGTGTTGTTTATTCCTACCAAGCGGATTTATAGGGCTGAGAAATAAATGCCTATTGTCCCTGCAGTCGTCACGCACGATACAGGTCAGATTAAAAAAAAATTCACTTCTAATAGCAAAAAACACATGCCTTAGAAAGGTTTTGAACTGATGTCCCCGTGAATAGAAAGAAGATCGACATACAAACTGCTCTGCCAACCGCTTCTCACCAAAAGACCTATTGAATCGTAACCCTGTTCTTACAAGCTGATTGAATCCTTTAACGTGTCTGTTCCGTGTAGCGAGGTGCTTCCGTCACCTAGTTGCCCGGGATTTATCTACAGAGTAGCCTCCTTCGTTTCAGTTGTTCGATGTACGTTATTTCCGAGCCACGAATAGCTCATCATGTCGATGACTGGTGGCTGCTATCCCACTCTGTTTATTTAGCTTTGTAGCTGTAACCGAAATATGTTTGTAAGACTACAAAGAGATTGGTCCATTGAGATGTGACTCGCATTCAATCACACTGTTCATAGTGAATTTTTACCCAAAGGCGAACTGATTTGTTGCTGTTTAGCTATGTAGAAACGTTTGGGAGCTTGGTTCAAGTAAATCCCCTTCATCCGAGGTTAACACAGAACTTGAGTTTGGCAATGATGAGTAAACATTTCCCGCACTGTGCGGTGTACTTCAAAAGTATAATCACGGGTTTTATCTGTTCTTTCCTTGACTCCCTGGCTCCCGCGTTCCGGGCTGACATGCTGATTTCATTGCATTCTTGAGCTCATTATAGCTCCGGCGACAGGCAAGAACGGATACCATCCACTTGTTCAGGCCTTCCAATTGACATAATCCAGATTTGTAACTACTTTTTCATGTTTTGAAGGCCAATTTATGAATCGCTGTGTTCATCAGGTAGTTAGATTCCAAAGATTTGATTTGACAAATTATTGTGTGGGATATTCATTGTTGTTCTTGTTCAACGAACAATATCAGTAGTTGCTTCGTTACGCTTTGTTTATGCCATAAATGTTTATTTTTCAATGATGTTTCTTAAATTTTTTTAAAAACGTACTGATCAGACTATGTTATTCAGGGCCAGGTGAAACATAATAATCAGACTATGTTATTCAGGGCCAGGTGAAACATAATAATCAGACTATGTTAGTTAGGGTCAGGTGAAACATACTAATCAGACTATGTTATTCAGGGCTAGGTGAAACATACTGATCAGACTATGTTAGTCAGCACCAGGTGAAGCATACTGTTCAGTATATGTTAGTCAGGGTCAGGTGAAACATACTGGTCAGACTATGTTAGTCAGCACCAGGTGAAGCATACTGTTCAGTATATGTTAGTCAGGGTCAGGTGAAACATACTGATCAGACTATGTTAGTCAGCACCAGGTGAAGCATACTGTTCAGTATATGTTAGTCAGGGTCAAGTGAAACATACTAATCAGACTATGTTATTCAGGGTCAGGTGAAACATACTAATCAGAATATGTTAGTCAGGGTCAGGTGAAACATACTAATCAGACTATGTTATTCAGGGCCAGGTGAAACATACTGATCAGGCTATGTTAGTTAGGGTCAGGTGAAACATACTGATCAGACTATGTTAGTTAGGGCCAGGTGAAACATACTAATCATACTTTATTAGTCAGCGCCAGGTGAAACATACTGATCAGACTATGTTAGTCAGGGTCAGGTGACACATACTGGTCAGACTATGTTAGTTAGGGTCTGGTAAACCATACTGATCAGACTATGTTAGTCAGCGCCAGGTGAAACATACTGATCAGACTATGTAAGTCAGCGCCAGATGAAACATACTAGTCAGACTATGTTAGTCAGGGTCAGGTGAAACATACTGACCAGACTATGTTGGTTAGCGTCAGGTGAAACATACTGTTCAGACTATGTTAGTCAGCGCCAGGTGAAACATACTAATCAGACTATGTTACTCAGGGTCAGGTGAAACATACTGGTCAGACTATGTTAGTCAGGGTCAGGTGAAACATACTAATCGGACTATGATAGTCAGCTGCAGGTGAAACATGCTGACCAGATTAATGTAGTCAGGGACTGTTCAATTCAATTCAAGTACATCTCCGCAGCGAGGGTTGGCTGCAATGGACGGTACACTTTGCCTGACTGGCATTAGTCCATCTTTTGATGTTACTCTCCCACCTATAGTGCTGCCTGCCTCTTGTGAGCCGATATTCAACCTTCCCCTCCAGTATTTTTTTCAAAAAAGCATCGTGTTTTTTTAATATGATAAAATATTTGACTTGCCTAATGTTAATGTCTATCAAACATTGTCTCCCCAAGCCTACTTTTGTCAGGACTTCGCTACCTGTTTGTTTCTCTCTCCACGAAATGAAACACACTTTTTTGAATAATCACATTTCGAGGGACTGTATTTTGTTTTCCAGCTGTTTGTTCAAAGTCCATGTATCTGCACCGTATAATAATGTTGAATATACAAGGGGCTTATCATAAGTCTTTATCCTGGCTATGAACGAGTAGGAGGAAAAAGTTTAATTTTTCACATAAGTAGCTCATTCAATTTGTACTGGATTTGAGAAGTATGAATTTCCCACCTGGACGGGTTTATCCGGTATGGTGCATGGTGCAACACACCTTATTGGCCGGATCTGCTACTATAACGGTTTGTCAGAACAATGGAGAAATCAGAGGCCAGAACCGCCCAGAATTGTGAAGATTTTGCATACATTGGTTGCGGAGATTGATTCCGTCCAATCGTCTCTCAGGAGAGGCCTGGGTCACTCTCAATTTTTCCTATAGTGGTTTTGTGTCTATGTCTCTGCACCATATCACATCGCAGAGAGCACAGGGGGATTGAAGAGAGGGACGCATAGGTTCTGCTCTTGGCAACCATCTACTATCGTGTTAATGGACGAGTAGGCTGCCTAGCCCCAGCTATGACGCCTTGTCAGTTCAGGTTCCATATTGAGTAGGCGCCCAAGATAGATGTACTCGGTGACATCCTCTAATCGTACCTCGCTAAGAAAGACTGGATCATGATTGACGAATCGATTGGGCCATACTTTGGTGTTCAAGACATTCATCTCCAGTCCCTCTTTCCTGCGCTCACCATCGAGTATATGTATCATTTGGTTGGCGTCTGCTGCTCATTGCGATGAGCACTTATGTCGTCGGCAAATCGAAGATGATTGAGGCGCCTGCCGTCAATATGGATGCCAAAGGTGTCCCAGATGAATCGGCTAATAACTGATTCCAGGCATGCGGAGAGGACGTTCGGTGCGATAGGATCCCCCTTGCGGACCATCTTCTGTACTAGTACTACAATTGGACGTTGAAATGACGGAATGTGATAGATCGTATAACTGTTGTCAGGACTTCTAATGTAACCAGGATTGACACCTTGTTATAACAGTGAATGCCAGACAAATTGGGGTTTGACCGAATCGAAAGCTTTTTTTGTAGTGACGAAGATAAATGTCAAGGGTTCTGAAAATCTCGGGCTGTTTCAATCAGGCGACAGCAGAACAAAATGTGGTCCATTGTGCTGTACGAACGGAGTAACCCAGCCTGCTCGACTGGTTGCGAGTCTTCGACAGTGGTGCGGACTCTGACAAGAATACATTTCGTAAACTGTTTGTAAGTAACAGCGAGAAAAGTAATAGGACAATAATGTCCGAGGTCCTCTTTGTTTCCCTTCTTGTGTAAGAGTATTGTCCGGAGTTGTACCAAGCGGTGGGCGTTTTTTTCGAATAACGACAGCACGTAAAACGTTGGGGTAAAGGGGTAGACAGCAAGCCTTAAGGTCCTCCGCAGTGTTGACTTTTACACTCGGTCATTTTCCGGGGGATGGGACGGTAATTGTGTGAAATTCTGATGATCTGAACAGGTCGCTATAGTAATCTTTCATGATCGACTCCATGCCCAACTTTGACGTTGTGTGAGACCCATCGGAAGCTTTCAGACAAGGAATGATTTGGCGGTGTTCGGCAGCTTTCAGACAAGGAAGGATTTGGTAGTGCTCGGCGAGATATTGAAAGCAAATTTGACGCTGCAGCAATATTCTGCAGCTTTCAGGACACTTGCGTGCAAAATCCTCATGATACTTGTTTAAGTTTTTGACGGCAGATCTTGCTGGGGGGAGGGGGGGGGGAGGTTTAAGACTATGTTGTTGTCAGAAGAACGAGCCGTTCTATAACAAAGCTCGAGTGGCAGGTGAAATTCGATTTGTGGTGTGTGTGGGTGCTGGTAGTCTGGTTGCTTTTGAAATGGATGTGATTGTTGCAATGCTATTTATATAGTCAGCGTCGATGTCAGTGTTGATGGAAGTTCCCAGCTACTTGCTAGCAGCGAGCGTGGTAGCAATCGATTGATTGGTGAGCTTCTCTAGACTCCGATATGATCGCTGCTGCTGACGCTTTGCAGGTTTCAGGTCGAATTGGAAATGTGCACGGAGAAGGCGATGGTTGCTTCCAGTACAGAAAGAACCAATCACTAAGACATCTGTTGCCGTTCTATGATTGGACAAGACATGGTCAATTTCGTGGCGATTAAGTCAACTGGGTCCAACGTGTGTGTACTCTTGTGAATGAGATTCTGCAAAAAGCTGTTACACTGGAACAGTCGATTAGTTTCGTAGAATGTGGCCAGTCTGTCGCGTGCGTCGTTCCTTGTTTCTTCAGACTGCCCCACATAAGTTTCACCATGTTGGCGAGGTCCCATTCTGCCATTGAAGTCTTGCCTCTTGACCTGTCCAGTTTGAGTGACCCTTCTTGAAACTTTTCTTCCTCCTGGTCTTGGCATAACTCTTGGGCACATTAAGGCACGCAAGCCCTCTCACCAACTCAAGTTAACGAACACGGGTTATATATATATATATATATATATGGGTCGTGCTGTGGTTCGACTCAAATTCAGCTCCTTTACTCTGAGAGACATACTCTCTATCCGTTCCACCACTTAAACGTGCTCTGCTTAGAAAGCGCACCGCCCACTTCATGATCCGATACTCGCTTGGAGAGTGAAATACATGTTTCATATATGTTGTAGTTTTAAAACAAATTGTCATATCCGTTTCATGGATCTTGGTCTCTTACAGAAGCCAGTCAGACCAATTTGAGTGCTATAACACTGACGTTTTCTGAAGACATTAGAGTTCACATGATATTGTTAGCCCCGCGCTACTTATCTTTAGTCATCTTCTACGACATGACTGGACCGTTACAGTGGCCGTATTCGTTGAACTCTGACATCAACGTGAGTTGTTAAATATTACAATTTTGTTGACAAAGTTTACAATTCGGAAGAAGTGTTGGTATATTTGCTATAACACGCAAGAGGGCATGTTTGACGATTCATTTCTACCTCAGATCAAATTATTGTGATTATATTGCTCCGACAAAGATTTTGCAAGTTTGTCATCGTAACTATGGAACAGATACCATGCTAGAACAGAGGCAAAAACGAAACCTACGTAACAACCTTAAAGATCTTCATCAGGGACAATGGACGTTACTCGTTTAAACTAACACACAATGGAAGAAGTGTTGAATACATAAACAAGATATCTGAACACATGAAAAAAAAAATACTGAACATTAAAATATAGTTAAATAAACATAGATATATATATATATATATATATATATATATATATATATATATATATATATATATATATATATACAGTTCACGATGGTTGACCAGCCCACAAACTGCATCTTGCTAAGTACCTTTTATCTTTATTTATTGTGGTGTATATCTTTTTGATGCATTCACCTCTTCTTCCATGATAAGTTAGTTTATATGTATATTGTCCGTTGCCACCGATGAAGGTATTTAACTAGGGACGTAGGTTTCGTTTTTGTCTTCTGTTCCAGTGCTTATCTGAAATATACCTATCTATTTTTTGTACATTTTATTTTAAATAACAGTACCGCCACAGCGTTGCCTTATTTAAAATTTAATTTTCATGATAACCATTGAGCGCCTGTACATCAGAACCATTAAACGAAGTTAACGGCGAAAATTGTGGGAAACAATGTTCTTATAGATGCTCAAGTGAAGACTTTCTGCAAGATTGACTGCATTGGAGCGAGACAAGAACATGATGATCTGCGCTTCCAGGTCAAACCGTTAAATCTGAGTATTGAACTCACTGGAAAACTTCGACTTTAGAAAATGTGAAGCCCAATTTGAGCATTACTGGTGAGATCCCTGAAAATTCAATTTTAGTTTCTCAATATTTTGAAATCATCTTCACAAGTTAGCACAAGAGGGAGCAAATCAAGAACAATTAGGCACCTGCCATGACAAGAAGACCCTTATCTAAGCTATGAAGAAGATCGACCAAACAAGAGACAACTATCACTCCCTTAATCGAACGAAGCAAGTAATCATGTTTCGCATTAAAACAGGACATACTAGATTTAATAGCCACCTACACAGATTAAAATTGGCCCCAAATCCCATAAGTAAATGCGGACAGAAAGCATAGACAGCCGAACACATCCTACAAAACTGTTATATGATTAGGCAACTGCATACTGAACGTCCGCCGGGGTCTTTGTGTATGATAAGGACAAGAATAGCACCACTGCCACACAGGGCGACTATGTGATATGGCATACTACCAGTCATGGTTAAGGGGTTTGTTTACAGCAGCATAAATGGCGCTTTACGGGCTGTGGGTCTACTTTGCGCTAGTGTTTCTTCTTCTTCTTCCTCGTTAATCTTCAGACCTCAACTTCAATGACTCTAACGAAGGCAGCAGTCGACGCAAGGCTCTGTACGCTTCCGTACAACTTCTCGTGGAAGGACACTGGTTGTCGCCAAATGCTGCTACTTTTCTCGGTATATAGTGGACAGGACTGCAAAATATGTTCTGCCTTCGTGGGGGCTGTGCCGCAGGCACAAAGGTCTGTAGTGCCAATCTTGAACTTATTGTACAGATGGCATCTAAGTCTGTTGTGACCTGTGCGAAGCCAGAGAATTATCACCTGGTTTCGGCTGGAGAGTTGATGGTAGGCATCATTTTCTATGTGGCCAGGGTGGTCTTTTTTCCATTTTGCACAGTACGTTGCCCTGATGAATGCTTTTGTCTCATTGTGTGTGATTTCTGAATCACTCTGCTGCAGCATTCCTCCCTCTCTGGCGAGTCTGTTGCCTCCACGTTGCAGATAATCTGTACAACAATAAGATACAATATCATAAACTGTACAACAATAAGATACAATTCCATAAACTCTACAACAATAAGATAAAAACATCAACATATATGGTTTAGTTACCGCACCGAAGGAGAACAAAAACCAAAATAACACTGCGGCCATAAAGCCTACGCGGAGAACACATTTGTCTTTGTCCCCGACGAAGACTTTGTTACTGAAACGAGGGTATTTGAGTCATACACGTTTAGGATTTGATTGACTATTGACCTTCAGTATCAACGCTGTTTCGATTTATTGATTTTTACAACTAGGAGAGAGCGAGACGCCCAAGGCAGACTTCCAGTTAATGAGGGTCTCCAGTTAATGAGGGTAATAGATGTGGCTATTTGAGAGCATTTGCTGTTTAGCCTCGAGGGAAACACGGACCAGATCGGCAAGTTTCTTAGAGAACTAGTTCTGATTATTTGAGGGCGAATGACAAAGAAGAATCTTTTTCTTTGGCGTTCGTCCTGAAAAGGACATTGTGATGCTGTGTCGTAGTTTGCAGAAGGCTGTGATGCCTGCGACTTTTGACCCGACACATCCGATTTAAGCCTGCTTTTTTGAATATCGAGTTTGCCTTCCCACTGCGAACCCTATTCTCTCAGCCAAACTACACTAGTGCAACTTGTTTCCAGGGACACCGCTTGGAGGCGGAATAGTGTCAGCTATGATTCGCTGACCCTGGTGCAAGCAGCCAGCTATGAGTCACAGGCTGCTGTTTGTTCATTCATTGTACTGCACATTCAGCCAGCACACCAACGAAGACACCGTAGATCGATCATGACGTTACTTTATTAAGGTATTATTATCTTGTGAAGGATAACCAGTACTGGAAGAACCCAACTGATATGGAAGACCATATTGAAAGCTGCAGTAGAAGCTATGCTGACAGGCGACAGCAATGCTTGCCAGGTAGTCTTATTTTTACAGATTTACAGATTACAGTGGTTACATCATTAAGAGCCAGAAAAATACAGAACTATGCCAGCAGTACACACCCAAAAGAGTCGTGGTACAGTGGGTCCAATCCCACTGTAACATTCAAGGCAATAAGGAGGTAGACAGACTGACTAAAGAAGGTGAAAGGTTACCACAGCCATAATTTTTAAGTGTGACCTACGAAGAGTCCAAAGGGTTTATTAGGGCCCGATACATGGACAAATGGGAAATTGGGCACACTGGCTACACTAAAAATAATGCTTATTACGAGTTAACCAAAACAAGGAGATGGTGGTCTTCAGACTCCCTATAGGCCACAGCAGATTGAGGTACGATTTATTCAATAAACTAAAGATATGTGCTATTGACGAATGCACCTGTGGTACTTGGAACATTATTCCTGAACATCTGCTACAAAGTTGCCCGGCATACGAGAATCAGAGAAAGCACATGTGGCCATCACCAGTGCCAACACTGGACACGCTTAAGGGCACCGTCGACAGCCTCAGGATGATCGCTGCTTTCTTTGAATAAATTGAAATCGAAGTCTGACAGCGTGCGAAGAAAAAGAAGATAATCAGTGAGGCACATATACACTTGACTACGAAATCTCTAGTCGACCAAAGCAGCTTGGTTCATTCAGCTCCATTAAGCCAGTACTCCAAGAGATGAAAGACCTCACGGCAAGAGCACACACTTTCAATTAGTTATAGGGTCATTCCAGCAATGATTTACGGACACGAAGTTTGGAACGTGCAAAATAGGTGCCGAGAAGCTTCGAGTCGCTCAGAGGGCAATGGAACGACGCATACTAAAAATTTCGATATGGGATAATATTTGAAGCTACGAAATTCGATAACAAACTTTGTTTCGGAGCGTCCTGGAAATGTCAATATCACCAAAACATTGCTAGGCTGAACATCCAGTACAAATGCTTGACACCAACTGGACACGCAGAAGAACGATTCGTTGATCCTATGATTATACACGTCTAAGAGGTCCGACCACCTATGCGATGAAGGGATTAACTGACCAAAGACCTAGATCGGCACTGGTACAGCACTACAAAATATCAGGACGCATACATAATATTGTTGGCTTCCTCTCATATGGTATTGCCTGATTATGCCTCAGAACGTTGACAATCACGTTTCTCAACAACCACCAGTCCTCAGAGTCTTTTTGGTTTCCGTCAAGTTTATTATGAATTACATATCTTTGTTTTCTTGTTTTCCTTTGCCTATCTTGTCCTCGATATTTCCTTTCGTCGCAAGTTTGACTATTCTCTTTGTATCTGTAATACTGGTATTCAATCAGGCATAACGAATGTCTGCTGCCAGGTAGCCAAATTTTGCTTAAGCTTATCTCGATCTCTTGCCTTGGAGTACCATGTTGGAGCGTGTAGCCTAGTCGGCAGTGAGCTGGCTTGCTAGACTGGGATTAAAGCATGTCAGGTTCGAATTCATGGACGGACAGAACAAATCTGGGCTGTGGTTTGTATTTGGTACGACCGCTCCTCCAGTCGACCCAGCTGTAAATGGGTACCTGACGTATGCGTTTGGGAAGATACAAACAGCAAGGAAGGGAAATGGCCACCCGACCTCACATTGACCGCGACTTAGTACACGAAGAGTTAACTTCATCCCCGACGGCAGTTGTTGTAATGGGACTGACCGTTACCGTTTTTACCATGTTGGACCAAGAAATTTACTCTCTCCATCTCATTGGCAGAGGTCCAAGCAGACGCTTAAAGTTGGAGCTACCAGGATGTCAATTTTCGTTTCTATCTGTTGTCTGGTATACAAACCAACTACCCGACCCGTCTGCATTTCAACACTGCAGTATCTATGATGTCATTGACAACAGATGCAAACGAATTCAGCGCCTGATTTCTATGTTGAAAGTTCTGTCCCGTAGAGAGAAGCCGTAAATGTTATTAATTCTATTGACGTTCGAGCAACTACGCTTATCTGCATCTCCTTCTCCTAGGTACTATACCTCACAGTCATTTACCATAGCTGGAATAACCATGCTCTTGAAGATGTGAGCTCTTACCTTGTCGTGCCTAGTTTGCTGAAGCCCTTCACGTCTGAATATGTGTTAGTGAACCTTGATTTGTCTTTAAAAAAAATGTTAGTTAGCAGTTATTTGTTAATATTTTTCTCTTATAATTTATTTTCATTGAATCTCTTATCCGTTCATTGAATAAGTAGCCTTTTAAAAAAACGTTTATGTTGCTGCCAATGAGATCTCTTTTTACTAGAGGAAGCTCCAGTTGATTGTCAATAAATGTCTACAGAAGGTAATGGGTATATGCTGACAAGATACGCTGAGGAATGAAGACCTATGGAAAAGGAGCCAAAGCTGAGGAATGAAGACCTATGGAAAAGGAGCCAACGCTGAGGAATGAAGACCTATGGGAAAGGAGCCAACGCAGAGGAATGAAGACCTATGGAAAAGGAGCCAACGCTGAGGAATGAAGACCTATGGAAAAGGAGCCAACGCTGAGGAATGAAGACCTATGGAAAAGGAGCCAACGCTGAGGAATGAAGACCTATGGAAAAGGAGCTAACGCTGAGGAATGAAGACCTATAGAAAAGGAGCCAACGCTGAGGAATGAAGACCTATGGAAAAGGAGCCAACAACAACTAGTGGAGTAACAGCTCAAATGTGGTTGGATAGGACATACTCTACTGAAAGCATCAATGAACGTTGCCAGACAGGCCCTGGCGGGGAATCCATAGTTGAATAGGAAGAGAGGTAGACCAAGAAACACTGCACTAGAGACTGTTAAAAGGAACTTCCGTTACTGCACCTCAACTGGAAAGAGGCAGAAAGTGCACCTCAAGATCGAACTAGCTGATGGATAGCTGTCAATGTCGTATGTCCTGAGAGGAGCTACGGAAATTGATTAACTGATAAGGATACGACTAACACAAATGCTTTGATAAGTAATACCAGTGACCTTGTCACTTGTTATCAGTTATCTTGTCCTGTGCTTTGCTGAAGTGAATCAAACCGACTTACAGGATCAAGATGTTGAGCAGCGCATGAGCTGCAGTGGTCAGCGACCCATAGCTGCCTGCTAGCGTCAAGGCCAGCGAACCAGAGCTGCCAAGACCCTTCTACACCTCCAAGCGGTGATCTGGATAACAGGCTGCAGCAGGGCAGACTGGCTAAGGAGAAGGGATCGAAGAGGGAATGCTAACCCGGTACTCAAAAAATGCTTGCTGAAGTCGGATGTGTTAGACCGAAAGGTGCAAATATCGTCGTCAAGCTGTAAACTACGACACAACGGAATTCCGTTCTCTGGACTACATTCAGCTACTTAAGCCCTTTCAGTGTTTGGTAGCGGGAGATTGAGAACGAACGAAACCAAGCCAAGCCAAACCGACTTACTTAATGTGTTCGAACGCTTGTACTATTAAGCTGCGACGGATGATTATGTTGCTTAAGTTGTTGTAAGGTTGTGTTGTAGGATTTATGTTCTATCATCCATCCATCTGTCGCGTGTTCTGCCTCGTGTCCTGTGGCTACATTTTCTTGTAACGTTCATTGGTATTTGGTTAGGATGCATTCTCATGAGATGCCCGAACCAACTTATTTTCTGTATTGAAATGTATTCAGCACAAGGACTGGTCTATCTATCTGTCCTCAGTCCACTTGTGTCATTAGACGTCGTGGGGAGGTGTGCCCTCCTTTGTCTTATATTTTGGAGCAGACGAATATCAATCCCAGTATTTGTTATCAACCATTAGGTTGGTAGCCCCTGGAAGATACGATCGCCTATTTTTGGGACTGGAGGTGGGGAAAGCGTAAATTAGAGCAAGGTAGAACCGCAGCCTATCAGGCACCATCTATGCCACTCTACTAACCACATAACTAAGACCTGATGTTATAGCCACACAGTTCCCCATTTGCGACATATTTTCTATGGGACGAGAATCTCTAGAATAATTTGTGCAGATTTTTAACCTGAATTTTGCCCGAATAGCCGCCGTAAATCCTAATCTTTTTCTAATAATTTGCAACTGGCAAGGGATTTTTTAACTCGCGCCACTGCACACGATTATCTAATCTCACTCCTCAGAGATCAGGGAAAATTTGTACCGGATAATCAACGTGAAAAAAATCACGGTCTCCACCGGGATTTGAACCCGCGACATGCAGCACTCGATACCAAAACCTTACCTCGAGACCACTGGGTCCCCCACAAGGGCTAGTTCTCACCATATTTCTAATATCACCATTTCTCATTTTAGCTCTGCTGGTGACAGCAATGACTATATTAGACATTTTATTCCAGATGTAATTTTTCTTATCCGTGCATCGGCCAATGACCCAGTTTGACATTGGTAGTGCATCGTTGGTATACATATACCGTGAATGATACTTCGTTAAAAAAAACGTCCTACGACATTTTTCTCATTCCTGGGGTAGTTGAGGGGTTTTAAAGGTTGAGGACTACAGGGCACATCGCCACTGCTGTCGCCAAGTAGTATGCTGGCTATGTTTATTTATTTCACCCCCAACAGAAAAACATTTGCCTTACCGGGGATTCGAGCCACTGCCCTCCTTATCGGAGCGCAGACATCGAAGCTATTCGGCCACGCTATCCGATTAATTACAGGCAAATGTACATTGGAAATTATTTACGAACGTTCGAAATGACGTTCCAGCGAAATATTATATGTTCACGCCGGCCAACTTGTGTGACATCATATGTATGCAAGCATAGTCTTGTAATGTATGAAATGAGCAGATCAGTAATTGGAAACAAACTCGGGCAAATGTTTTAGCTCTAAAATAATGTTTGGTTTGCTTTCTTGCTGCTCGTTTAACTTGTGTTTTGATAATCACAGTATTGTCGTGGAACAACATCGACATTGTAGGCATGAAAAAAATTTTAAATTAAGGTGTCCAACAGTGCAACTACATCGGTGAGTGTAGCGAGGAAGCTCTGAACTTGCTGCATGAAGAATCAGCTTGAACACTTTTTGACTTGGTTTGACAATGGAGTTGGCTTCTCAAGAAAATAAAAAACCAAAATGTAAAAAAAAAAAAAAAAAAAAAAGAAACACGCCCGAAACAGTGAATTTTTTAATCTCACAAGTTTTAAGCGTCCTCTGGTCTCATGGAGGTGAGATCAACGTTAAGTCATATTGGAGATTTACGAAAAACACGGAGATCCCATGTACTCGCTGTGTACGTAAAAGAACCGTTGGCAGTTGAAAATCGATATAAGAGTAGACTGCTAGCCCCTATCTGGGTCTAATTGTGAAAGGTTATGAAATTCCTACCAAATTCGACGCAGTCTACTCTACTCCCCCCCCCCCCCCCCCAACCACTCGTACAGATATTGGATAAAAGGGCTCGTACAGCTATTGGATAAAAGGGCTCGTACAGCTATTGGATAAAAGGGCTCGTACAGCTATTGGATAAAAGCGCTTATACAACTATTGGATAAAAGGACTGGTACAGCTATTGGATAAAAGGGTCGTACAGCTATTGGATAAAAGGCTTCGTACAGCTATTGGATAAAAGGGGTCATACAGCTATTGGATAAAAGGGGTCATACAGCTATTGGATAAAAGGACTGGTACAGCTATTGGATAAAAGGGTCGTACAGCTATTAGATAAAAGGGGTCATACAGCTATTGGATAAAGGGCTCGTACAGCTATTGGCTAAACGGGTTCATATAACTATTGGATAGATAGGCTCGTACAACTATTGGATAAATAGGCTTGTACAGCTATTGGATGAAAGAGTTCGTACATCTGTTAGATAAAAGGGCTCTTACACCTAGTGGATAAAAGGGTTCGTACAGCTATTGGATAAAAGGGCCTGTACAACTATTGGATAAAAGGGTTCATACAGGTATTGGATAAAAAGGCCTGTACAACTATTGGATAAAAGGGTTCGTACAGCTATTGGATAAAAGGGTTCGTACAGCTATTGGATAAAAGGGCTCGTACAGGTATTGGATAAAAGGGTTCGTACATCTATTGAATAAATAGTCTCTACTCTATTAAACGACAACGTTTCAAAATGACTGGTCGCTTCTAGACCTGAGAGCCCGGTTGTTGGTGTCGTGTTTAACATTGATTGATTGGTTCATATTTTCGCTACAAGTGAAGATTATAGGCACCACTACAGTGGGTAGAGAATTAGCAATAGTGTCACATGTTAGGATTGTTTGCCCCATGCACAGCTATCTTTATTAGCCTTTACGATATAATTGGAAGGTTACAGTGGTCCTTTTATTTAAAATTTGAATGCGACTTGGTGTTGTTGCCGCTTTTACTTAAGTGATATGAAACATTACCCGTCCTGAAAGGACACATTTACCATAATTTTGTTTAATAATGCTCGCTTGTATGTGTTGTTGAGTCCCTTTATAACCGCATGAGAACTTGATCATTTTAATTGGATCTTGTGCATCGTGAGTGGTTGTTATTGAACCATCTTGTAGCATCCCGGAGCTCTTTATGTCTCATTTCATGAATCTATTTTGTTTTCTAGAAAAACGATTAGTTGTGTCGTGTACAAATTGTGATCGTTCATTTGTAGAATATGCGAGAACATTAACACAATGATTAGGGACACTGTACAGATTATACTTTAAGAGTAACCATTCCTATGTGCGTGATCTTTATTCTTTCTGTTTGTATCTTACATCTATTATAATGACGAGCCATATTAGTATTTCGTATATGAAATGTGTTCTTTATTTTTGGAATTCTAATCTGTGAAAATAATAAATGCTTATTCACAATTGTTCTAAGTGGAATACATTCTTTCTATTCAGAGATATCTCAGTTGTGAAAATGAAGAATCCACGTTAGTTCTTATATAAAAGTTTTCTTTCTGTTCAAATATCTCAGATGTGAAATTGGTGAAACCACATTAGTTCTTAAATAAAAGTATTCTTTCTATTCGAATATCTCAGATGTGATAATGATAGATGCTGATACAGAAATTGTTCTAAGTGGAATACAATCTTTCTGTTCGGATGTATCAGATGTGACATTGATGAATCCACATTTCGTGTTTCTGATGTGGGGTGTATATACTTATATTCGGATCTGATATGTGTGGTATAAGTAATTAATGATACATATTTTATTCACTACACATAAACATCAGTTGTGAGCCACTTGTGAATGATGGAGTCTGCATATTTTCAGTGTGAGACACACAACTGAACGCTACTAGAGAAACCTTGGATGTAAGTCTTCAGTGCTAATGATGTAAAGGAGAAAGAAAGAAACGACAAAAGCAATGAGCCATTCCACATGCGGCCGCTGTCACAAGCGCGAGAAGAGCCAGTCAAGTATTAGGCGGCTTTCGGATATTCTTCCCCATCCAGTTCAGGGCGTTATTAATAGCTTTACACTGCCAATGCCAACCAGTGTCATTGCCAAGGTGCTGTTATATGTGTTGTGTTCACTGTCTCAGTTATTTGTATTTTTTTGTTACCAGGGTAGATCAACAAATCATTAAAAATAAAGACACAGTAATGGACAAAATTAAGCACATTAACAATTTGACACAACGAACAGTTGAAATGCTGTTTTCTTGCTTCTCCACATAATCGCTGCATTTCCTGTCTCATTTTCTCCGCTCCCCACGAAGCATAACAACTACGCATCAGCTGACTCCCTTACTTGGGGCATGCACCATTTCGTTCAAATGCAGTCTATCCATAGTTGTTTCTGTAACGATTAATTCTACGTGATTATGTTATCATCTGCACTTAACGACTTGTTTGGAAGGTTACAGTTGTCTTATTCTTTCCTCCAGGTGATATCTACTATTCCTTCCCTGCACTTATTGGGACGTTTATCCCAAGGTCGAATCAGATTGTTTACTTATTGAGGACGTCAGGGTTCAGGCTGTGACATTCTGAAGATGACAGATCTGACGTACATTGTTTACTTAATATTTCACTTCCGATTACATAGAACGTTATAACGGAAACGATCATTCTCCAACGATTACACAAGAATGTCTTGCCACTGGCAAAAGGTAGCTTAGGCTCTGTGAGTGAGGTTGACAAAAGGCGCAGTTTCTTCCTCACTTTAATCCAAATATCCCGCAAAAGTCACCGATTTCAGCGGACACAGCAATAGATACGACTGTCCACACGGCTGAACAAAGAGAGTGGTCTTCATCACT
The DNA here is from genome assembly GCA_036924085.1 of Ariolimax columbianus. Classification (NCBI taxonomy): domain Eukaryota; kingdom Metazoa; phylum Mollusca; class Gastropoda; order Stylommatophora; family Arionidae; genus Ariolimax; species Ariolimax columbianus. The sequence continues at coordinate 122,735,459 of JAVGWX010000003.1, forward strand.
TGTGATGGACAAACTATCAATAGGGCGGGAACAATTGTTCCCCAACGATTACCAAAAACAGGCGCAACTATACTCCAACGATTACGCAGAAACATACGGCGGGAATAACTATTCTTCAACGATTACATAGGAACATAGGACGGGAACAATAATTCCCCAAAGATTACATAAGAACATAGGACGGGAACAATAATTCCCCAAAGATTACATATGAACATAGGACGGGAACAATAATTCTCCACCGATTACATAGGAACATAGGACGGGAACAATAATTCTCCACCGATTACATAGGAACATAGGACGGGAACAATAATTCTCCACCGATTACATAGGAACATAGGACGGAAACAATAGTTCCCCAAAGATTACATATGAACATAGGACGGGAACAATAATTCTCCAACGATTACATATGAACATAGGGTGGAAACAATTGTTCTGTAATGATTGCAAAGGACAGGAGCAACTATCATCCAACGAGTACATAGGAACAAATGACCGAAACAACATTCCCCAACGATTACCAAGGACGGGAACAACTACTCCCCAACGATTACAAAGGATAGGAGCAACTATCCTGCAACGATTACATAGAACAAGAACGACTATTCCCCAACGATTACATAGAACAAGAACGACTATTCCCCAACGATTGCATAGGCACGTTGCAATGGAGCGGTCACTTTCCACCGATTACACAAGGACATATGAATGGAACGATCATTTTTCACCGGTTACATAGGAATATAGGAATGGAACGGTCACTTTCCACCGATTACACAAGGACATATGAATGGAACGATAATTTTTCACCGATTACATAGGATATAGGAATGGAACGGTTATTTTCCACCAATTACACAGGGAGATATGAATAGAACGATCATTTTTCACCGATTACATAGGAATATGGGAATGGAACGATCACTTTCAACCGATTACATAGGAACATTAGAATGGAGCTGCTACTTTTCACCGATTACATAGGAACATTGGAATGTGACGGTCACTTTCCACCGATTACATAGAAATGCAACGATCACTCAAACACCGATTACGTATGATTGCTACGATTACTCTCAATCGATTTCTTGTTTTGGGCCATTTTCTCGAGAATCGACCACGACACTACATTCTATTGATTAACTGTTGCGAGCCACGTATTGTTTTTTGTTGTTGCCAGCTCTGTTCTCCACCACCATCTTCCCCGAATCGGTTCTAATCCAGAGCATTTCTAATTGCATTCTTGGGTTTCTTTCTGTATGAGAACATGGTACATAGAACATGATTCAATTAGACTGCCATATTTTTTTCCGTCTTCCATTTGTTTGGTATAGCCAAAGCTGTTCTTGGTACGACTTCAACATTAATAATGGATTAATGAACCATGTTTATTATATAGAAGTGGCATTGAATCTTATGATCACCGCGTCATTTTGGGGGTCTCTTAAGGTTAATAATATGGTATGGAGATAAACGCTGGAAAGACTACATTAATGACCAACAACGCTACGGGCTTCAAGAGCACGATAAAAGCTAACGGTCAGGAACTCGAAGTGGTTGACTTTTTAAAATATATTGGGTCGATTGTCAGTGATAAAGGATCAAAATATGAAGTATTGGCCAGAATAGCACAGACATTAGGGGCGCTTGCACGGCTTAACAAAATGTGGCAAGATAAACGGTTAGCACTACGCACGAAAATCAGATTAATGCGTACACTGGTCCTGTCAATATTCCTCTATGCGTGTGAGACATGGACAGTTACAGCTGACCTTCAACGAAGGATACAGGCCTTGGAGATGAGATGTTTCCGAAAACTTTTAAACGTCACGTACAAAGATCGAGTTACAAACAAGGAAATACGAAATAGAATTACAACGGCAATAGGGCCTTTCGAAGATCTCTTGGCAACTGTCAAAAAAAGGAAACTCGCTTGGTACGGTCACATTTTGAAATCAAATGGTCTTGCAAACACAATCCTCCACGGAAAGGTCCATGGCAGACGACGAAGAGGCCGACCCAAAAAGAGATGGGAGGACAACATAAAGGAATGGACCAGTCTCCGACCAGAAGAGTCACAAGCAGCGGCATCTGACAGAGAGGGATGGAGTTGTGAGGATGTCTTCATGTGTGCCCCAACGACCTCACCGGTTACGGGATGACCTGACCTGAAGAAAATAAGTAAAAATCGACATAGAAATATCAATTTATAGCCTTTATTTGAGTGTAAGTTGCTGAGTGGTTAGGGTGTTAGCTTTGTACTGCACGGGTACAAGATCATATTATGTGTATCGATATGAGATTCATCTCACCTACTGCTTGTGGAGACTCATGCGCATTACGGAAAGGAACTGGTCAACCCACACACAAAAATAAATTGCTGAGACCCAGTACACTAAAGTCTCTAACACTTTATCTCATACAACAGTGTGCTGACATGAGACCACTATTGCCCTACTTTCTTAAAACCATGTATTTAATGTACATGGGGACACAGGGCAGTCTTCTAAACATGACCTTATTGAGTTAACAAGCACACATAGGTTATGCGCCACGCCACTCCTAGTTAGCTGCGTGGATTGCAAATGGAGTTTATTATGTTATTACTGTTGTCACGAACGTAATATATTTTGCTTTAAATCAACGTTAAATTATCTGGAGAAGTATTGAAGACAAGCCTTCATAATGCAGTATCCGTATTTAAAAAAAACAAACATCACTTTCACGCCACGCAGCGCTTTATATTTTTATGAATCAAAATAAGTAAATGTTATCATTAAATATAAATCTACCTTTGTAGAATACGTGACTGTCCACTTAATATATTATATTAATTAAATGTGGTCAATATCTAACAACATTGCTATATTTATTGTTGTTTTGTTTTTACTATTGATGCTGACAAGGATTATATGTTATTGTCTGAGCTATTCGTATTCTATTATACGACCACACAAATGTATGTGTTGATAATGTTAACGAAAATAATGTAGCCTTGCTTGCCTAATTATCTGTTTCTTTTTAGAAAAAAAATGTATTTTTAGTATGCGCCTGTCTGAATCACGTATACGTTTCTTTTGTTAGTCTCTCTCTCTCTCTCTCTTTCTCTCTCTCTCTCTCTCTCTCTCTCTCTCTCTCTCTCTCTAAAAAAAACAACAGCATATCTTGAAAGAGTATGTCCATGCATGTTACCCCTATTCTCGATGTCTTAATGTGTCGCCTCTGTATCTTCATCTTGCTGTCAGTTCGTCTCATTATTACCTTTTGGCGCAGACTTTCTTAGTTACAACTCTACTGATTAGTTACAACTCTACTGATGAGTTACAACTCTACTGATTAGTTACAACTCTACTGATGAGTTACAACTCTACTGATTACTGCTGCCTATCTTCCATATTCTCAGCAATTAAGAAACAGATAACGTCGGGTAGAAACGTTTCGACAGTCCAATAAGACAGCTTCTTTGCAAGAAACAATTCTGACAACATGAAACTGCTGCATTGCAGACAGGCCAGGGACAGATTGCAGACAGGCCAGGGACAGATTGCAGACAGGCCAGGGACAGATTGCAGACAGGCCAGGGACAGATTGCAGACAGGCCAGGGACAGATTGCAGACAGGCCAGGGACAGATTGCAGACAGGCCAGGGACAGATTGCAGACAGGCCAGGGACAGATTGCAGACAGGCCAGGGACAGATTGCAGACAGGCCAGGGACAGATTGCAGACAGGCCAGGGACAGATTGCAGACAGGCCAGGGACAGATTGCAGACAGGCCAGGGACAGATTGCAGACAGGCCAGGGACAGATTGCAGACAGGCCAGGGACAGATTGCAGACAGGCCAGGGACAGATTGCAGACAGGCCAGGGACAGAACAACAACAAAACTAAGAAACAACCCCAAACAACTGCGTGATGGATGCACTGGGCCCGCAGCAACTGACATGATTGTTATATTTTTTTGATGTGAAGTGCGTCTGCTGAACACCTACATAGGTTACCAATCAGATATAGCGATACTTCACTGAGAGTTGAATTACTGAGGGTGTGTGTTATGGAAGGAACTTCTAACACATCGGCAGATCGCTGCCCACCTCGTGGCTCTGTTCTTTGATCTACTGTCGGATCATTCTTAACTCAACTTCATTATACTGGTTTAGAAAACTCTACAAAGTCTGCATTCAACCAGTTTATTCCACTTTAAAAATGACTGTGATCACCTAGTCTATTCTTGAATGTATTAACTGACCCTGCCTCCACCACATCCTGTGGCAATGCATTCCAAGCATTCACCGCATTATGGCGGAAATAAAATGTTTCCATTCAGTGAAAAAACACGATTTTGTTTCTGTTTTAAATAATTTTTAAAATCTCTTTTCTCTCTCTCTCTCTCTCTTTCTCTCTCTCTCTTTCTCTCTCTTTCTCTCTCTCTCTCTCTTTCTCTCTCTGTGTGTTTATTTGTTTGTTTTGTTTTTCCCACGACTCTTTCATTGACATGTTGTTTCAGCTACAAAAGATGGTTTCGCCACTCTTTCATTGACATGTTGTTTCAGCTACAAAAGATGGTTTCGCCACTCTTTCATTGACACGTTGTTTCAGCTACAAAAGATGGTTTCGCCACTCTTTCATTGACACGTTGTTTAAGCTACAAAAGATGGTTTCGCCACTCTTTCATTGACACGTTGTTTCAGCTACAAAAGATGGTTTCACCACTCTTTCATTGACACGTTGTTTCAGCTACAAAAGATGGTTTCGCCACTCTGTCATTGACACGTTGTTTCAGCTATAAAAGATGGTTTCGCCACTCTTTCATTCACACGTTGTTTCAGCTACAAAAGATGGTTTCGCCACTCTTTCATTGACACGTTGTTTCAGCTACAAAAGATGGTTTCGCCACTCTTTCATTGACATGTTGTTTAAGCTGCAGGTAAGAACAAGTGTATATGTGCGCCCCAGAAGATTTTATTGAATGCCTACGATGAGTATGTTTACTCTTCTGCTCCC